>JBBPBR010000003.1:54254863-54274143 GCA_037974775.1 Cicer pinnatifidum
TATTATTATTATTATTATTATTATTATTATTATTATTATTATTATTATTATTATTATTATTATTATTATTATTATTATTATTATTATTATTATTATTATTATTATTATTATTATTTATATATCATGATAATCATATAAACCTATCAAAATGAAATCATCTTTTATTATCACGTTACATATACCTGTCTAATCAAACATATACATATAATTCATTTGACACTTAATATCACAAAAATATCAAATAGCACACATTTAACAAAAGTTAAATCAATCAACATCTTATAAATATTTCAATTCCATATTTTATCCTCACAATTTCATTATTTGCACATTAATTAATTTATCCATCAAATGGCTACTGTTGAATTCAAACGCTATATCACCTCTTACCTTATATTTTATATTATTTAATAAAATGAACAAACCCTAAACTTAAGGTTTAGATTTTTCCTGATCAAATCAAATATATCTTCACTTAGTAGTTTGGTGAATATATCAACCTATTGCTGGTCGATTTCTACAAACTAGATATTTAGTACTCTTTTTTGAACAAAGTCCCTAATAAAGTGATGTTTGATTTCTATGTGTTTGGCTGTAGAATACAAAATTGGGTTATAGGTTAGTCAAAGGGCAGAAGTGTTGCCACATAATATGAGAGTGTTACCATATCACCATTAAATATATTTTTCTCATAAAATACTTTTGTAAACTTCAAAACACTAAGTATAAAATATACTTGGATATAAGCACCCCTTTTTGAACAAAGTCTCTAATTAAATAATGTTTGATTTCTATGTGTTTAACTTTAGTATAATGTTTTTCATTATGCAAATCGCAGTAGTTTTGTCACAATAAATGAGAATGTTGGTTTCTAGGAATTGGTAATCTTCTAGTTTATGTTTCATCCAAAGTAGTCGAGAGCTGCAACAAGTTGCTAAAATATACTCAACTTCTAATGTTGGTTGATCAATAGAGTAAGTTGTCACCTAAAAATTTAAAGTTTCCACTTGTGCTTTTTCTCTCAAGTTAATCTCCATCATAATCACAATACCAATTTAGTTTGTACTTAGAAGATTTATTTTAGTGCAAGATAATATTGGTAGGGCGTTTTAGGTATCTTATGATTCAATTAAAAATAGTTAACTATGAAATCTTGCACATACACATACACTAAACGTGATGTCAGGTATGGAAAAAGTAATGTAAAGTAGGGATCTTCTCATTCCTCTGTAGGTATTGTGGTTAATTTTTTTGTATGATTAATCTTTTTCAAGTGAACAAATAGGGTGCATTGCAGTAGCCATAGGTTTAAAGTCATTCATTTTAAACTTATTGAGAAGCTCTTTTGTATATTTAGTTTGATGAACATATATACCTTTTCGACTTTGCTGATTCGTATCTCTAAGATGAACCTAACGTCTCCAATTAGAAAGTTATTGGCAAAAAATGATATTAGTAGATCCAAAAATAATATCATCAACATAAATTTAAATAATAAGAATCTCATCTCCTATTGATTTTCTAGAAAGTGTATTATGTACTTGTCCTTTCTCAAAGTTATTTTTAAATAATAATTTACTCAGTATATCATACCACTCCTTTAATATATAATGTACTCGTAAAGTTAATTGTACCTTGATATGAACTATTTATAGGTATGTCTAGTTTATGCATATCATAGACATACAGGGCTTCAAAGGCCTGCTTCAAATAAAGTCTTCAGAAGCTACCTTCAAACAGTTTACAGAAGCTTCAAATTCAATCTTCAAACAATTTTAAGTATGCACATTAGACCCAGTCTACAAACCCAAACATTAGAGGCAACCTTCATAACTTTTAGACGAATGTTACTTTCAAAGGCATATTATAAGAGGCAGGCGTGTATACTTTGTGTTCCTCTGATCTCATCCTCTGGTGACTTTCCTCTTGAAGCCATTCATCCAAATTTATTGTTCCCATAAAGTACTTTTTGTAATCATCAAAACTGTAAAGGGAAAACCAACTTTGTTTCATCAATCTTCCCATTTTTAATGATGAGAAACATGTATTTTTTATAACAAATTTTATTTTATTACTCGAATTCCCTTGACTTAAGGCTCCCCCTAAGTTCAAGTAATTTTTTAACTATCTCCCCATATTATTATTTTGCGATATATTTCTTCCCTTTTTGTCACCATACAAAAAGACTTGAAAGTGGATCTTTGTTTTTTAATAAAATGAACAAAACATGAAAAATAACATAATATGAAGTTAACCTAAAATTATTCCTAGTAGCAATCTAAACTACTCTAAACTTCGCATAACGTCATTAAAGTTTAAAGTTAAGTTTAAGATTTTTACTGATCAAATCTAATATATCTTCAACTAGTGGTTTGGGTGGGAATGATATTAGCCTATTAGTGTTGAGTTTCTACAAACTAGATATGTAGTACTCTTTTTTGAAAAAAGTCCCTAATGAAGTGATGTTTGATTTCTATGTGTTTGACTGTAGAATGCAAAATTGGGTTCTAGGTTAGTCAAAAGGCAGAAGCATTGTCACAGAATACATTTGTTAACATTAAAACTCTAAGTATAAGAGAAACTTGGATATTAAGGACACCTTTTTGAAAAAATTCCCTAATGAAATGAAGTTGAATTTCTATGTGTTTAACTTTAGTATAATGTTTTTGGTTAGGCAAATTGCATCAGTGTTGTCATAATAAATGAAAATGTTGGTTTCTAGGAATTGGTAATCTTCTAGTTAATGTTTCATCAAAAGTAGTCGAGTGTTGCAACGAGTTGTTAAAATGTAATCAACTTCTGTGGTTGGATCAACAATTGTGTTTTGTGTCATACTTGATCAATAGAGTAAGTTGTCACCTAAAAATTTAAAGTTTCCACTTGTACTTTTTCTCTCAAGTTTATCTCCATCATATTCATAATCACAATACCAACTTAGTTTGTACTTATAAGATTTATTGTAGAGCAAGGTAATATTGGTAGTACCTTATAAGAATCTTATGATTCTATTAAAATAATTAACTGTGAAATCTTGGACATACACATACACTAAATGTGATGTCAGGTATGGAAAAAGTATGGTAATGTAGGGATCTTATCATTCTTCTGTAGGTATTTTGGTTAACTTTTGGGTCTGATACATCTTTTTCAAGATAAAAAATAAGGTGTATTGGTGTAGCCATAGATTTGAATTCATTCATTTTAAACTTATTGAGAAGATCTTTTGTATATTTAGTTTGATGAACTTATATACCTTTCCGACTTCGCTGAATTGGTATCTCTAAGAAGAACCTAAGTTCTCCAATTAGAAAGTTATCGGCAAAAAGTGACATTAGAAGATTAAAAAATAATGTCATGAACATAAATTTAAATAATAAGAATTCCATCTCCTATTGATTTTCTAGAAAGTGTATTATGTGTGTGTCCTTTTTCAAAGTTATTTTTAAGCAATAATGTACTATGTATATCATACCATTCCCTAAATGTATAATGTACTCGTAAAATTAATTGTACCTTGATATAAACTCTTTATAGGCATGTCTAGTTTGTGCACATCAAAGACATGCAGGGCTTCAAAGGCCTGCTTCAAATAAAGTCTTTAGAAGCTATCCTCAAACAGTCTATAGAAGCTTCAAATTCAATCTTCAAATGTTGTCTTCAAACAATTTTAAGTATGAACATTAGACCCAGTCTACAAACGCAAACATTAGAGACAATCTTCATAAAGTTTAGACGAATGTTACTTTCAAAGGCATATTATAAGAGGGAGGTCCGTATACTTTGTGTTCCTCTTATCTTATCCTCTGGTGACTTTCCACTAGAAGCCATTAATCCAAATTTATTGTTCTCATAAAATACTTTTGTAATCATCAAAATTGTAAGAGGAAAACCAATTTTGTTTTATTACTCGACTTCCCGTGACTTAAAGCCCCCATAAGTCGAAGTAATTTTTTCAGTATCTCCCCAGATTATTGTTCTGTGATATATTTCTCGCCTATTTGTCACCATAAAAAAAGACTTGAAAGTGGAATATTTTTCTTATGTTTTTTTTTTTAATAAAATGAACAAAACATAAAACATAACCTAATATGAACATAACATAAAATTATTCCTAGTAGGAATCTAAACTACTCTAAACTTTGCATAACATGATTAAGGTTTAAAGTTAAGGTTTAGATTTTTCCTGATAAATCAAATATATCTTCAACTAATGGTTTGGGAAATATATCAGCCTATTGGTGTTCAGATTCTACAAACTAGATATTTTGTACTCACTTTTGAACAAAGTCCTTAATTAAGTGAGGTTTGATTTCTATGTGTTTGGTTGTAGAATACAAAATTGCGTTCAAGGTTAGCCAAAGGGCAGAAGCATTGTCACAGAATACAAGAATGTTTCTAGATCACCATTAAATATATTGTTCTCATAAAATACTTTTGTTAACATCAAAACTCTAAGTATAAAAAAACTTGGTTATTAACCACACTTTTTTGAACAAAGTCTCAAATAAAATGATGTTTTGTTTATATGTGTTTAACTTTAGTATAATGTTTTTCATTATGCAAATTGCAATAGTGTTGTCACAATAAATGAGAATGTTGGTTTCTAGGAATCGGTAATCTTCTAGTTTATATTTCATCCAAACGAGTTTAGAGTTGCAACGAATCGCTAAAATGTACTCAACTTATGTTGTTGGAATGAAAATAGTGCTTTGTCTCTTACTTGATCAATAGAGTAAGTTGTCACCTAAAAACTCAAAGTTTCCACTTGTACTTTTTCTCTCTAGTTTATCTCCATCATATTCATAATCACAATACCAACTTAGTTTGTACTTAGAAGATTTATTGTAGAGCAAGGTAATATTGGTAGTACTTTTTAGGTATCTTATGATTCTATTAGAAAAAGTTAAATGTGAAATATTGCACATACACATACACCAAAGTTGATGTCAGGTATGGAAAAAGTAAGGTAAAGTGGGGATCCTATCATTCCTCTATAGGTATTCTGGTTAACATTTTGGTCTGATTAATGTTTTTCAAGTGAAAAAATAGTGTGCATTGGTGTAGCCATAGGTTTACAATCATTCACTTTAAACTTATTGCGAAGCTCTTTTATATATTTAGTTTGATGAACATATATACCTTTTCTACTTTGCTGAATTTTTTTCCCTAAGAAGAACCTAAGTTCTCCAATTAGAAAGTTATTGGCAAAAAGTGACATTAGTAGATCCAAAACCTATGGATTGTTTTACATAGACTTCTTCACT
Source organism: Cicer pinnatifidum (assembly GCA_037974775.1). NCBI lineage: Eukaryota > Viridiplantae > Streptophyta > Magnoliopsida > Fabales > Fabaceae > Cicer > Cicer pinnatifidum. The sequence goes on from JBBPBR010000003.1 coordinate 54,260,128, forward strand.
TATATAACCATTTTGAAAATCACTTATAACATCCATTTGAAATAATGTAATGTTATTATATGCAGCAAAAGATAGTAGGTGTTGAGACAAAATCTCAATTTAATATTTTGATGAAAACAAACAAAAAGTTAATTAAGAATTCAAATTATGATTCTAAGTGTTTTGGTATTTAACATGTGTATTTGAGTGTGTTAAAACAAAATAGGTATCAAAGATCACAAACCAAAAGATCAATCTTAAGCAGCAGATCAATCTTTTGATGTAGCAGATCAATCTTTTGATGCAGCAGATCAATCTTTTGATGCAGCAGATCAATCTTAACAGAAGACAATCAATCTCTACATAATCTGATCAAAATTCTGGAAGCTACATTCATCATATACTCATATTGAATTAGCAAAAAAACAACCCAAGTCACATGTGTTCAAATAATTTAAAGAATAAAGACATGCCCCAATAAAGGCATAATATAAAGAACATTCTTCACATAAAGCAAGTGCAAGTACAAAGCTACAAGTAGTGAAGTACACTACTAATTTGAACTTCTCAAAAGCCTGCACACATGACAGAAAATCATCTACTCAAGGCTGACATACTGTCACAAATCATAAAGTACAATGCTGTTTCATAACAGAGCAAAAGATCAATCTTTTGATGCAGCAGAACAATCTTAAGCCTTGACAGATTTTCCAACAGCTCTTTTATGACAGTTGGTCCTTTTCCAACGGCCATATTAGTTGTCCTAAGCCTTCTTAGAGTCTATAAATGCAGCTGCAAACTGAAGAACAAAATAGAACAATTAGCACCAAGAAAAGATCAATCTTTTCAATTATACTAAAGCTTCTCAATATCTTTTCTTATAGCTTGCTGTTTTGTTTTCATTTCTGTGTTGTAATCATTCACAATAGATGTCCATCCACAGAGTATATTTCTCCAACAAGAGTTGAGAAAATATCAAATTCTAAATAGCTTCAAAATCACCACTTTGTAACTCAAGGTTGCTTTGTCAAATCTTGAGTAAGTTGCAAAATCCTTTCATGTTTGAAAGACAGCTTGTTAAAGTCCTTACAACTAGTAAGGTAGAAATCCTTTCTAGGTAGAAGGGTAGGAATTGTGTAAAGATCAAGATTGATCCATGAAAACCAAGAAGGATCTTGGTTTGAACACTTAGTGAAAAATCTCACAGTTGTGAGGACTGGACGTAACCCAGATTGGGAAAACCAGGATATATCCTTGTGTGATCTCTCTATCTCTATCTCTATTTATTTTATGCTTTACAATCAGTTTTCGTTTTGCTAAAATTGATATTGTTGTTTTTGTAAACTAAAGATTGATCTGCTACAAAGTTAAGATTAATCTTTTGAGTAAAGATTGATCTTCATCACTGCTAAGATCAATCTTAACTTGAAATCTAAATTTTTAAAACATAATTTTCTTTAAAGAGACAATTATAATTCAAACCCCCCTTCCTTATAATTGACATTTTTACTTCAGTAGGTTCACTTGATGAGAGTAAATCAAACAAAATGGTATCTTTTAGAGATGATCTAGTCCTCAAGGGATCACTTGCACGTCCAATTTTTATAGTTTCAAGATGAGACGACTTGAACTTCCATCCATAACTTTTTTCTAATTTGCATGTATCCTCTAATTTTTTTAGTTCTTCTAGTTTTTCTGCATCTGCTTCCCTCTGGTTCTTGTAAACCTACACTATCGTCGTCTTGATTTCACTTTTTAATGTCAAGATGTCTATTATCAAATTTAACAATTTTTTAGTGGTAGTTTTGTAACTAAGCTTAGGAAGACCTCTGACTAGTTGAAGTTTATTCAGTTTTGAAATTAATCTAAGGTTTCGTTAGCCTAATCTTTTGTGACAAATTAGTTTCTCTTATTTTACAGACATAAGACACTTAACCTCTTGTTTCTCTAGACTACACAAATTTATCTTGTAAATGTTGTTTTGCCTTTTACTTGTAAATAGTATAGATTCATCATTCTAACTAATTGCCTTGCATGTTTTTCGATTAAATATAATATCAAAATTATTATCACTTAACTTACTAATACTTAATAAATTATGCTCAAGACCTTTAACAAACAATTCATCTTTAATAGAAGGAGAAGTACCATTACAAATTGTACCTTAACCAAATGATTTGGCCTTTTGGCTTTCCTCCAAAAGTCATTGTGCCTCCTTTGCTTAATTTTAGTACTTGTAACATATACTTTTCTTATGTCATGTTTCGCGAGAATTCATTGTTCAGGTACAATAATTGGTGGTTTAACTTGATTGTTTATGACATATGCAACATAGACAATTTTGTTCTTAGGTACCCAAATTTGGTTGGGTCTTTATTTGTCAGTCTTGGAATGTTTCTTGTCTTTCCTTGTGTTTAACATGGGACAAGATAATTTGGAGTGACATTTCTTAATTTGATTTCATTAATAAAATAATTTATTATAAAACTTTAGGTATTACACATCGCACATGTTCAAGATCTAGTGCTTTTCAAAAGTAACATAGTGTATTTTAAGTTTGATCCACATTCTTTGAGTGGTTGAGCTATTTCTTTTGTATGAAATTTCAATTTCCACGTAATATCTTGAAATATCAATATTAGTCTCATGTTCTTACTTTAAAAATAAGGAATATATTTTGACAAAAATAATAAATGATATTTGTCTAACACTCTATTTATAGATTAAATGTTGAAAGAACCCTAAATTTGAGGAAGCACAAGAGAATTTTGAGTTTGTTTTAGGAGCAAAAGGAAACAACAAATGTAAATTAAAATGTTACTCTAAATGAAACTTGGTATATATTCGATTATTGGTTTTTTATCATATATATATATTGGATTCACTAAATCTCATATTGGATAGAATTTGACACAATTGAGTGATTATAAGAGTACGAAATGCTAGTCAGTATGCTGAGTTGGGTGGCGCCAACTTATGACCCAAGTGTGGGCATAAAGGTGATATAACAAGGCTGGTTCCTGCACCATGCTGACCTTCCCACTATAAGTTAAGAGTTAGGTCATGGGACTCGAGTGAAGGCATGGATGTTGTGGCTCTTAGACATGAGTGTATAGCGTAAGGCTTTTGAAAGTGGAAGGATCACATGCTTTTGCTCCTCTAGTCGACAACAATTGGTGAGCCTAACTAGCTATTGATCCATCACTCTTTGGTTTGTTCAAACAAATTAAAGCTAAAGTTTCTTCAGTTTATAATTTTGTATTGTTTATATATATATATATATATATGACTTTAACGATTTGGTTCTCAAATGAAAGGAGAACAAATAATTTAGATATTAGTCAGGAGGTAAGCAAAGTTTTATACGTTACTATTTATAATAAATAGTAATAATTTTCTTCTTGATGAACCAGCTCATTAATATAAAATAATATTAAATTATATAATATTAAATTAAATAATATTATATAATATAATATCATATTATATTTTTTTCTTCTGATTTTAATGATTCAGTTCTCAAATCAAAGGAGAACAAATAATTTGGATATTAGTGAGGAGCTAAGCAAAGAATTATCAACTATTGTTAAAATTTTAATTAAAATTCAGATTCTTTCGAATACTAAATTATTTATTGCATCATTATTTAAAATACTACTTAAAATATTACTCGAGTACTGAATGTTTTACTGAACTATCATATTACTTAAAATACCATATATTCTAATGAATCTAAGTGATTATTATATTCTTCCAGAATTACATTTGTTTTTTTATTTTATGTGAAAAGATATAGTAATATAAATTTTCAAAAGAGAAATACATAAAATAATAAAGTAGAAATAAGAAGAGTCCAAGTCTGCAGAGTTGGACTATAGTATGACTAAACAATCCCTAAAAATATTAAACATTGATTCTAGATCGACACCAAGCTTATGAATTAGAAAATATAAATATATGCATAAATTATTCTTACAAGACAATAATAACTCAGAGTCAGCCATGCTAAATTAATATCTAGATTTATTTAAAAAAAATTTAGAATTAGTACAACATATTTTGTATAAGGGTTGGAGTATCTTGGTACTCCTATATTAAATTTTGCTTATAAAAAAACTAAAATCAAAACGTATACATTGATTGATAAAGTGAAGAGGGATATGACTCATAATATATTTTTTATTTGTTGTTCCATTTGGGTATTGTATGATGTCGAATAATCAACTGATCTATTCATTCATGCTCCTCCAACAATACTGATTAAACATCAAAACAAAAATCAAATAACATTACCAATTAGTTACGTGTATAAAATATTGAGCACTAAAAACTAATAAAAATATTAAATCAAATCTTAAAAATAATTTAAGGTCATACCTTCAAGAAGATGGATATATGCATTGTTCATAACCTATAAATAGAAAAATATAATGAATTTCCATCAGATAATTAAAGGGAAAAAATATATAGCACATTAAATATAAGTTGATTTGAATTTTATATTATATTTCTCATACTATTATGCACCATTTAAAACAATGTTCAATCAGAAAAGTTATATTTAATAAAACAAAACTAAGTAAAGGAGTATTGATATTCATACTTGGATCAGTTTCAACAATGCTTGCACTGCCACCAAAATCGCAAGAGCCATCGGCTTGCTTCTGGACTTGATAGTAACTATTAAAAGCATAGGAAGCATGACCTTCGACAGTGTCTGGTTTAAAACAAAGTCCAGTGGACTGAATAGGCTCACAATCAGCTCCAGCTCCACATGCATAATTTAAAGCACTAAGTAATGCTGTGTTATCAGCTCCCTTCTTAGCCACACACCATGTTTTTTTTTCTTTTGCTGCTCCAACAATCATCACATTAATCAAAACCATGGTTGTCACAAACATTAACATAACTGAAATCAACTTTGGTGAGGCCATTGAAGAAATCAAAGAAAATAGTGGAATATTAATTGTTCACGTGATTCTTAATTATTATGTAAACTTATTTTCTTTAAATCTATTTTTCTCTATATATATGATGATGATGATATATATATATATATATAGAACGAACATATGCATGAATTTACTAACACTTAAAATAATATTAAATTATTAAAGTAAAAAACAAATATTTACTATATTCTAACATTTTTACTTAAAATATATAACTTTAATTTATTTAGAAAAAAAGTATTTTGTAAACTTAAAGGCACTTTTAGTATTGATGATAATTAAATTGCTAGCATCTTATAGCATTTCTAATTATCGAAGAGAATATTATAGCATCTCTAATAGCCATGAGATGTGATAGATTGAATTTTCTTCTAAAGAAAAAAGATAAAGTTATTAATAGTCTATTCAAAATTATTTTTTCTAATTAAAATCTTCTTTTTTATTATTAAATTTTATTACTAATCTTATTTTATAAATACAAAATTGATATCAACCCAATTAAAATTATTCCATGTATAGAATTGTGGATGACACTAGTTAAAGAAAACATTTAGTAGATACTTTTCAAACCAATTATCAAAATAGAAACCATTTAATAAGATTAAGATATTTATTAAGTAAAAAAAATTTGAGTTTCGGTCAATTTTTTATCGTTGAGATATTCACCTTTTTTATCATAGCTATTGACTAAAAATTTCAACAAAAATCTTAAATAACTATTTCAAATATATTTATTTCAAATCTAAAATGACATTTGTACTATTATATGTGTAAACATCTTCTAAATTTATTATTTAAAAATAATTAGAACCTATTAATATTATTCAATATTAAATTACATATGATAATTATTTGCCTTGTTTGACTTATTGTAGTTGATAAGTTATTAGTAAGAATAATTAAATCAATGGAGTGTTTATATATAAAAGTGTGACACTATAAATCCTAAAATAATATATATAATAATTTACACTATATTTGTATATAAACTTGGATTGGATAAATAAAAATTCTTTCCCAACAAAAAGTAACTTTCATAAGTTATGCAGAATATCACATTTGTCAAGATTTTAATTCAAAATATTGTTTCTATTTAAATAAAATAAATACAACTTGTAGCCTTCATTTCAGATATATCACTTATTAGAACGAGATTTAACACAAAATCAAACTTCAAAACTCATTAACCTATAATAACTGGGATTTTGCAAAAGCAGGGTCAAGCCTGTCAAACACAAACAACAAATGATGTGAGTTTCGAAATCATGTCGATAGTATTATATAAATAAGAAGAACGTGCAAACAATCATAATATATCGTATCATAACAAATCCTGATATATCAAAATAATCAAGAAAAATAATATGACATTATAATATCAAAATCACTCAAATGAAATTAATATATCGTCATATCATCACATGATCTAAGAGATGTTATTATCCCTTTTGAAATATATCCCCTAAACATAATGCGAGACATATGGTTCTTTACTAAGTATGGTCCGCTACGTTGAGAATTTGAGATTAGGTGATGCCTTATGACAATATAAGTCATTTCTTGATGCATGTGTATATTAAGAGAAATAAAATAAAAAATGTTAGATATTTTATTTATTTAACACTAGTATAATCGTTTAGTGATGAACTTTTATTAGTCATTAATTTAAGAGTCGTTTTGAGTCAATTATTTGATTTATTTCTTTAATGTTCATTTTAGAATTATTTTGAATAAATGATCATTCGATTAAATAACGTCTTTATTGTTTCATTATCACAATTAACTAGCTATTTTGTATAGCTTTCGTTTGTTTCATTGGTTTAACAAAATGCTGAATTTTGATGAAAAAACAACATGACCCCTGTGTAGTACATTAATCATATATGGAGTTATAAACATTAAATGAAGTCAAATTAGTAGCAAATAAGAGTTAACATCCATAGATCCAATTTTCATGTAGACACCTAAATCCAATTTGGAGTGTAAAAAAGTGAAAAGTGCAAATTAAATAAGAGGTAAAGTAATTTTGGAAGAACAAAGGTGTTTATTTAAAACTACATAGCATTGCGCCCAAGACAGTGTGTTGCACTCAACCATTGCACCAAGGAAACGTATTGCGCCCATCCATGCGTTGTAGTGCATTTGCTTCCACAATTTTCTGTTCAGAGTAGAGAAATGCACCCGTAATCCTAGCAATGCGCTACCACGCATCCTAAATACCTATTTAAGCTAAAAACTTAGATTTTAAAAGAATTAGGAGGCATTAGATATCGTATTATGCACATCTTGAAGACTATAAACTTGAAGATTTCATTCTTGAAAACAAGAAGTGAAAATTCATTCATCTTTCTTATGTGTAATTTCATCTTCTTTATTGTTACTATGTTCTTTCTGACACACTAAATCCCAAAATAACATATATAATAATTTTTACTGGAATTTTTTATGGAAAATTTGCATCAGATAAGAAAATTGATTTCCTAGGAAATAAATATTTTTAAAACTAATTTACGATATCACGTTCCTCTAAATACAGATGTAAAAGTTCAATTTTATTTTTCAATAAAAACAATGTATTCTCAATGAACTTCACGTAACTATAATTTCTTAATTTTATTCCAAAAACTTCTTAGTACTTGTAAGGTTTTCATAAAAAAAAGTAGTTTCTAATTAAAAAGTAAAAGTACAATACAAACTACAACTCTTAAGTCTCCGTATCATCTATTAGAATGAGATTTTTTTTCAAATTTGAAGTTCAAGACTGATTAACCTGTAATAGCTGTGATTTTGCAAACGCAAGGCCAAGACATTCAATTACAAAAAATGAAGGAGATGAGTTTTGAATTAATTTAAATAGTTTAGTCAAAGTAAGGAGAAAACGCAAACAATTATAATAGACAGTATCATAATCATACTACGAAACATCAAAACATTTAAGCAAATAGTACTATATTATAGCATCAAAGTTACTCAAATAAATAATTTTCTCATTATAATGTGCATCAAATCATCTTAGTGTAATTATTATTACTTTTGAAACACAACAATCACAACAAAATAATCATAAGAAAATACAACGTTATGTATGATCTTAGACTCTACTTCACAATGCGGTACCATTCTAACTTTGAAGTACTTGGTTAAGAAGCTTGATACTATGTCATCATTCGGTGAACAGACAATACAAATTGGTCATAACGTCATAGATCCCCTCAACTCAACCAGAGACACATATACACGACAGTCAAGGTAAATGTGAGTTGCAAGATAGCTCCCGATATTTGAAGTGCTACCTTCAAGTCATCTAGAAATTCCCCACTCGAATACCTCCAAAGTCTAATAATCTTGCCTTAAGGCTCAACAACAGACCGCCACGATCAGACTCATTTAGTTTTACTTCTCAAGAATTATTTGAAGTAAACATGTCAATTATAAGGAAGGGGGTTTGAGTTATAATTGTCCTTTTTTTAAAAAAATTCTGCTTTAAAAATAAGATCTCAGGTTAAGATTGATCTTTACAGTGATGAAAATTAATCTTTACTTTGTAGAAGATCAATCTTAAGTTTGCAGAAGATCAATCTTTAAAACAGCAAGATTAATTTTACCAAAATGAAATCTGATTGTAAAGCACAAAATAAATAGAGATAGAGATAGAGAGATCACACAAGGATATATCCTGGTTCACCCAATCCGGGTTACGTCTAGTCCTCAGAACCGTGAGATTTTTCACTAAGTGTTCAAACCAAGATCGTTCTTGGTTTTCATGGATCAATCTTGATCTTTATACAATTCCTACCCTTCTACTTAGAAAGGATTTCTACCTTACCGTTTGTAAAGACTTTAACAAGTTGTCTTTCAAACGTGAAAGGATTTTGCAACTTACTCCAGATTTGACAAAGCAACCTTGAGTTACAAAGTGGTGATTTTGAGGCTATTTAGAATTTGATATTTACTCAACTCTTGTTTGAGAAATATACTCTGTGGATGGACATCTATTGTGAATGATTACAACACAAAATTAAAACAAAACAACAAGCTATAAGAAAAGGGATTGAGACACGTGAGTATGATTGAAAAGATTGATCTTTTGCTTGGTGTTGATTGTTCTGTTTTGTTCTTCAGTTTGCAGCTGCATTTATAGACTCCAAGAAGGCTTAGGACAGCTAATATGGCCGTTGGAAAAGGACCAGCTGTCATGAAAGAGCTGTTGGAAAATCTGTCATAATTTTAGATTGATCTGCTGCATCAAAAGATCGATCCAGGATTGATCTTTTGTTTTGTGATGAAACAACTTGTTCCCTATGATCTGTGTCAGTATGTCAGCCTTGGTTATGTACTTTTCAGTTATGTGTGCAGGCTTTAGGATGGTTCAAATCAGTAGTGTACTTCACTACTTGTAGCCTTGTACTTGCACTTGCTTTATATGAAGAATGATATTTGTATTATGCCTTTATTGAAGCATGTCTTGATTCTTCAAATTCTGGAACAAATGTAACTTGGATTGGTCCAATTATGTGGAGACTGATTGTATACTGTGAAGATTGTTCTCTGTATTTTTAGCAGAATATACAGATTAATCTTTGTCCTTAAAAGATCAATCATTTGTCTTTTAAAAGATCAATCTTCATTCTTTAAAGATCAATCTTCAGAGTTGTTTCTTTTGATATGATAGATCTTTGATACCTATCTTGTTTAACACACTCAAATGCACATGTTAAATACCAAAACACTTAGAATCATAATTAGAATTCTTAATTAACTTTTTGTTTGTTTTCATCAAAACATTAAATTGAGATTTTGTCTCAACAATCTCCCCCTTTTTGATGATGACAAACATGTTAATTTAGATTTTAATTTTGATTCTAATTTTAATCATAGAGAGCTTTAAAAGCTCTCCCTCAAAATATGCTTCAGATTTTTGAACCAACATAAAATCTAAAATAATTCTCCCCCTTTGTCAACACAAAAAGGTTGGGGAATACAAAGGATAAAAAACAATGAATAGACTCCAGTTTTAAGAAAAATAACATTTTCTGAAAACTCCCCCTGAATATTATAGAATTAATATCCCTTTTTTTAAAAAAAAAAAAATCAGAATACAAGGAAAATGCCATTGTGCTCTTTGTCATCTTTCACAAGAGACAACATTTTAATTTTGAACATGATAATAAGCGCATACATGGAAGCGAAATAAGATGATACATGTACCTTTGATTTGTTAATGTTTCAAAGGGTTAAAGACACTCCAAATTTTTATAATGAGATGAGGCATCATAATTTTCCATTCATGTGTATTGAGCATGCTTTGTCCATGTATCAATGTTTTTTCTTGATTATTGGATGATGCTCCTTCATCACAAGTTTGTAATGATTTTGGTACCCATATTTGTTTGGGTCCTTGGGAGTTAGCCTTGAAATCTGGTTTTATATTATTAAATGATTTCTCAAAATGATCAATCTTAGACTGTGAAGAACCTCTTTTTGAAACTGGTTTAAAAAACTGAATGTTAGTTGTTTTTAATATGCCTCCAGATTGATCTAAAGATCGTTCTTTTAGTTTCTCAGAAAAATATTCTTTTACTGTCAAATTATTTTCTGTTTTGAGGTTTCTTCTATTCTTGTTTTTTATATCCCTTTTTATAAAGTAACATGCAAATTCTAAATGTCCAATTTTGTTACAATATGAACATTTGATTTTTCATTTTTCTTCTCTCAATTCAGGAACAAAGAAAGTTTCATACATTTTGGTTTTTTGAGTGTTGTCAAAACCGAGCCCAACTTTATCAAAAATCCCTACTTGAGATCCCATGATTTTTTGAAAAGTTTCATTAGCTTTAATGAAGTTTGTTAAATCATTTTTAAGAATTTCAACTTCAGCCTTGAGAAGAACGTTCTTTGTCTCTAAAGATCGATCTTGGCTTTTGAGAAGATCGTTCTTTGTCTGTAAAGATCGATCTTGGCTTTCTGGTTTTTTTGTTTCTATATTTGTAAAGTTGGAATTCTTCAGATTTTGAATGATTTCTTTAAGTTTATCATTCATTACCTGAATATTTTCTTTCTCTTCTTTTTCTTTGTGAAATCTTTCTTTAAAAGAACTACATTTTTGAATGAGAAAGTTTGAATCATTTAACAAATTATCAAATTCGATTTCCATTTGTTTGCATATAAGACATGGTTCAGAATTTATTACCTCTGTATCTTCAATGTTTGCCATCAAACACAGGTTTGCTTCTCCAGGTTCATCTGTTTCCGATTCATCAGAATCATCCCAGGTTGCCATCATTGACTTCTTTTTGAAGGGAAATTTCTTTGGCACATTTTTGTTTAATGGACATTCAGTTTTGTAATGTCCTTGTTTGTTGCAGCCAAAGCAAATGATTTTGCTTTTATCTATTTCAGTTTTGAATTCCTTTTTATCTGGAAATCCCTTTTTGATTTGATCCATTCTTATCAACATTCTTTGTATCTTCTTTCTAAGACGAACTATCACTTTATCAACATCTTCTTGTTCGATTTCTTCTGAGTCCACATCTGTTTGTAATGGTGTACTTTCTTCAGATGTTATCAAAGCTATTGCTTTGACCTTTTTGATTGGTTTGTCTTCTTGTAGCAGCACTTCATGTGCTCGTAATGTTCCAATTAGTTCCTCTAGTCCGAGTACGTCAAGATTCTTGGCATGGCTTATGACTGTCACCATTGCTCTCCATATTATTGGAAGACATCTCATGATCTTTCTGACTCTGTCTTGTACTGAGTATGGTTTCCCTAAAGAGCGCATTTCATTTACAATGGTTGTGAATCTTGAGTACATCTCATCAATGGTTTCTCCTTCATTCATTTCAAAGAGTTCAAACTTCCTTATGCCTATACCAATCCTTGTTTCTTTTACATGGCTTGTTCCTTCGTGATGAGTTTGTAATGTGTCCCATACTTCTTTAGCAGTTTTGCATTCATCAACTCTTTCGCATTCTTCTCTGCTCAAAGCACACGATAAGAATAATTGAGCTTTAGAGTTTAGGAGTACCTTAGATTTTTCTTCTGCTGTCCAATTTGCTTCTTTCTTTTAAGCAGAGGTTGAATCATTTTGGTCGACTCTTGGTACGAAATCTCCATCTGTAATGATGCCCCACATTCCTGTATCTTGAGATTTCAAAAGCAGCTGCATTTTTCTTTTCCAGAAATAGTAGTCTATGCCACCAAAATAAGGTGGTCTATATGATGACCCTCCTTCAGCAATGTACATATCTTTTGACATTTTTTTAGATCTTTTCTCTAACACTTGTTAGGTGTTGAACTTTTAAGACCAAGCTCTGATGTCAATTGAAGTAAACATGTCAATTATAAGGAAGGGGGTTTGAGTTATAATTGTCCCTTTTTTAAAAAAATTCTTTTTTAAAAATAAGATCTCAGATTAAGATTGATCTTTATAGTGATGAAGATCAATCTTTACATTGTAGAAGATCAATCTTAAGTTTGCAGAAGATCAATCTTTAAAACAGTAAGATTAATTTTACCAAAATGAAATCTGATTGTAAAGCATAAAATAAATAGAGATAGAGATAGAGAGATCACACAAGGGATATCCTGGTTCACCCAATCCGGGTTACGTCTAGTCCTCACAACCGTAAGATTTTTCACTAAGTGTTCAAACCAAGATCGTTCTTGGTTTTCATAGATCAATCTTGATCTTTATACAATTTCTACCCTTCTACCTAGAAAAGATTTCTACCTTACTGTTTGTAAAGACTTTAACAAGTTGTCTTTCAAGCGTGAAAAGATTTTGCAACTTACTCAAGATTTGACAAATCAACCTTGAGTTACAAAGTGGTGATTTTGAGGCTATTTAGAATTTGATATTTACTCAACTCTTGTTTGAGAAATATACTATGTGGATGGACATCTATTGTGAATGATTACAACACAAAAATTAAAACAAAACAGCAAGCTATAAGAAAAGGGATTGAGACACTTTAATGTGATTGAAAAGATTGATCTTTTGCTTGGTGCTGATTGTTCTGTTTTGTTCTTCAGTTTGCAGCGTCATTTATAGACTCCAAGAAGGCTTAGGACAGCTAATATGGCCATTGGAAAAGGACCACCTATCATGAAAGAGCTGTTGGAAAATCTGTCATAACTTAAGATTGATGTGCTGCATCAAAAGATCGATCTAGGATTGATCTTTTTTTTTTTGTGATGAAACAGCTTGTTCCCTATGATCTGTGTCAGTATGTCAGCCTTGGTTATGTACTTTTCAGTTATGTGTGCAGGTTTTAGGATGGTTCAAATCAGTAGTGTACTTCACTACTTGTAGGCTTGTACTTGCACTTGCTTTATATGAAGAATGATCTTTGTATTATGCCTTTATTGAAGCATGTCTTGATTCTTCAAATTCTGGAACAAATGTGACTTGGATTGATCCAATTATATGGAGACTGATTGTATCTTGTAAAGATTGGTCTCTGTATTTTTAGCAGAATATACAGATTGATCTTTGTCCTTAAAAGATCAATCTTCATTCTTTAAAGATCAATCTTCAGAGTTGTTTCCTTTGATCTGATTGATCATTGATACCTATCTTGTTTAACACACTCAAATGCACATGTTAAATACCAAAACACTTAGAATCATAATTAGAATTCTTAATTAACTTTTTGTTTGTTTTCATCAAAACATTAAATTGAGATTTTGTCTCAACATTATTAGGCTTGTTAGACCTAACTATATGATGACAAAGTAATCTCCATTTCAAAAATTCTCAATATTTATTTTCTCCCCTTGTTAGACTACGATACTCCATTAAGACTATCATCTCCAACACAAATTGAAATTAAATTTATTTCACAAACTTTAGGGTTACATTAATATTATCATCACAAATTCAAAACATCATTATCATTAATCATATCTCATAACCTAAATTCATCATAATATTATAGCATCACTATCATCAATCATACATCATAACATGGACTTATCATATATTTATAACATTATTATTATTATTATTATTATTATTATTATTATTATTATTATTATTATTATTATTATTATTATTATTATTATTATTATTATTATTATTATTATT
>JBBPBR010000003.1:54298463-54308795 GCA_037974775.1 Cicer pinnatifidum
AACTTCAAAACTCATTAACCTATAATAACTGGGATTTTGCAAAAGCAGGGTCAAGCCTGTCAAACACAAACAACAAATGATGTGAGTTTCGAAATCATGTCGATAGTATTATATAAATAAGAAGAACGTGCAAACAATCATAATATATCGTATCATAACACATCATGATATATCAAAATAATCAAGAAAAATAATATGACATTATAATATCAAAATCACTCAAATGAAATTAATATATCGTCATATCATCACATGATCTAAGAGAAGTTATTATCCCTTTTGAAATACATTAATCACAACAAAACAATCACAAGAAAGTATAATGTTATGCATGACTGTAGACTTTACTTCTGCAAAATTTTGTATCATTCTAACTCTGAAGTACTTGATTAGGAGACTTGATATTATGCTACCACACAAGTAGACGTAAGGTTTATATTGGCATTATCCTCATATATATATATATATATATATTGGCATTATCCGCTAAACATAATGCGAGACATATGGTTCTTTACTAAGTATGGTCCGCTGCGTTGAGAATTTGAGATTAGGTGATGCCTTATGACAATATAAGTCATTTCTTGATGCATGTGCATATTAAGAGAAATAAAATAAAAAATGTTAGATATTTTATTTATTTAACACTAGTATAATCGTTTAGTGATGAACTTTTATTAATCATTAATTTAAGAGTCGTTTTGAGTCAATTATTTGATTTATTTCTTTAATGTTCATTTTAGAATTATTTTGAATAAATGATCATTCGATTAAATAACGTCTTTATTGTTTCATTATCACAATTAACTAGCTATTTTGTATAGCTTTCGTTTGTTTCATTGGTTTAACAAAATGCTGAATTTTGATGAAAAAACAACACGACCCCTGTGTAGTACATTAATCATATATGGAGTTATAAACATTAAATGAAGTCAAATTAGTAGCAAATAAGAGTTAACATCCGTAGATGCAATTTTCATGTAGACACCTAAATCCAATTTGGAGTGTAAAAAAGTGAAAAGTGCAAATTAAATAAGAGGTAAAGTAATTTTGGAAGAACAAAGGTGTTTATTTAAAACTACAGAGCATTGCGCCCAAGACATTGTGTTGCACTCAACCATTGCGCCAAGGAAACGTATTGCGCCCATCCATGCGTTGTAGTGCATTTGCTTCCACAATTTTCTGTTCAGAGTAGAGAAATGCACCCATAATCCTAGCAATGCGCTACCACGCATCCTAGATACCTATTTAAGCTAAAAACTTAGATTTTAAAAGAATTAGGAGGCATTAGATATCGTATTATGCACATCTTTAAGACTATAAACTTGAAGATTTCATTCTTGAAAACAAGAAGTGAAAATTCATTCATCTTTCTTATGTGTAATATCATCTTCTTTATTGTTACTATGTTTTTTCTGACACACTAAATCCCTAAATAACATATATAATAATTTTTACTGGAATTTTTTATGGAAAATTTGCATCAGATAAGAGAATTGATTTCCTAGGAAATAAATATTTTTAAAACTAATTTATGATATCACGTTTCTCTAAATACAGATGTAAAAGTTCAATTTTATTTCTCAATAAAAACAATGTATTCTCAATGAACTTCACGTAACTATAATTTCTTAATTTTATTCCAAAAACTTCTTAGTACTTGTAAGGTTTTCATAAAAAAAAGTAGTTTCTAATTAAAAAGTTAAAGTACAATACAAACTACAACTCTTAAGTCTCCGTATCACCTATTAGAATGAGATTTTTCTCAAATTTGAACTTCAAGACTGATTAACCTGTAATAGCTGTGATTTTGCAAACGCAGGGCTAAGACATTCAAATACAAAAAATGAAGGAGATGAGTTTTGAAATAATTTAAATAGTTTAGTCAAAGTAAGGAGAAAACGCAAACAATTATAATAGACAGCATCATAATCATACTACGAAACATCAAAATATTTAAGCAAGTAGTACTATATTATAGCATCAAAGTTACTCAAGTAAAATAATCATCTCATTATAATGTGCATCAAATCATCTTAGTGTAATTATTATTACTTTTGAAACACAACAATCACAACAAAATAATCATAAGAAAATACAACGTTATGTATGATCTTAGACTCTACTTCACAATGCGGTACCATTCTAACTCTGAAGTACTTGGTTAAGAAGCTTGATACTATGTCATCATTCGGTGGACAGACAATACAAATTGGTCATAACGTCATAGATCCCCTCAACTCAACCTGAGACACATATACACGACAGTCAAGGTAAATGTGAGTTGCAAGATAGCTCCCGATATTTGGAGTGCTACCTTCAAGTTATCTAGAAATTCCCCACTCGAATACCTCCAAAGTCTAATAATCTTGCCTTAAGGCTCAACAACAGACCGCCACGATCAGACTCATTTAGTTTTACTTCTCAACAATTATTTGAAGTAAACATGTCAATTATAAGGAAGGGGGTTTGAGTTATAATTGTCCCTTTTTAAAAAAAATTCTGCTTTAAAAATAAGATCTCAGGTTAAGATTGATCTTTACAGTGATGAAGATCAATCTTTACTTTGTAGAAGATCAATCTTAAGTTTGCAGAAGATCAATCTTTAAAACAGCAAGATTAATTTTACCAAAATGAAATCTGATCGTAAAGCATAAAATAAATAGAGATAGAGATAGAGAGATCACACTAGGATATTTCCTGGTTCACCCAATCCGGGTTACGTCTAGTCCTCAGAACCGTGAGATTTTTCACTAAGTGGTCAAACCAAGGTCATTCTTGGTTTTCATGGATCAATCTTGATCTTTATACAATTCCTACCCTTCTACCTAGAAAGGATTTCTACCTTACTGTTTGTAAAGACTTTAACAAGTTGTCTTTCAAACGTGAAAGGATTTTGCAACTTACTCCAGATTTGACAAAGCAACCTTGAGTTACAAAATGGTGATTTTGAGGCTATTTAGAATTTGATATTTACTCAACTCTTGTTTGAGAAATATACTCTGTGGATGGACATCTATTGTGAATGATTACAACACAAAATTAAAACAAAACAGCAAGCTATAAGAAAAGGGGTTGAGACACTTGAGTATGATTGAAAAGATTGATCTTTTGCTTGGTGCTGATTGTTATGTTTTGTTCTTCAGTTTGCAGTTGCATTTATAGACTCCAAGAAGGCTTAGGACAGCTAATATGGCCGTTGGAAAAGGACCAGCTGTCATGAAAGAGCTGTTGGAAAATCTGTCATAACTTTAGATTGATCTGCTGCATCAAAAGATCGATCCAGGATTGATCTTTTGTTTTGTGATGAAACAACTTGTTCCCTATGATCTGTGTCAGTATGTCAGCCTTGGTTATGTACTTTTCAGTTATGTGTGCAGGCTTTAGGATGGTTCAAATCAGTAGTGTACTTCACTACTTGTAGCCTTGTACTTGCACTTGCTTTATATGAAGAATGATCTTTGTATTATGCCTTTATTGAAGCATGTCTTGATTCTTCAAATTCTGGAACAAATGTAACTTGGATTGGTCCAATCATGTGGAGACTGATTGTATACTGTGAAGATTGTTCTCTGTATTTTTAGCAGAATATACAGATTAATCTTTGTCCTTAAAAGATCAATCATTTGTCTTTTAAAAGATCAATCTTCATTCTTTAAAGATCAATCTTCAGAGTTGTTTCCTTTGATCTGATTGATCTTTGATACCTATCTTGTTTAACACACTCAAATGCACATGTTAAATACCAAAACACTTAGAATCATAATTAGAATTCTTAATTAACTTTTTGTTTGTTTTCATCAAAACATTAAATTGAGATTTTGTCTCAACAATCTCCCCCTTTTTGATGATGACAAACATGTTAATTTAGATTTAATTTTGATTCTAATTTTAATCATAGAGAGCTTTAAAAGCTCTCCCTCAAAATATGCTTCAGATTTTTGAATCAACATAAAATCTAAAATAATTCTCCCCCTTTGTCAACACAAAAAGGTTGGGGAATACAAAGGATAAAAAACAATGAATAGACTCCAATTTTAAGAAAAATAACATTTTCTGAAAACTCCCCCTGAATATTATAGAATTAATATCCCTTTTTTTAAAAAAAAAAATCAGAATACAAGGAAAATGCCACTGTGCTCTTTGTCATCTTTCACAAGAGACAACATTTTAATTTTGAACATGATAATAAGCGCATACATGGAAGCGAAATAAGATGATACATGTACCTTTGATTTGTTAATGTTTCAAAGGGTTAAAGACACTCCAAATTTTTATAATGAGATGAGGCATCATAATTTCCCATTCATGTGTATTGAGCATGCTTTGTCCATGTATCAATGTTTTTTCTTGATTATTGGATGATGCTCCTTCATCACAAGTTTGTAATGATTTTGGTACCCATATTTGTTTGGGTCCTTGGGAGTTAGCCTTGAAATCTGGTTTTATATTATTAAATGATTTCTCAAAATGATCAATCTTAGACTGTGAAGAACCTCTTTTTGAAACTGGTTTAAAAAACTGAATGTTAGTTGTTTCTAATAAGCCTCCAGATTGATCTAAAGATCGTTCTTTTAGTTTCTCAGAAAAATTTTCTTTTACTGTCAAATGATTTTCTATTTTGAGGTTTCTTCTATTCTTGTTTTTTATATCCCTTTTTGTAAAGTAACTTGCAAATTCTAAATGTCCAATTTTGTTACAATATGAACATTTGATTTTTCATTTTTCTTCTCTCAATTCAGGAACAAAGAAAGTTTCATACATTTTGGTTATTTGAGTTTTGTCAAAACCGAGCCCAACTTTATCAAAAATCCCTACTTGAGATCCCATGATTTTTTGAAAAGTTTCATTAGCTTTAATGAAGTTTGTTAAATCATTTTTAAGAATTTCAACTTCAACCTTGAGAAGAACGTTCTTTGTCTGTAAAGATCGATCTTGGCTTTTGAGAAGATCGTTCTTTGTCTGTAAAGATCGATCTTGGCTTTCTGGTTTTTTTGTTTCTAGATTTGTAAAGTTGGAAAAGGACCACCTATCATGAAAGAGCTGTTGGAAAATCTGTCATAACTTAAGATTGATGTGCTGCATCAAAAGATCGATCTAGGATTGATCTTTTTTTTTTTTGTGATGAAACAGCTTGTTCCCTATGATCTGTGTCAGTATGTCAGCCTTGGTTATGTACTTTTCAGTTATGTGTGCAGGTTTTAGGATGGTTCAAATCAGTAGTGTACTTCACTACTTGTAGCCATGTACTTGCACTTGCTTTATATGAAGAATGATCTTTGTATTATGCCTTTATTGAAGCATGTCTTGATTCTTCAAATTCTGGAACAAATGTGACTTGGATTGATCCAATTATGTGGAGACTGATTGTATCTTGTAAAGATTGGTCTCTGTATTTTTAGCAGAATATACAGATTGATCTTTGTCCTTAAAAGATCAATCTTCATTCTTGAAAGATCAATCTTCAGAGTTGTTTCCTTTGATCTGATTGACCATTGATACCTATCTTGTTTAACACACTCAAATGCACATGTTAAATACCAAAACACTTAGAATCATAATTAGAATTCTTAATTAACTTTTTGTTTTTTTCATCAAAACATTAAATTGAGATTTTGTCTCAACATTATTAGGCTTGTTAGACCTAACTATATGATGACAAAGTAATCTCCATTTCAAAAATTCTCAATATTTATTTTCTCCCCTTGTTAGACTATGATACTCGATTAAGACTATCATCTCAAACACAAATTGAAATTAAATTTATTTCACAAACTTTGGGGTTACATTAATATTATCATCACAAATTCAAAACATCACTATCATTAATCATATCTCATCACCTAAATTCATCATAATATTATAGCATCACTATCATCAATCATACATCATGACATGGACTTATCATATATTTATAACATTATTATTATTATTATTATTATTATTATTATTATTATTATTATTATTATTATTATTATTATTTATATATCATGATAATCACATAAACTTATCAAAATGAAGTCATCTTTTATTATCACATTACATAAACTTGTCTAATCAAACATATACATATAATTCATTTGACACTCAATATCACAAAAATATCAAATAGCACACATTTAACTTAATTAAATCAATCAACACCTTATAAATATTTATATTTCATATTTTATCCTCATAATTTCATTATTTGCACATTAATTGATTTATCCCTCAAATGGCTACCGTTGAATTCAAACGATATATCACCTCTTACCTTATATTTTATATTATTTAATAAAATGAACAAACCCTAAAGTTAAGGTTTAGATTTTTCCTAATCAAATCAAATATATCTTCAGCTAGTAGTTTGGTGAATATATCAACCTATTGGTATTCGATTTCTACAAACTAGATATTTAGTACAATTTTTTGAACAAAGTCCCAAATAAAGTGATATTTGATTTCTATATGTTTGGCTGTTGAATACAAAATTGGGTTATAGGTTAGTCAAAGGGAAGAAGTGTTGCCACATAATATGAGAATGTTACCAAATCACCATTAAATATATTTTTCTCATAAAATACTTTTGTGAACATCAAAACACTAAGTATAAAATATACTTGAATATAAGCACACCTTTTTGAACAAAGTCTCTAATGAAATGATGTTTGGTTTCTATGTGTTTAACTTTAGTATAATGTTTTTCGTTATGCAAATCTTAGTCGTGTTGTCACAATAAATGAGAATGTTGGTTTCTAGGAATTGGTAATCTTCTAGTTTATGTTTCATCCAAAGTAGTCGAGAGCTGTAACGAGTTGCTAAAATATACTCAACTTTTTTTGTTGGTTGATCAATAGAGTAAGCTGTCACCTAAAAATTTAAAGTTTCCACTTGTGCTTTTTCTCTCAAGTTTATCTCCATCATAATCACAATACCAATTTAGTTTGTACTTAGAAGATTTATTTTAGTGCAAGATAATATTGGTAGGGCCTTTTAGGTATTTTAAGATTCTATTAAAAATAGTTAACTATGAAATCTTGCTCATACACATACACTAAACGTGATGTCAGGTATGGAAAAAGTAATTTAAAGTAGGGATCTTCTCATTCCTCTGTAGGTATTGTGGTTAATTTTTTGGTCTGATTAATCTTTTTGAAGTGAGCAAATAGGGTGCATTGCTGTAGCCATAGGTTTAAAATCATTCATTTTAAACTTATTGAGAAGCTCTATTGTATATTTAGTTTGATGAACATTTATACATTTTCGACTTTGTTGATTTGTATCTCTAAGAAGAACCTAAGTTCTCCAATTAGAAAGTTATTGGCAAAAAATGATATTAGTTGATCCAAAAATAATATCATCAACATAAATTTATATAATAAGAATCTCATCTCCTATTGATTTTCAAGAAAGTGTATTATGTACTTGTCCTTTCTCAAAGTTATTTTTAAACAATAATGTACTCAGTATATCATACCATTCGTTTAATATATAATGTACTCGTAAAGTTAATTGTACCTTGATATGAACTATTTATAGGTATGTCTAGTTTGTGCATATCATAGACATACAGGGCATCAAAGGCCTGCTTCAATTAACGTCTTCATAAGCTATCTTCAAACAGTCTACATAAGCTTCAAATTCAGTCTTCAAACAATTTTAAGTATGCACATTAGACCCAGTCTACAAACCCAAACATTAGAGGCAATCTTCATAACTTTTACACGAAAGTTACTTTCAAAGGCATATTATAAGAGTCATGTGCATATACTTTGTGTTCCTTTGATCTCATCCTCTGGTGACTTTCCTCTTGAAGCCATTCATCCAAATTTATTGTTCCCATAAAGTACTTTTTGTAATCATCAAAACTGTAAGGGGAAAACCAACTTGGTTTCATCAATCTTCCCATTTTTAATGAAGAGAAACATGTATTTTTTATAACAAATTTTATTTTATTACTCGAATTCCCCTGACTTAAGACTCCCCCTAAGTCCAAGTAATTTTTTAACTCTCTCCCCAGATTATCATTTTGTGATATATTTAGTCCCTTTTTGCCTTGCATGTTTTTTGATTAGATATAATATCAAAATTATTGTCACTTAACTTACTAATACTTAATAAATTATGCTCAAGACCTTTAACAAACAAGACATCTATAATAGAAGGAGAAGTACCGTTACCAATTGTACCTTAACCAAATGAATTGGCCTTTTGGCTTTCCTCCAAAAGTCATTGTGCCTCCTTTGCTTAATTTTAGTTCTTGTAACATAGACTTTTCTTATGTCATGTTTCGCGAGAATTCATTGTTCAGGTACAATAATTGGTGTTTTAACTTGATTGTTTATGACATATGCAACATAGACAATTTTGTTCTTAGGTACCCAAATTTGGTTGGGTCTTTATTTGTCAGTCTTGAAATGTTTCTTGTCTTTCCTTGTGTTTAACATGGGACAAGATAATTTGGAGTGACATTTCTTAATTTGATTTCATTAATAAAATAATTTATTATAAAACTTTAGGTATTACACATCGCACATGTTCAAGATCTAGTGCTTTTCAAAAGTAACATAGTGTATTTTAAGTTTGATCCACATTCTTTGAGTGGTTGAGCTATTTCTTTTGTATGAAATTTCAATTTCCACGTAATATCTTGAAATATCAATATTAGTCTCATGTTCTTACTTTAAAAATAAGGAATATATTTTGACAAAAATAATAAATGATATTTGTCTAACACTCTATTTATAGATTAAATGTTGAAGGAACCCTAAATTTGAGGAAGCACAAGAGAATTTTGAGTTTGTTTTAAGAGCAAAAGGAAACAACAATTGAAAATTAAAATGTTACTCTAAATGAAACATGGTATATATTCGATTATTGGTTTTTATTTTTTTATCATATATATATATATTGGATTCACTAAATCCCATATTGGGTAGAATTTGACACAATTGAGTGATTATAAGAGTACGAAATGCTAGTCAGTACGCTGAGTTGGGTGGCGCCAACTTATGACCCAAGTGTGGTCATAAAGGTGATATAACAAGGTTGGTTCTGGCACCATGCTGACCTTCCCACTATAAGTTAAGAGTTAGGTCATGGGACTCGAGTGAAGGCATGGATGTTGTGGCTCTTAGACATGAGTGTATAGCGTAAGGCTTTTGAAAGTGGAAGGATCACATGCTTTTGAACCTCTAGTCCACAACAATTGGTGAGCCTAACTAGCTATTGATCCATCACTCTTTGGTTTGTTCAAACAAATTAAAGCTAAAGTTTCTTCAGTTTATAATTTTATATTGTTTATATATATATATATATATATATATATATATATATATATATATATATATATATATATATATATATATATATATAAATATGACTTTAACGATTTGGTTCTTAAATGAAAGGAGAACAAATAATTCAGATATTAGTCAGGAGGTAAGCAAAGTTTTATACGTTACTATTTATAATAAATAGTAATTATTTTCTTATTGATGAACCAGCTCATTAATATAAAATAATATTAAATTATATAATATTAAATTAAATAATATTATATAATATAATATCATATTATATTTTTTTTTCTTCTGATTTTAATGATTCAGTTCTCAAATCAAAGGAGAACAAATAATTTGGATATTAGTGAGGAGCTAAGCAAATAATTATCAACTATTGTTAAAATTTTAATTAAAATTCAGATTCTAATGTACTGAAAATTCAGTGAGGAGCTAAGCAAATCAAAGGAGTACTGAATATTTTACTGAACTATCATATTACTTAAAATACCATATATTCTAATGAATCTAAGTGATTATTGTATTCTTCCTGAATTACATTTGTTTTTTTTATTTTATGTGAAAAGATATAGTAATATAAATTTTCAAAAGAGAAATACATAAAATAATAAAGTAGAAATAAGAAGAGTCCATGTCTGCAGAGTTGGACTATAGTATGACTAAACAATCCCTAAAAATATTAAACATTGATTCTAGATCGGCACCAAGCTTATGAATTAGAAAATATAAATATATGCATAAATTATTCTTACAAGACAATAATAACTTAGAGTCAGCCATGCTGAATTAATATCTAGATTTATTTAAAAAAATTTAGAATTAATACAACATATTTTGTATAAGGGTTGAAGTATCTTGGTACTTCTATATTATATTTTGCTTATAAAAAGACTAAAATCAAAACGTACACATTGATTGATAAAGTGAAGAGAGATATGACTCATAATATATTTTTTAGTTGTTGTTCCATTTGGGTATTGTATGATGTCGAATAATCAACTGATCTATTCATTCATGCTCCTCCAACAATACTGATTAAACATCAAAA
>JBBPBR010000003.1:54309902-54326823 GCA_037974775.1 Cicer pinnatifidum
CTATTTCAAATATATTTATTTCAAATCTAAAATGACATTTGTACTATTATATGTGTAAATATCTTCTAAATTTATTATTTAAAAATAATTAGAACCTATTAATATTATTCAATATTAAATTACGTGTGATAATTATTTGCCTTGTTTGCCTTATTGTAGTTGATAAAGTTATTAGTAAGAATAATTAAATCAATGGAGTGTTTATATATAAAAGTGTGACACTATAAATCCTAAAATAATATATATAATAATTTACACTATATTTGTATATAAACGTGCATTGGATAAATAAAAATTCATTCCCAGGAAAAAGTAACTTTCATAAGTTATGCAGAATATCACATTTGTCAAGATTTTCATTCAAAATATTGTTTCTATTTAAATAAAATAAATACAACTTGTAGCCCTCATTTCAGATATATCACTTATTAGAGCGAGATTTAACACAAAATCGAACTTCAAAACTCATTAACCTATAATAACTGGGATTTTGCAAAAGCAGGGTCAAGCCTGTCAAACACAAACAACAAATGATGTGAGTTTCGAAATCATGTCGATAGTATTATATAAATAAGAAGAACGTGCAAACAATCATAATATATCGTATCATAACACATCCTGATATATCAAAATAATCAAGAAAAATAATATGACATTATAATATCAAAATCACTCAAATGAAATTAATATATCGTCATATCATCACATGATCTAAGAGAAGTTATTATCCCTTTTGAAATACATTAATCACAACAAAACAATCACGAGAAAGTATAATGTTATGCATGACTATAGACTTTACTTCTGCAAAATTTTGTATCATTCTAACTCTGAAGTACTTGATTAGGAGACTTGATATTATGCTACCACACAAGTAGACGTAAGGTTTATATTGGCATTATCCTCATATATATATATATATTGGCATTATCCCCTAAACATAATGCGAGACATATGGTTCTGGTTCTTTACTAAGTATGGTCCGCTGCGTTGAGAATTTGAGATTAGGTGATGCCTTATGACAATATAAGTCATTTCTTGATGCATGTGCATATTAAGAGAAATAAAATAAAAAATGTTAGATATTTTATTTATTTAACACTAGTATAATCGTTTAGTGATGAACTTTTATTAGTCATTAATTTAAGAGTCGTTTTGAGTCAATTATTTGATTTATTTCTTTAATGTTCATTTTAGAATTATTTTGAATAAATGATCATTCGATTAAATAACGTCTTTATTGTTTCATTATCACAATTAACTAGCTATTTTGTATAGCTTTCGTTTGTTTCATTGGTTTAACAAAATGCTGAATTTTGATGAAAAAACAACACGACCCCTGTGTAGTACATTAATCATATATGGAGTTATAAACATTAAATGAAGTCAAATTAGTAGCAAATAAGAGTTAACATCCATAGATGCAATTTTCATGTAGACACCTAAATCCAATTTGGAGTGTAAAAAAGTGAAAAGTGCAAATTAAATAAGAGGTAAAGTAATTTTGGAAGAACAAAGGTGTTTATTTAAAACTACAGAGCATTGCGCCCAAGACATTGTGTTGCACTCAACCATTGCGCCAAGGAAACGTATTGCGCCCATCCATGCGTTGTAGTGCATTTGCTTCCACAATTTTATGTTCAGAGTAATGAAATGCACCCATAATCCTAGCAATGCGCTACCACGCATCCTAGATACCTATTTAAGCTAAAAACTTAGATTTTAAAAGAATTAGGAGGCATTAGATATCGTATTATGCACATCTTGAAGACTATAAACTTGAAGATTTCATTCTTGAAAACAAGAAGTGAAAATTCATTCATCTTTCTTATGTGTAATATCATCTTCTTTATTGTTACTATGTTCTTTCTGACACACTAAATCCCTAAATAACATATATAATAATTTTTACTGGAATTTTTTATGGAAAATTTGCATCAGATAAGAGAATTGATTTCCTAGGAAATAAATATTTTTAAAACTAATTTACGATATCACGTTTCTCTAAATACAGATGTAAAAGTTCAATTTTATTTCTCAATAAAAACAATGTATTCTCAATGAACTTCACGTAACTATAATTTCTTAATTTTATTCCAAAAACTTCTTAGTACTTGTAAGGTTTTCATAAAAAAAAGTAGTTTCTAATTAAAAAGTAAAAGTACAATACAAACTACAACTCTTAAGTCTCCGTATCACCTATTAGAATGAGATTTTTCTCAAATTTGAACTTCAAGACTGATTAACCTGTAATAGCTGTGATTTTGCAAACGCAGGGCTAAGACATTCAAATACAAAAAATGAAGGAGATGAGTTTTGAAATAATTTAAATAGTTTAGTCAAAGTAAGGAGAAAACGCAAACAATTATAATGGACAGCATCATAATCATACTACGAAACATCAAAATATTTAAGCAAGTAGTACTATATTATAGCATCAAAGTTACTCAAGTAAAATAATCATCTCATTATAATGTGCATCAAATCATCTTAGTGTAATTATTATTACTTTTGAAACACAACAATCACAACAAAATAATCATAAGAAAATACAATGTTATGTATGATCTTAGACTCTACTTCACAATGCGGTACCATTCTAACTCTGAAGTACTTGGTTAAGAAGCTTGATACTATGTCATCATTCGGTGGACAGACAATACAAATTGGTCATAACGTCATAGATCCCCTCAACTCAACCTGAGACACATATACACGACAGTCAAGGTAAATGTGAGTTGCAAGATAGCTCCCGATATTTGGAGTGCTACCTTCAAGTTATCTAGAAATTCCCCACTCGAATACCTCCAAAGTCTAATAATCTTGCCTTAAGGCTCAACAACAGACCGCCACGATCAGACTCATTTAGTTTTACTTCTCAAGAATTATTTGAAGTAAACATGTCAATTATAAGGAAGGGGGTTTGAGTTATAATTGTCCCTTTTTAAAAAAAATTCTGCTTTAAAAATAAGATCTCAGGTTAAGATTGATCTTTACAGTGATGAAGATCAATCTTTACTTTGTAGAAGATCAATCTTAAGTTTGCAGAAGATCAATCTTTAAAACAACAAGATTAATTTTACCAAAATGAAATCTGATTGTAAAGCATAAAATAAATAGAGATTGAGATAGAGAGATCACACTAGGATATTTCCTGGTTCACCCAATCCGGGTTACGTCTAGTCCTCAGAACCGTGAGATTTTTCACTTAGTGTTCAAACCAAGATCGTTCTTGGTTTTCATGGATCAATCTTGATCTTTATACAATTCCTACCCTTCTACCTAGAAAGGATTTCTACCTTACTGTTTGTAAAGACTTTAACAAGTTGTCTTTCAAACGTGAAAGGATTTTGCAACTTACTCCAGATTTGACAAAGCAACCTTGAGTTACAAAATCGTGATTTTGAGGCTATTTAGAATTTGATATTTACTCAACTCTTGTTTGAGAAATATGCTCTGTGGATGGACATCTATTGTCAATGATTACAACACAAAATTAAAACAAAACAGCAAGCTATAAGAAAAGGGATTGAGACACTTGAGTATGATTGAAAAGATTGATCTTTTGCTTGGTGCTGATTGTTCTGTTTTGTTCTTCAGTTTGCAGCTGCATTTATAGACTCCAACAAGGCTTAGGACAGCTAATATGGCCGTTGGAAAAGGACCAGCTGTCATGAAAGAGCTGTTGGAAAATCTGTCATAACTTTAGATTGATCTGCTGCATCAAAAGATCGATCTAGGATTGATCTTTTGTTTTGTGATGAAACAACTTGTTCCCTATGATCTGTGTCAGTATGTCAGCCTTGGTTATGTACTTTTCAGTTATGTGTGCAGGCTTTAGGATGGTTCAAATCAGTAGTGTACTTCACTACTTGTAGCCTTGTACTTGCACTTATTTTATATGAAGAATGATCTTTGTATTATGCCTTTATTGAAGCATGTCTTGATTCTTCAAATTCTGGAACAAATGTAACTTGGATTGGTCCAATTATGTGGAGACTGATTGTATACTGTGAAGATTGTTCTCTATATTTTTAGCAGAATATACAGATTAATCTTTGTCCTTAAAAGATCAATCATTTGTCTTTTAAAAGATCAATCTTCATTCTTTAAAGATCAATCTTCAGAGTTGTTTCCTTTGATCTGATTGATCTTTGATACCTATCTTGTTTAACACACTCAAATGCACATGTTAAATACCAAAACACTTATAATCATAATTAGAATTCTTAATTAACTTTTTGTTTGTTTTCATCAAAACATTAAATTGAGATTTTGTCTCAACAATCTCCCCCTTTTTGATGATGACAAACATTTTAATTTAGATTTAATTTTTATTCTAATTTTAATCATAGAGAGCTTTAAAAGCTCTCCCTCAAAATATGCTTCAGATTTTTGAACCAACAAAAAATCTAAAATAATTATCCCCCTTTGTCTACACAAAAAGGTTGGGGAATACAAAGGATAAAAAACAATGAATAGACTCCAGTTTTAAGAAAAATAACATTTTCTGAAAACTCCCCCTGAATATTATAGAATTAATATCCCTTTTTAAAAAAAAAAATCAGAATACAAGGAAAATGCCACTGTGCTCTTTGTCATCTTTCACAAGAGACAACATTTTAAATTTGAACATGATAATAAGCGCATACATGGAAGCGAAATAAGATGATACATGTACCTTTGATTTGTTAATATTTCAAAGGGTTAAAGACACTCCAAATTTTTATAATGAGATGAGGCATCATAATTTTCCATTCATGTGTATTGAGCATGCTTTGTCCATGTATCAATGTTTTTTCTTGATTATTGGATGATGCTCCTTCATCACAAGTTTGTAATGATTTTGGTACCCATATTTGTTTGGGTCCTTGGGAGTTATCCTTGAAATCTGGTTTTATATTATTAAATGATTTCTCAAAATGATCAATCTTAGACTGTGAAGAACCTCTTTTTGAAACTGGTTTAAAAAACTGAATGTTAGTTGTTTCTAATAAGCCTCCAGATTGATCTAAAGATCGTTCTTTTAGTTTCTCAGAAAAATTTTCTTTTACTGTCAAATGATTTTCTGTTTTGAGGTTTCTTCTATTCTTGTTTTTTATATCCCTTTTTGTAAAGTAACATGCAAATTCTAAATGTCCAATTTTGTTACAATATGAACATTTGATTTTTCATTTTTCTTCTCTCAATTCAGGAACAAAGAAAGTTTCATACATTTTGGTTTTTTGAGTTTTGTCAAAACCGAGCCCAACTTTATCAAAAATCCCTACTTGAGATCCCATGATTTTTTGAAAAGTTTCATTAGCTTTAATGAAGTTTGTTAAATCATTTTTAAGAATTTCAACTTCAGCCTTGAGAAGAACGTTCTTTGTCTGTAAAGATCGATCTTGGCTTTTGAGAAGATCATTCTTTGTCTGTAAAGATCGATCTTGGCTTTCTGGTTTTTTTGTTTCTAGATTTGTAAAGATGGAATTCTTCAGATTTTGAATGATTTCTTTAAGTTTATCATTCATAACCTGAATATTTTCTTTCTCTTCTTTTTCATTGTGAAATCTTTCTTTAAAAGAACTACATTTTTGAATGAGAAAGTTTGAATCATTTAACAAATTATCAAATTCGATTTCCATTTGTTTGCATATAAGACATGGTTCAGAATTTATTACCTCTGTATCTTCAATGTTTGCCATCAAACACAGGTTTGCTTCTCCAGGTTCATCTGTTTCCGATTCATCAGAATCATCCCAGGTTGCCATCATTGACTTCTTTTTGAAGGGAAATTTCTTTGGCACATTTTTGTTTAATGGACATTCAGTTTTGTAATGTCCTTGTTTGTTGCAGTCAAAGCAAATGATTTTGCTTTTATCTATTTCAGTTTTGAATTCCTTTTTATCTGGAAATCCCTTTTTGATTTGATCCATTCTTATCAACATTCTTTGTATCTTCTTTCTAAGACGAACTATCTCTTTATCAACATCTTCTTGTTCGATTTCTTCTGAGTCCTCATCTGTTTGTAATGGTGTACTTTCTTGAGATGTTATCAAAGCTATTGCTTTGACCTTTTTGATTGGTTTGTCTTCTTGTAGCAGCACTTCATGTGCTCGTAATGTTCCAATTAGTTCCTCTAGTCCGAGTACGTCAAGATTCTTGGCCTGGCTTATGGCTGTCACCATTGGTCTCCATATTATTGGAAGACATCTCATGATCTTTCTGACTCTGTCTTGTACTGAGTATGGTTTCCCTAAATAGCGCATTTCATTTACAATGGTTGTGAATCTTGAGTACATCTCATCAATGGTTTCTCCTTCATTCATTTCAAAGAGTTCAAACTTCCTTATGCCTATATCAATCCTTGTTTCTTTTACATGGCTTGTTCCTTCATGATGAGTTTGTAATGTGCCCCATACTTCTTTAGCAGTTTTGCATTCATCAACTCTTTCACATTCTTCTCTGCTCAAAGCACACGATAAGAATAATTGAGCTTTAGAATTTAGGAGTACCTTAGATTTTTCTTCTGCTGTCCAATTTGCTTCTTTCTTTTAAGCAGAGGTTGAATCATTTTGGTCAACTCTTGGTACGAAATCTCCATTTGTAATGATGCCCCACATTCCTGTATCTTGAGATTTCAAAAACAGCTGCATTTTTCTTTTCCAGAAATAGTAGTCTATGCCACCAAAATAAGGTGGACCATATGATGACCCTCCTTCAGCAATGTACATACCTTTTGACATTTTTTTAGATATTTTCTCTAACACTTGTTAGGTGTTGAACTTTTGAGACCAAGCTCTGATGTCAATTGAAGTAAACATGTCAATTATAAGGAAGGGGGTTTGAGTTATAATTGTCCCTTTTTAAAAAAAATTATGTTTTAAAAATAAGATCTCAGGTTAAGATTGATCTTTATAGTGAGGAAGATCAATCTTTACTTTGTAGAAGATCAATCTTAAGTTTGCAGAAGTTCAATCTTTAAAACAGCAAGATTAATTTTACCAAAATGAAATCTGATTGTAAAGCATAAAATAAATAGAGAAAGAGATAGAGAGATCACACAAGGATATATCCTGGTTCACCCAATCCGGGTTACGTCTAGTCCTGACAACCGTGAGATTTTTCACTAAGTGTTTAAACCAAGATCGTTCTTGGTTTTCATAGATCAATCTTGATCTTTATACAATTTCTACCCTTCTACCTAGAAAGGATTTCTACCTTACTGTTTGTAAAGAATTTAACAAGCTGTCTTTCAAGCGTGAAAAGATTTTGCAACTTACTCAAGATTTGACAAAGCAACCTTGAGTTACAAAGTGGTGATTTTGAGGCTATTTAGAATTTGATATTTACTCAACTCTTGTTTGAGAAATATACTATGTGGATGGACATCTATTGTGAATGATTACAACACAAAAATTAAAACAAAACAGCAAGCTATAAGAAAAGGGATTGAGACACTTGAGTATGATTGAAAAGATTGATCTTTTGCTTGGTGCTGATTGTTCAGTTTTGTTCTTCAGTTTGCAGCTGCATTTATAGACTCCAAGAAGGCTTAGGACAGCTAATATGGCCATTGGAAAAGGACCAGCTATCATGAAAGAGCTGTTGGAAAATCTATCATAACTTAAGATTGATGTGCTGCATCAAAAGATCGATCTAGGATTGATCTTTTTTTTTGTGATGAAACACCTTGTTCCCTATGATCTGTGTCAGTATGTCAGCCTTGGTTATGTACTTTTCAGTTATGTGTGCAGGCTTTAGGATTGTTCAAATCAGTAGTGTACTTCACTACTTGTAGCCTTGTACTTGCACTTGCTTTTTATGAAGAATGATCTTTGTATTATGCCTTTATTGAAGCATGTCTTGATTCTTTAAATTCTAGAACAAATGTGACTTGGATTGATCCAATTATGTGGAGACTGATTGTATACTGTAATGATTGTTCTCTGTATTTTTAGCAGAATATACAGATTGGTCTTTGTCCTTAAAAGATCAATCTTTTGTCTTTTAAAAGATCAATCTTCATTCTTTAAAGATCAATCTTCAGAGTTGTTTCCTTTGATTTGATTGATCTTTGATACCTATCTTGTTTAACAAACTCAAATGCACATGTTAAATACCAAAACACTTAGAATCATAATTAGAATTCTTAATTAACTTTTTGTTTGTTTTCATCAAATCATTAAATTGAGATTTTGTCTCAACATTATTAGGCTTGTTAGACCTAACTATATGATGACAAAGTAATCTCCATTTCAAAAATTCTCAAAATTTATTTTCTCCCCTTGTTAAGACTATCATCTCAAACACAAATTGAAATTAAATTTATTTCACAAACTTTGGGGTTACATTAATATTATCATCACAAATTCAAAACATCACTATCATTAATCATATCTCATCACCTAAATTCATCATAATATTATAGCATCACTATCATCAATCATACATCATGATATGGACTTATCATAAATTTATAACATTATTATTATTATTATTATTATTATTATTATTATTATTATTATTATTATTATTATTATTATTATTATTATATCATGATAATCACATAAACCTATCAAAATGAAATCATCTTTTATTATCACGTTACATATACCTGTCTAATCAAACATATACATATAATTCATTTGACACTTAATATCACAAAAATATCAAATAGCACACATTTAACAATAGTTAAATCAATCAACATCAAATGACTACTGTTGAATTCAAACGCTATAATCACCTCTTACCTTATATTTTATATTATTTAATAAAATGAACAAACCCTAAACATAAGGTTTAGATTTTTCCTGATCAAATCAAATATATCTTTACCTATTAGTTTGGTGAATATATCAACCTATTGGTGTTCGATTTCTACAAACTAGATATTTAGTACTCTTTTTTGAACAAAGTCCCTAATAAAGTGATGTTTGATTTCTATGTGTTTGGCTGTAGAATATAAAATTGGGTTATAGGTTAGTCAAAGGGCAGAAGTGTTGCCACATAATATGAGAGTGTTACCAAATCACCATTAAATATATTTTTCTCATAAAATACTTTTGTGAACTTCAAAACACTAAGTATAAAATATACTTGGATATAAGCACCCCTTTTTGAACAAAGTCTCTAATGAAATGATGTTTGATTTCTATGTGTTTAACTTTAGTATAATGTTTTTCATTATGCAAATCGTAGTAGTTTTGTCACAATAAATGAGAATGTTAGTTTCTAGGAATTGGTAATCTTCTAGTTTATGTTTCATCCAAAGTAGTCGAGAGCTGCAATGAGTTGCTAAAACATACTCAACTTCTGTTGTTGGTTGATCAATAGAGTAAGTTGTGACCTAAAACTTTAAAGTTTCCACTTGTGCTTTTTCTCTCAAGTTTATCTCCATCATAATCACAATACCAATTTAGTTTATACTTAGAACATTTATTTTACTGCAAGATAATATTGGTAGGGCATTTTAGGTATCTTATGATTCTATTAAAAATAGTTAACTGTGAAATCTTACACATACACATACACTAAACGTGATGTCAGGTATGGAAAAAGTAATGTAAAGTAGGGATCTTCTCATTCCTCTATAAGTATTGTGGTT
This sequence comes from Cicer pinnatifidum, assembly GCA_037974775.1. Taxonomy (NCBI): domain Eukaryota; kingdom Viridiplantae; phylum Streptophyta; class Magnoliopsida; order Fabales; family Fabaceae; genus Cicer; species Cicer pinnatifidum. The sequence goes on from JBBPBR010000003.1 coordinate 54,319,495, forward strand.
AATTTTTTTGTATGATTAATCTTTTTCAAGTGAACAAATAGGGTGCATTGCAGTAGCCATAGGTTTAAAGTCATTCATTTTAAACTCATTGAGAAGCTCTTTTGTATATTTAGTTTGATGAACATATATACCTTTTCGACTTTGCTGATTCGTATCTCTAAGAAGAACCTAAGGTCTCCAATTAGAAAGTTATTGGCAAAAAATGATATTAGTAGATCCAAAAATAATATCATCAACATAAATTTAAATAATAAGAATCTCATCTCCTATTGATTTTCTAGAAAGTGTATTATGTACTTGTCCTTTTTCAAAGTTATTTTTAAACAATAATTTACTCAGTGTATCATACCACTCCTTTAATATATAATATACTCGTAAAGTTAATTGTACCTTGATATGAACTATTTATAGGTATGTCTAGTTTGTGCATATCATAGACATACAGGGCTTCAAATAAAGTCTTCAGAAGCTATCTTCAAATAATTTACAGAAGCTTCATATTCAATCTTCAAACAATTTTAAGTATGCACATTAGACCCAGTCTACAAACCCAAACATTAGAGGCAACCTTTATAACTTTTAGACGAATGTTACTTTCAAAGGCATATTATAAGAGGCAGACGTGTATACTTTGTGTTCCTCTGATCTCATCCTCTGGTGACTTTCCTCTTGAAGCCATTCATCCAAATTTATTGTTCCCATAAAGTACTTTTTGTAACCATCAAAATTGTAAAGGGAAAACCAACTTTGTTTCATCAATCTTCCCATTTTTAATGATGAGAAACATGTATTTTTTATAACAAAATTTATTTTATTACTCGAATTCCCTTGACTTAAGGCTCCGCCTAAGTTCAAGTAATTTTTTAACTATCTCCCCATATTATTATTTTGCGATATATTTCTTCCCTTTTTGTCACCATACAAAAAGACTTGAAAGTGGATCTTTTTTTTTTTAATAAAATGAACAAAACATGAAACATAACATAATATGAAATTAACATAAAATTATTCCTAGTAGCAATCTAAACTACTCTAAACTTCGCATAACGTCATTAAAGTTTAAAGTTAAGTTTAAGATTTTTACTGATCAAATCTAATATATCTTCAACTAGTGGTTTGGGTGGGAAAGATATTAGCCTATTAGTGTTCAGTTTCTACAAACTAGATATGTAGTACTCTTTTTTGAAAAAAGTCCCTAATGAAGTGATGTTTGATTTCTATGTGTTTGACTGTAGAATGCAAAATTGGGTTCTAGGTTAGTCAAAAGCCAGAAGCATTGTCACATAATACATTTGTTAACATTAAAACTCTAAGTATAAGAGAAATTTGGATATTATGGACACCTTTTTGAAAAAATTCCCTAATAAAATGATGTTTAATTTCTATGTGTTTAACTTTAGTAAAATGTTTTTGGCTAGGCAAATTGCTTCAGTGTTGTCATAATAAATGAAAATGTTGGTTTCTAGGAATTGGTAATCTTCTAGTTAATGTTTCATCAAAAGTAGTGGAGTGTTGCAACGAGTTGTTAAAATGTAATCAACTTCTGTGGTTGGATCAACAATTGTGTTTTGTCTCATACTTGATCAATAGAGTAAGTTGTCACCTAAAAATTTAAAGTTTCCACTTGTATTTTTCTCTCAAGTTTATCTCCATCATATTCATAATCACAATACCAACTTAGTTTGTACTTAGAAGATTTATTGTAGAGCAAGGTAATATTGGTAGTGCCTTATAAGAATCTTATGATTCTATTAAAATAGTTAACTGTGAAATCTTGGACATACACATACACTAAATCTGATGTCAGGTATGGAAAAAGTATGGTTATGTAGGGATCTTATCATTCTTCTGTAGGTATTTTGGTTAACTTTTGGGTCTGATTCATCTTTTTCAAGTGAAAAAAAAAGGTGTATTGGCGTAGCCATAGATTTGAATTCATTCATTTTAAACTTATTGAGAAGATCTTTTGTATATTTAGTTTGATGAACTTATATACCTTTTCCACTTCGCTGAATTGGTATCCCTAAGAAGAACCTAAGTTCTCCAATTAGAAAGTTATCGGCAAAAAGTGACATTAGAAGAATAAAAAATAATGTCATGAACATAAATTTAAATAATAAGAATTCCATCTCCTATTGATTTTCTAGAAAGTGTATTATGTGTGTGTCCTTTTTCAAAGTTACTTTTAAGCAATAATGTACTATGTATATCATACCATTCCCTAAATGTATAATGTACTCGTAAAATTAATTGTACCTTGATATGAACTCTTTATAGGCATGTCTAGTTTGCGCACATCAAAGACATGCAGGGCTTCAAAGGCCTGCTTCAAGTAAAGTCGTTAGAAGCTATCCTCAAACAGTCTATAGAAGCTTCAAATTCAATCTTCAAAGGTTGTCTTCAAACAATTTTAAGTATGAACATTAGACTCAGTCTACAAACGCAAACATTAGAGACAATCTTCATAAAGTTTAGACGAATGTTACTTTCAAAGGCATATTATAAGAGGGAGGTCCGTATACTTTGTGTTCCTCTTATCTTAACCTCTGGTGACTTTCCTCTAGAAGCCATTAATCCAAATTTATTGTTCTCATAAAATACTTTTGTAATCATCAAAATTGTAAGAGGAAAACCAATTTTGTTTTATTACTCGACTTCCCGTGACTTAAAGCCCCCATAAGTCGAAGTAATTTTTTCAGTATCTCCCCAGATTGTTGTTCTGTGATATATTTCTCGCCTATTTGTCACCATACAAAAAGACTTGAAAGTGGAATATTTTTCTTATGTTTTTTTTTTTAATAAAATGAATAAAACATAAAACATAACCTAATATGAACATAACATAAAATTATTCCTAGTAGGAATCTAAACTACTCTAAACTTGGCATAACATGATTAAGGTTAAAGTTAAGGTTTAGATTTTTCCTGATAAATCAAATATATCTTCAACTAATGGTTTGGGAAATATATCAGCCTATTGGTGTTCAGATTCTGCAAACTAGATATTTTGTACTCACTTTTGAACAAAGTCCTTAATTAAGTGAGGTTTGATTTCTATGTGTTTGTTTGTAGAATACAAAATTGCGTTCTTGGTTAGCCAAAGGGAAGAAGCATTGTCACAGAATACAAGAATGTTACTAGATCACCATTAAATATATTGTTCTCATAAAATACTTTTGTTAACATCAAAACTCTAAGTATAAAAAAACTTGGTTATTAAGCACACTTTTTTGAACAAAGTCTCAAATGAAATGATGTTTGGTTTATATGTGTTTAACTTTAGTATAATGTTTTTCATTATGCAAATTGCAATAGTGTTGTCACAATAAATGAGAATGTTGGTTTCTGGGAATTGGTAATCTTCTAGTTTATATTTCATCCAAACTAGTTTAGAGTTGCAACGAATCGCTAAAATGTACTCAACTTATGTTGTTGGAATGACAATTGTGCTTTGTCTCTTACTTGATCAATAGAGTAAGTAGTCACCTAAAAACTCAAAGTTTCCACTTGTACTTTTTCTCTCAAGTTTATCTCCATCATATTCATAATCACAATACCAACTTAGTTTGTACTTAGAAGATTTATTGTAGAGCAAGGTAATATTGGTAGTGCTTTTTAGGTATCTTATGATTCTATTAAAAAAAGTTAAATGTGAAATATTGCACATACACATACACCAAAGGTGATGTCAGGTATGGAAAAAGTAAGGTAAAGTGGGGATCCTATCATTCCTCTATAGGTATTCTGGTTAACATTTTGGTCTGATTAATCTTTTTCAAGTGAACAAATAGTGTGCATTGGTGTAGCCATAGGTTTACAATCATTCACTTTAAACTTATTGCGAAGCTCTTTTGTATATTTAGTTTGATGAACATATATACCTTTTCTACTTTGCTGAATTTGTTTCCCTAAGAAGAACCTAAGTTCTCCAATTAGAAAGTTATTGGCAAAAAGTGACATTAGTAGATCCAAAACCTAAGGATTGTTTTACATAGACTTCTTCACTTATATAACCATTTTGAAAATCACTTATAACATCCATTTGACATAATGTAATGTTATTATATGCAGCAAAAGATTGTAGGTGTTGAGACAAAATCTCAATTTAATGTTTTGATGAAAACAAACAAAAAGTTAATTAAGAATTCTAATTATGATTCTAAGTGTTTTGGTATTTAACATGTGTATTTGAGTGTGTTAAAACAAAATAGGTATCAAAGATCACAAACCAAAAGATCAATCTTAAGCAGCAAATCAATCTTAAGCAGCAGATCAATCTTAAGCAGCAGATCAATCTTTTGATGCAGCAGATCAATCTTTTGATGCAGCAGAACAATCTTAACAGAAGACAATCAATCTCTACATAATCTGATCAAAATTCTGGAAGCTACATTCATCATATAATCATATTGAATTAGAAAAAGAACAACCCAAGTCACATGTGTTCAATGAATTTGAAGAATAAAGACATGCCCCAATAAAGGCATAATATAAAGAACATTTTTCACATAAAGCAAGTGCAAGTACAAAGCTACAAGTAGTGAAGTACACTACTGATTTGAACTTCTCAAAAGCCTACACACATGACAGAAAATCATGTACTCAAGGTTGACATACTGTCACAAATCATAAAGTACAATGTTGTTTCATAACAGAGCAAAAGATCAATCTTTTGATGCAGCAGAACAATCTTAAGCCTTGACAGATTTTCCAACAGCTCTTTTATGACAGCTGGTCCTTTTCCAACGGCCATATTAGCTTTCCTAAGCCTTCTTAGAGTCTATAAATGCAGCTGCAAACTGAAGAACAAAAAAGAACAATTAGCACCAAGCAAAAGATCAATCTTTTCAATCATACTAAAGCTTCTCAATATCTTTTCTTATAGCTTGCTGTTTTGTTTTCATTTCTGTGTTGTAATCATTCACAATAGATGTCCATCCACAGAGTATATTTCTCAAACAAGAGTTGAGAAAATATCAAATTCTAAATAGCTTCAAAATCACCACTTTGTAACTCAAGGTTGCTTTGTCAAATCTTGAGTAAGTTGCAAAATCCTTTCACGTTTGAAAGACAGCTTGTTAAAGTCTTTACAAACAGTAAGGTAGAAATCCTTTCTAGGTAGAAGGGTAGGAATTGTGTAAAGATCAAGATTGATCTATGAAAACCAAGAAGGATCTTGGTTTGAAAACTTAGTGAAAAATCTCACGGTTGTGAGGACTGGACGTAACCAGGATTGGGTAAACCAGGATATATCCTTGTGTGATCTCTCTATATCTATCTCTATTTATTTTATGCTTTACAATTAGTTTTCGTTTTGCTAAAATTGATATTGTTGTTTTTGTAAACTAAAGATTGATCTGCTACAAAGTTAAGATTAATCTTTTGAGTAAAGATTGATCTTCATCACTGCTAAGATCAATCTTAACCTGATATCTAAATTTTTAAAACAGAATTTTCTTAAAAGAGACAATTATAATTCAAACCCTCCTTCCTTATAATTGACATTTTTACTTCAGTAGGTTCACTTGATGAGAGTAAGTCAAACAAAATGGTATCTTTTAGAGATGATCTAGTCCTCAAGGGATCACTTGCACGTCCAATTATTATAGTTTCAAGATGAGACGACTTGAACTTCCATCCATAACTTTTTTTCTAATTTGCATGTATCCTCTAATTTTTTTAGTTCTTCTAGTTTTTCTGCATCTGCTTCCCTCTGGTTCTTGTAAACCTACACTATCATCGTCTTGATTTCACTTTTTAATGTCAAGATGTCTATTATCAAATTTAACAATTTTTTAGTGGTAGTTTTGTAACTAAGCTTAGGAAGACCTCTAACTAGTTGAAGTTTATTCAGTTTTGAAATTAATTTAAGGTTTGGTTAGCCTAATCTTTTGTGACAAATTAGTTTCTCTTATTTTACAGACATAAGACACTTAACCTCTTGTTTCTCTACACTACACAAATTTATCTTGTAAATGTTGTTTTGCCTTTTACTTGTAAATAGTATAGATTCATCATTCTAACTAATTGCCTTGCATGTTTTTCGATTAAATATAATATCAAAATTATTATCACTTAACTTACTAATACTTAATAAATTATGCTCAAGACCTTTAACAAACAAGACATCTTTAATAGAAGGAGAAGTACCATTACAAATTGTACCTTAACCAAATGATTTGGCCTTTTGGCTTTCCTCCAAAAGTCATTGTGCCTCCATTGCTTAATTTTAATTCTTGTAACATAGACTTTTCTTATGTCATGTTTCGCGAGAATTCATTGTTTAGGTACAATAATTGGTGTTTTAACTTGATTGTTTATGACATATGCAACATAGACAATTTTGTTCTTAGGTACCCAAATTTGGTTGGGTCTTTATTTGTCAGTCTTGAAATGTTTCTTGTCTTTCCTTGTGTTTAACAAGGGACAAGATAATTTGGAGTGACATTTCTTAATTTGATTTCATTAATAAAATAATTTATTATAAAACTTTAGGTATTACACATCCCACATGTTCAAGATCTAGTGCTTTTCAAAAGTAACATAGTGTATTTTAAGTTTGATCCACATTCTTTGAGTGGTTGAGCTATTTCTTTTGTATGAAATTTCAATTTCCACGTAATATCTTGAAATATCAATATTAGTCTCAGGTTCTTACTTTAAAAATAAGGAATATATTTTGACAAAAATAATAAATGGTATTTGTCTAACACTCTATTTATAGATTAAATATTGAAGGAACCCTAAATTTGAGGAAGCACAAGAGAATTTTGAGTTTGTTTTAGGAACAAAAGGAAACAACAATTGAAAATTAAAATGTTACTCTAAATGAAACTTGGTATATATTCGATCATTTGTTTTTTATCATATATATATATATTGGATTCACTAAATCTCATATTGGATAGAATTTGACACAATTGAGTGATTATAAGAGTACGAAATGCTAGTCATTACGCTGAGTTGGGTGGCGCCAACTTATGACCCAAGTGTGGGCATAAAGGTGATATAACAAGGCTGGTTCCTGCACCATGATGACCTTCCCACTATAAGTTAAGAGTTAGGTCATGGGACTCGAGTGAAGGCATGGATGTTCTGGCTCTTTGACATGAGTGTATAGCATAAGGCTTTTGAAAGTGGAAGGATCACATGCTTTTGCACCTCTAGTCCACAACAATTGGTGAGCCTAACTAGCTATTGATCCATCACTCTTTGGTTTGTTCAAACAAATTAAAGCTAAAGTTTCTTCAGTTTATAATTTTGTATTATATATATATATATATATATATATATATATATATATATATATATATATATATATATATATAT
>JBBPBR010000003.1:54335349-54354725 GCA_037974775.1 Cicer pinnatifidum
TATATATTCACCTATTTTATCATAGCCATTGACTATAAAATTTCAACAAAAATCATAAATAATTATTTTAATTGATAAAGTTATTAATAAGAATTTTTAAATCAATGGGCTGTTTATATATATATATATATATATATAAACATAAGTGTGACACTCTAAATCATAAAATAATATATATAATAATTTACACTATATTTGTATATAAACTTGCAGTGGATAAATAAAAATTCTTTTCCAAGAAAAAGAAACTTTCATAAGTTATTCAGAATATCACATTTCTCAAGATTTTAATCCAAAATAAAGTTTCAATTTAAATAAAATAAATACAACTTGTAGCCCTCAATTCAAGTATATCACTTATCAGAGTGAGGTTTATTTCAAAATTGAACTTCAAAACTCATTAACTTATAATAACTACGATTTTGCAAAAACAGGGTCAAGTTTGTCAAACACAAACAACAAATAACGTGAGTTTTGAAATCATGTTGATAGTAAAATATAAATAAGAAGAACATGCAAACAATCATAATATCGTATGATAACACATCCTGATATATCAAAATAATCAAGAAAAATAATATGACATTATAATATCAAAATCACTCAAATGAAACTAATATATCGTCATATCATCACATGATCGAAGAGAAATTATTATCCCTTTTGAAATACATTAATCACAACAAAACAATCACAAGAAAGTATAATGTTATGCATCAGTGTAGACTCTACTTCTTCAAAATTTTATACCATTCTAACTCTAAATTACTTGATTAGGAGGCTTGATACTATGCTACCACACAAGTAGACGTAAGGTTTATATTGGCATTGTCCTCATATATAGATCGCCTAAACATAATGCGAGACATATGATTCTATACTAAGTATAGTTCGTTGCGTTGAGAATTTGAGATTAGGTGATGCCTTATGACAATATAAGTCATTTCTTGATGCATCTGCATATTAAGAGAAATAAAATAAAAAATGTTAGATATTTTATTTGTTTAACACTAGTATAGTGGTTCAGTGATGAACCTTTATTAGTCATTAATTTAAGTGTCTTTTTGAGTCAATTATTTGATTTATTTCTTTAATGTTCATTTTAGAATTATTTTGAATAAATGATAATTCGATTAAATAACGTCTTTATGGTTTCATTTTCACAATTAATTAGCTATTTTGTATAGCTTTCCTTTGTTTCATTGGTTTAGCAAAATGCTGAATTTTGATGAAAAAACAACACGACCCCTGTGCAGTACTTTAATCATATATGGAGTTATAAACGTTCAAATGAAGTCAAATTAGTTGCAAATAAGAGTTAACATCTATAGATGCAATTTTCATTTAGACACCTAAATCCAATTTGGAATGTAAAAGAGTGAAAAGTGCAAATTAAATAAGAGGGAAAGTAATTTTGGAAGAACAAAAGTGTTTATTTAACACTATAGAGCATTGCGCCCAAGACAGTGTGTTGCACTCAACCATTGCGCCAAGGAAACGTATTTCGCCCATCCATGCGTTGTAGTGCATTTACTTCCACAATTTTTTGTTCAGAGTATAGAAATGCACCCATAATCCTAGCAATGCACTACCACGCATCCTAAATACCTATTTAAGCTAAAAACATAGATTTTGCAAGAATTAGGAGGCATTAGATATCGTATTATGCACATATTGAAGACTAGAATCTTGAAGATTTCATTCTTGAAAATAAGAAGTGAAAATTCATTCATCTTTGTTATGTGTAATTTCATCTTCTTTATTGTTACTATGTTCTTTGTGACACACTAAATCCCAAAATAACATTTATAATAATTTATACTTGATTTTTTAATGGAAAATTTGCAGCAGATACGAAAATTTATTTCCTAGGAAATAAATATTTTTAAAACTAATTTACGATATCACGTTCCTCTAAATACATATGTAAAAGTTCAACTTTATTTCTCAATGAAAACAGTGTAATCTCAATGAATTTCACTTAACTATAATTTCTTAATTTAATTCCAAAAAATTCTTAGTACTTGTAAGGTTTTCATAAAAAAAGTAGTTTCTAATTAAAAAGTAAAAGTACCACAAAAAACTACAACTCTTAATTCTGAGTATCACCTATTACAATGAGATTTTTCTCAAATTTGAACTTCAAGACTGATTAACCTGTAATAGCTGTGATTTTGCAAACACAGGATCAAATCATTCAAATACAAAAATGAAGGAGATGAGTTTTGAAATAATTTTAATAGTTTAATATAAGTAAGGAGAATACACAAATAATTATAATAGATGGTGTCATAATCACACTACGTAACATCAAAATATTTAAGCAAGTAGTACCATATTTTAGCATCAAAGTTACTCAAGTTAAATAATTATCTCATTATAATGTGCATCAAATCATCTAAGTGTAATTATTATTACTTTTGAAACACAACAATCACAACAAAACAATCACAAGAAAATACAACGGTATGTATGAGTTTAGACTCTACTTCACAATGCGGTACCATTCTAACTCTGAAGTAGTTGGTTAAGAAGCTTGATACTATATCATCATTCGGTGGAAAGACAATTCAAATTGGTCATAACATCATAGATCCCCTCAACTCAATCTGAGACGTATATACACAACAGTCAAGGTAAATGTGTAATGCAAGATAGCTCCCGATATTTGGAGTGCTACCTTCAAGTCTTCTAGGAATTCTATACTTGAATACCTTCAAACTCTAATAATCTTGCCTTAAGGCTCAACAACAGACCGCCACGATCAAACTCATTTAGTTTTACTTTCCCCAGAATTATTAGGCTTGTTAGACCTAACTATATGATGACAAAGTAATCTCCATTTTAAAAATTCTTAATATTTATTTTCTCCCCTTGTTAGACTATGATACTCCATTAAGACTATCATCTCAAACACCAATTGAAATTAAATTTATTTCACAAACTTTGGGGTTACTTTAATATTATCATCACAAATTCAAAACATCACTATTATTAATCATATCTCATCACCTAAATTCATCATAATATTATAGCATCACTATCATCAATCATACATCATGACATGGACTTATCATAAATTTTTAACATTATTATTGTTATTATTATTATTATTATAATTATTTATACATCATGATAATCACATAAACTTATCAAAATGAAGTCATCTTTTATTATCACATTACATATACCTGTCTAATCAAACATATAAATATAATTCATTTGACACTCAAGATCACAAAAATATGAAATAGCACACATTTAACCAAATTAAAATCAATTAACACCTTATAAATATTGTTATTCCATATTTTATCCTCACAATTTCATAATTTGCACGTTGATTAATTTATCCCTCAAATGGCAAATGTTGAATTCAAACGCTATATCACATCTTACCTTATATTTTATATTATTTAATAAAATCAACAATCCCTAAAGTTAAGGTTTAGATTTTTTTTTTCAGATCAAATCTAATATATCTTCAGCTAGTGGTTTGGTGAATATATCAACCTATTGGTGTTCGATTTCTTCAAACTAGATATTTAGTACTATTTTTTGAACAAAGTTCCTAATAAAGTGATGTTTGATTTCTATGTGTTTGGCTGTAGAATACAAAATTGGGTTATAGGTTAGTCAAAGGGCAGAAGTGTTGCCACAAAATATGAGAATGTTACCAAATCACCATTAAATATATTTTTCTCATAAAATACTTCTGTGAACTTCAAAACACTAAGTATAAAATATATTTCAATATAAGCACACCTTTTTGAACAAAGTCTCTAATGAAATAATGTTTGGTTTCTAAGTGTTCAACTTTAGTATAATGTTTTTGGTTATGCAAATCGCAGTAGTGTTGTCACAATAAATGAGAATGTTGGTTTCTAGGAATTGGTAATCTTCTAGTTTAGGTTTCATCCAAAGTAGTTGAGAGCTGCAACGAGTTGCTAAAATGTACTCAACTTCAGTTGTTGGTTGATGAATAGAGTAAGTTGTCACCTAGAAATTTAAAGTTTCCACTTGTGCTTTTTCTCTCAAGTTTATCTCCATCATAATCACAATACCAACTTAGTTTCTGCTTAGAAGATTTATTTTAGTGCAAGGTAATATTGGTAGGGCCTTTTAGGTATCTTATGATTCAATTAAAAATAGTTAACCATGAAATCTTGCACAAACACATACACTAAACGTCATATTAGGTATGGAAAAAGTAAGGTAAAGTAGGGATCTTCTCATTCCTCTATAGGAATTGTGGTTAACTTTTTGGTCTGATTAATTTTTTTCAAGTGAATAAATAGGGTGCATTGTTGTAGCCATAGGTTTAAAATAATTCAATTTAAACTAATTGAGAAGCTTTTTTGTATATTTAGTTTGATGAACATATATACCTTTTCGAATTTGCTTAATTTGTATCTCTAAGAAGAACCTAAGTTCTTCAATTAGAAAGTTATTGGCAAAAAATGACATTAGATATCCGAAAATAATTTCATCAACATAAATTTAAATAATAAGAATCTCATCTCTTATTGATTTTCTAGAAAAGTGTATTATCATATCATTCCTTAAGTATATAATGTACTCGTAAAGTTAATTGTACCTTGATATGAACTATTTATAGGTATGTCTAGTTTGTGCATATCAAAAACATGCAGGGCTTCAGAGGCCTGCTTCAAATATAGTCTTCATAAGCTATCTTCAAACAGTCTACAGAAGCTTCAAATTCAGTCTTCAAACAATTTTAAGTATGCACATTAGACCCAGTCTACGAACCCAAACATTAGAAGCGATCTTCATAACTTTTAGACGAATGTTACTTTCAAAGGCATATTATAAGAGGCAGGCGCGTATACTTTGTGTTCCTCTGATCTCATCCTCTTGAAGCCATTCATCCAACATTATTGTTCCCATAGAATACTTTTTGTAATCATCAAAGCTGTAAGGGGAAAACCAACTTGGTTTCATCAATCTTCCCATTTTTAATGATTAGAAACATGTAATTTTTATAACAAATTTTATTTTATTACTCGAATTCCCCTGACTTAAGGCTCCCCCTAAGTCCAAGTAATTTTTTAACTATCTCCCCAGATTATTATTTTGTGATATATTTCTTCCCTCTTAGTCACCATACAAAAAGACTTGAAATGGATCTTTTTTTTTATGTTTTTTTTAATAAAATGAACAAAACATAACCTAATATGAAATTAACATAAAATTATTCCTAGTAGCAATCCAAACTACTCTAAACTTCGCATAATATCATTAAAGTTTAAAGTTGAGGTTTAGATTTTTACTGATCAAATCAAATATAGCTTCAACTAGTGGTTTAGAAAAGATATCTGCCTTTTAGGTTTTAGTTTCTACAAACTAGATAAGTAGTACTATTTTTTGAACTAAGTCCCTAATGAAGTGATGTTTGATTTCTATGTGTTTTGTTGTAGAATGAATAATTGGGTTCTAGGTTAGTCAAGGGGCAGAAGCGTTGTCACAGAAAACGAGAATGTCAGCAAATCCCCATTAAATATAGTGTTCTCATAAAATACGTTTGTTAACATCAAAACACTAAGTATAAAAGAAACTTGGCTACTAAGCACACCTTTTTTAACAAATTCCCTAATGAAATGATGTTTGATTTCTATGTGTTTAACTTTAATATAATGTTTTTGGTTAGGCAAATTGGATCAGTGTTGTCATAATAAATGAGAATGTTGGTTTCAAGGAATTTGTAATCTTCTAGTTTATCTTTCATCAAAAGTAGTCGAGTATTGCAACGAGTTGTTAAAATGTACTCAACTTTTGTTGTTGGATCGACAATTGTGCTTTGTCTCATACTTCACAATAGAGTAAGTTGTCACCTAAAAATTTAAAGTTTCCACTTGTACTTTTTCTCTCAAGTTTATCTCCATCATATTCTTAATCACAATACCAACTTAGTTTGTACTTAGAAGATTTATTGTAGAGCAAGGTTATTTTGGTAGTGCCTTTTAGGAATCTTATGATTCTATTAAAATAGTTAACTGTGAAATCTTGCACATACAGATACACTAAATGTGATGTCAGGTATGGAAAAATTATGGTAAAGTAGGGATCTTATCATTCTTCTGTAGGTATTTTAGTTAACTTTTGGGTCTAATTAATCTTTATCAAGTGAACAACTAGGGTGTATTGATGTAGCCATAGATTTGCAATCATTCATTTTAAACTTAATGTGAAAGTAATCGGCAAAAAGTTACATTAGAAAATTAAAAAATAATGTCATGAACATAATAAATTTAAATAATAAGAATTTCATCTCCTATTGATTTTCTAGAAAGTGTATTATGTATGTGTCCTTTTTCAAACACATCCTAATATATCAAAATAATCAAGAAAAATAATATGAAATTATAATATCAAAATCACTCAATTAAAATTAATATATCGTCATATCATCACATGATCCAATAGAAATTATTATCCATCTTGAAATACATTAATCACAACAAAACAATCACAAGAAAGTATAATGTTATGCATGAGTGTAGACTCTACTTCTTCAAAACTTTGTACTATTCTAACTCTGAAGTACTTGATTAGGAGGCTTGATATTATGCTACCACACTAATATTCGTAAGGTTTATATTGGCATTGTCCTCATATATAGATCCCCTAAACATAATGTGAGACATATGGTTCTTTACTAAGTATGGTTCGTTGCGTTGAGAATTTGAGATTAGGTGATGCCTTATGACAATATAAGTCATTTCTTGATGCATGTGCATATTAAGATAAATAAAATAAAAAATGTTAGATATTTTATTTGTTTGACACTAGTATAGTCATTCAGTGATAAACCTTTATTAGTCATTAATTTAAGAGACTTTTTGAATCAATTATTTAATATATTTTTTTTAATATTCATTTTAGAATTATTTTGATTAAATGATAATTCGATTAAATAACGTCTTTATGGTTTCATTTTCATATTTAACTGGCTATTTTGTATAGATTTCCTTTGTTTCATTGGTTTAGCAAAATGCTGAATTTTGAGGAAAATAGAACACGACCCCTGTGCAGTACTTTAATCATATATGGAGTTATAAACGTTCAAATGAAGTCAAATTAGTTGTAAATAAGAGTTAACATCCATAGATGCAATTTCCATGTAGACACCTAAATCCAATTTGGAGTGTAAAAGAGTGAAAAGTGTAAATTAAATAAGAGGGAAAGTAATTTGGAAGATTAAAGGTGTTTATTTAACACTAGAGAGCATTACGCCCAAGACAATGTGTTGCACTCAACCATTGCGCCAAGGAAACGTATTGCGCCCATCCATGCGTTGTTGCTTCCACAATTTTCTGTTCCGAGTAGGGCAATGCATCCATAATCCTAGCAATGCACTACCACGCATCCTAAATACCTATTTAAGCTAAAAACATAGATTTTGCAAGAATTAGGAAGTATCATGTAACACCCCGATTTTTAACAGCGCGAGTGTATTTTTTTTTAAACAAAGAAATATAGAAAGAAATACTTTTGGATAAAATATTTAAGTCGTAACACAACGACAAAAGTCAACAATATTTACAAATAGTGGAAATAGTTTTTGAAATAAAATCCAAAGTATTTAAATAGCAAAATACAATGGGGCTATGAGACCTATTAGACATAGCTCATACCCTTCGAGTATTCTTGGCAAACAGCTGCATAAAAGCGCTGCCCCAAGAATCTCTACTTTGCCCACGTCACATCAAAAATTGGAACATGGACCCATCAAAAGAAAAGTCATTAGACATTTTAAGCATAGATACAATCTTCCAAAATGAAATAAATACAATTACAAGAGAAAGACATCTAGTCCTTATACAACCACCAAATCTAATCATGCTACAAAAACTACACAACCCGGGTGATCTCCACGCGCTCAGCCAGATCCTCCTGACACAGATTCGGTCAGGTATGACTAACTACTTTCCCATCTCCAGGGTACTAACCGGTAAGATAATCCTGGTTCTCATCTGAGGGCAAAGCCCAGATTTCCACAATAATTGTAAAGGATCACCAACCGAAATTAACAAATATCACTTAGCAAAATTCTTATATTTTCAAATGCTCAAAAGAACCTTTCGTCTTAGCATACTCCTCGAAAGGGTTTTCATATGTCCAAAAATGCAAAAACAGTGTTGAAAAATGAAGTTTTGACAAACTGCACTGTCAAAGCCGAATACAACTGAGAAAAATGCAGATTTTCAATTCTAAAGTGGCTCTAAATCAATCAACACTTCAAACATTAATGTTATCAATTATGAACACATAATTAACACCAAATTAATCTCCAAAAATTCACACCTCAATCACACATCGAATATTCATTAAATCAATTATGAGCACATAATTACATCAAAACTTAATCAACCCAACTTGACACCTCAAAGCAATTACGGAAAATCACAACAACAACCGAATATGTATATACACTCATCATAGTATAACAAACATGAATCACGTGCTAAACACTCTAAAGCAATGCGTATATGCCAAAATGCATGATTCTGGAATTCCAAACAAAAAGCCTTCTCGAAGGGCGTAAATCATAATTGTGCATCCTCTCACTGACCAGTACTAATTACAAAGGTGCAATCTCTCACGGATCAGCATGATTTACTAACGTGCAGTCGCTCACAAACTAGCACGACATACAAGAGTGCAGTCGCTCACAGACCAGCATGATTTTCTAGAGTGCAATCGCTCATAGATCAACATTTTCTAGAATGCAATATCTCACATATCAGCACGACATACAAGAATGAAGTCGCTCACAGACTAGCACGATTTTCTAGAGTGCAACCGCTCACAGATCAGCACATTCTATAGTGCAATCTCATAGATCAGCACGACATACAAGAGTGAAGTCGCTCACAGACTAGCACGATTTTCTAGAGTGCAATTGCTCATAGATCAGCACATTCTAGAGAGAAATCTCTCATAGATCGGCACAACAAACAAGAGTGCAGTCGCTCACAAACCAACATGATTTTCTAGAGTGCAATCGCTCACAGATCAGCACCACGTACAAGAGTGCAGTCACTCACAGACTAGCACAATTTTCTAGAGTGCAATCGCTCACAGATCAGCACATTCTAGAGTGCAATCTCTCACAGATCAGCACAACATACAAGAATGCAGTCGCTCATAGACCAACACAATTTTCTAGACTACAATCGCTTACAGATAATCATATTCTAGAGTGCAATCTCTCACAGATCTCCACGACGCGACAATCCCCGCAAGGATAAGATGAACCAACAATTCACATGGCATCATCCCGTGGCCCATCGCGGTCATCACTATCACCATTGCCTCATCGCGGTCACCATGTACTATGAAATACATGAGCATACTCTGACTCTTTTCACCACAATCATTAAGTAAATGCAGCTATTAAAAGATTCTCCATTTTTAATGTTCATTTAACACTAATGATTTTTCAAATACAACACAAAGCATACTCAAACATAATTATTCACATTAATTTTAATTTCCACAAACACACATAAATCACATCTCCAAATCCAATCCACATAAATTGAATTAAATTCATTTTCCACCAATCCACACATAAACTTCTTCTAAAAAATTCATAATATTAATTATTAACACATTAATTACACCAAACGTGAATCACCAAAATTTTCAAACATTAATCACCCATATTCAATCTCCACAATTTTCAACCATCAATCACCACCACAACATTAATATATCAGAGTTCTCCCCACCGCAAACTCGGTGCCAACGGTCTCGATTTCTTTTCGAGACTCAAGGAGCTAACTACATAAATGTGAATATTTATAACACTTTGTTCACAATAAAACTAATCCAAACACAACAAAATTCCTAAAATTAAATCTTTCTCACACACCAACCTTTTAAAACCAAATAATCTATATTATTTACTTAAAACTAAATAAAACAAATATTGTCCAAATTTCACACACACACTCGACTATTAAAACACTGAAATTTTTTAGTTAATAAAATACTCTAATTTTTTTTCTTTTCAAACTCAGTCCAAGAGTAATTAAAAGAGTAACATTTTAAACTCTAACCATTTTTAATTTCAATCTATTTTTTTGCTCAAACTCTTTAACTTAGTTAAAATTTAAAGTTTTTTACAACTTTAACAACTCTTTTTTTTTTTTTTGTAAAATATCAATTTCAGTTCAAACTCATTTATTTGAAAATAACTCATTACGTAACTCAAACACATCAAATTTAATTACCGCTAATTCACACCAACAACAATCAATTGAATTCCACAACACGCATATAGTTCCTCAATTAAATTTCAAACAATTCGAACATAACTCACCCAATTTCAAAACTCCACATTTTTACACATAACCCACCAAATTTCATCAATTCATTTTCCAAAAAATTCGCAAATAAATCACATCTCAAAAACTCATAATAATAATTATGAACATATAAACCACATCAAATATGGATCACCATAAACCACACCTCAAATTTAAATTTCACTAAATCGCACATAATCGCATTAAATTCATTTTCTACAAATTCACACATCAAATACATTAAATTTCTTTTCCACAAAATCACAAATAATGTCCTAAATGCAAACTAAAAGTTTGGAAGGAGCCATTACCTCCATTGTAGCTTTAACAACCGATTTCGACATCACAATTAATTTCGGTAAAATTTATGTTTGTGACGTCTTTCCAAAAACAAGCTCACTAGCACCATAGCGTGGCAGTGAACAACTTTCTCTTTTGTCACTTCTCGAATGGAGGCTTAGAAGTTGAAGAAAAATGAAATTATATGTATGTGGGTTTTTGGAAAAACCAAACACTTTGCTTGTTTTGCTTTTGAAACAGAGGAGAAGAAAGAAAGAAAGAAGATGCAAGGCAAACATGAAAGCTACAGGGAACAATATTCTCTTCCTTTCTTTTCCTTTTACACACACACATACATATATATATATATATATATATATATATATATATATATATATATATATATATATATATATATTATAATAAAATTAATTCCAAAATAAATATCTAGATATTTTTTTAAAAATCATTATTACGCCTGTCACCTCACATCACATCAGAATTATTCATCGACGAATAATTTTAATCGGGTCTCCAAAAAGATATTTTTGACATTTAACTCACAAAATGCCATAAAATTGGCTAAAAAATCTCAGAAATTCAACACAAAATTCCCCAAAATACATAAATTAGAAGTTAAAATTAAGGGTCTTACATTACTACCCTCTAAAAAGAAGTTTCGTCCTCTAAACTTAAAGTACGAGTAACCATCCATACTAAGTTTATACTCAAATTCCACTTACAAGTCACAAATTGTTTCACCCGGCCCACTCGAAGAAAGTGTTGCCTACCCCTTTTCATAGGGTGCTTAATAACTCTATACATTACCATAGCCGGAAAGACTCACCCGTTCCATTCAACATGATGTTGTTTACTATCAACAAGAGATTAAGGATGATCAGTTCCTCAATTTGTCAAGAAGTAGCCAACAACCATGATGGTGGCTTAGACTATCTTAACGAAACTGTAATAGCGCTCTTTGCGACATGCACTTAAGGTTATTCTAATGCACAAGCAGTCAAAAAATATCCTCAAGGTCCACTGAGTTTTTTCTTATTTTCCTATAACTTTGATCCTATCGACGATGTACAATCGCCCATCGATATGTCACATAGCCTCAAATACATTTACTTGATACGAATCATCCATTAGGTATCAAACTGAAACACTAAGTATGCCATTAATATACTAAGCACGAAACAATCATTACTGTCGGGAACTCCCTAATTTCTCCATTGCCCACAAATCCTTGATTTCTTTAGGCGCACAACTACATCAAACCACAATGTCCTTATCAAAATGTTTGTCTAATTTTTAACTTTAATAATTACATCCCAACATCTGGTTGGTGATCAAATTTTCCTCAAATATTTTCGACAACATGCCAGAACTATACCCCTACAACACACAAACTTCCTTCAGGTTTAGTGCTTCATTTCAAGAGTCACGTCTCCAACAAAATCCAACTTGAATTTCCTTCTTGATTAAGACCGACATTTCTCTCATGCCTTAACACCTCAAATTCACACTTCACTAATCCATTTCCTATGGAGTAATTAGCGATAACCTCATTCGCATAACTTTGCAGTAAAACATGTTAAAGACCCACATATATTTCATCGTCCATCTAGTCACTGAAACACTCATTTTAAATCTTAATGCTTGACTTCCCAAGACCATCATCTAAACCATAAATCATTTGTTACATTTCTTCTTTTTCAATTTCTATCATTAAATAAAATTCTAAAATCTGATCCTCGAAATCTCCAAATACTCATCACATTGTCTAATTTTATCCATTTTATCTTAAGATATAATAAAGGTCTTATTCATTATTGACTCTAATCGTCTTAGTAATGTCACTAATGAAAACTTTTCTAATAACAACACAATGTTTTTAGTAAATCTTCAAACACTTCCATCCTTAACATGAATTACTTATCACTTGCCTAAGTCAACTACCTCGGTTATGAAAGTTTTAGGCATTACTTGGTCCTCCATCCAACCTTGTGGATTTTTAATCATTGACTTAAAGATCAACCATCTTAGGATCCCAAATCAAATCTCGAATAATCCCTCCGACCTATCCAAATATTAACATTCTCCTAGTAATTACCATCCTTTAATAGACTCTCAATGCTTACATTGTTACAATCTCTAAATATTCTCGTACTACGTACTTTCAATTCCATTTAATAGTAACATGTGATTCAATACATCAAGTCTTAACTCCTTATGTTTTTCCGAACATCACTCAAAATTCACGCTTACGTGTCTATAATTTCATCTAAAATCACTATCCATACTTACCATCTTCTAATCCACACAAAGATTTGTCACTTATCGAAGAAACATATATTTTCACTCCTATAATCGTCATGAGATTCATACTTAATAATCTGAGCCGTGAATCTAGTTTAACTCGAATGCTCAACTTTACCCCTCAAGGTATCGACTATTCCTCAAAGTGTACTTTATCTAACAAAGATAGTATTTACCCCTAATGTGCAACGCCCTTTAACTTCAATACAAGTCTCTTTCGTTGACACCTAAGCACCAAATGTTATTCCAAATGGAATCCATGTCTTCTCAATAATTCTATTGTGTTCACACCCCTTTGGCAATTATCAAACTTCATCTAGTCTCATCCCGAAATCTACCCAGCGAACATCTAATATTTTTCTTAAAAAGATCTCCACTTAGATCTTTACATGAAATTGCCTATTAGTCTAACTTTAATCCATCCATACCCATCATCTTTGAGTTACCATCAACAACATAGCCTCTATGTCCTAGGAACCACTTCATAAATCCCATGTCATCATGATTCGCCTCAACCCTGCCTGGAAGTTAATCATTTCGAAGATCTTTTCCACTTCTTGAATCTATTGATCAGCTTTTTCTAATTTCTCATCACCCTTGAACTTTGGAGGATGGTAACGCGAAAATCTTCTAATCCTCTTGACGCAGCAACACATATCTCTATTTCCCTCTTCTCCAGATCTGAGAGTCTATGCAGCTGTTTGTTCAACAACAGGAACATCCATGTTATTCATAGCTTTAACCATTTGATCATCCCTATTCACGTTCACTATTGCAGCGTCGTTCCATCTTGGAGGTATTGTTTCCTCAAAACCAACACCAAGAAGAGCCTTAACACCACTTCAAATCATTCCAAAACTAACTTCAAATCATGAAAAGTCTTAACTTTCTTATGTGTAATTTCATCTTCTTTATTGTTACTATGTTCTTTGTGACACACTAAATCCAAAAATAACATTTATAATAACTTATACTGGACTTTTTTACGAAAAATTTGCAGCAGATAAGAAAATTTATTTCCTAGGAAATAAATATTTTTAAAACTCATTTACGATATCACATTCCTCAAAATACAGATGTAAAATTTAACTTTATTTCTCAATAAAAACAGTGTAATCTCAATGAACTTCACCTAACCATAATTTCTTAATTTGATTCCAAAAACTTCTAGGTACTTGTAAGGTTTTCAAAAAAAAAAAGTAGTTTCTAATTAAAAAGTAAAAGTACAATACAAACTACAACTCTTAAGTCTCGGTATCACCTATTAGAATGAGGTTTTTCTCAAATTTGAACTTCAAGACTGATTAACCAGTAATAGCTGCGATTTTGCAAACGCATGACCAAGTCATTCAAATACAAAAAATGAAGGAGATGAGTTTTGAAATAATTTTAATAGTTTAGTATAAGTAAGGAGTATACGCAAACAATTATAATAGATGGGTATCATAATCACACTACGAAACATCAAAATATTTAAGCAAATAGTACCATATTATAGCATCAAAGTTACTCAAGTAAAATAATTATCTCATTATAATGTGCATCAAATCATCTAAGTGTAATTATTATTACTTTTGAAACACAACAATCACAACAAAACAATCATAAGAAAATACAACGTTATGTATGAGTTTAGACTCTACTTCAAAATGTGGTACCATTCTAACTCTGAAGTACTTGGTTAAGAAGCTTGATACTATGTTATCATTCGGTGGACAGACAATTCCAAATGGTCATAACATCATAGATCCCCTCAACTCAACCTGAGACACATATATACGACAGTCAAGGTAAATGTTTGTTGGAAGATAGCTCTCAATTTTCAGAGTGCTACATTCAAGTCATCTAGGAATTCCCCACTCGAATACCTCCAAAGTCTAATAATCTTGCCTTAAGGCTCAACAGCAGACCGCCACGATCAGACTCTTTTAGTTTTACTTCCCCATAATTATTAGGCTTGTTAAACCTAACTATATGATGACAAAGTAATTTCCATTTCAAAAATTCTCAATATTTATATTCTCCCCTTGTTAGACTATGATACTCCATTAAGACTATCATCTCAAACACAAATTGAAATTAAATTTATTTAACAAACTTTGGGGTTACTTTAATATTATCATCACAAATCCAAAACATCACTTTCATTAATCATATCTCATCACCTAAACTCATCATAATATTATAGCATCACTATCATCAATCACACATCATGACATGGACTTATCATAAATTTATCACATTATTAAAGTAGGGATCCTACCATTCCTCTATAGGTATTCTGGTTAATTTTTTGGTCTGATTAATCTTTTTCAAGTGAACAAATAAGGTGCATTGGTGTAGCCATAGGTTCACAATCATTCACTTTAAACTTATTGAAAAGCTCTTTTGTATATTTAGTTTGATGAACATATATACCTTTTCGACTTTGCTGAATTTTTTTCCCTAAGAAGAAACTTGAGTTCTCCAATTAGAAAGTTATTGTTTGCAGCAAAAGATCGTAGGCTCACTTGATGAGAGTAAGTCAAACAAAATGGTATCTTTTAGTGATGATCTAGTCCTTAATGGATCACTTGCACGTCCAATTTTTATAGTTTCAAGATGAGACGACTTGAACTTCCATCAATAACTTTTTTCATATTTGCATTTTTTTTTAGTTCTTCTAGTTTTTCTGCATCTGCTTCCCTCTGGTTCTTGTAAACCTACACTATCATCGTCTTTATATCACTTTTTATTGACAAACATACAACCTGAAATAAATCTTACATTGTAAACTGAGAAAAATTTCAGGAACAACAAATTCAATCCTACATACTCGAGACAATTGCTTGGAAATCAAGAAATCAACAAAAGCTTGAAGATCCATGAGCAAATCGATTAGTCAAATCGATTCTGCAACAGGGTTGAATATTTTTATGAAGTCTGGGGTTATCCCATCGATTAGCACAATCGATTTGCACATCTTTGAAAAAATCAAACAGGCTATCAATCGATTAGACCAATCGATTGGTACACTTATTAGAAAATAAATTGTGCAAGTCAGAGAGACAGTTTGCTACAAATCGATTAGGCAAATCGATTGATTAATTCACCAAGACTGAACTGATTTTTTACATCGATTAGACAAATCGATTGACATACTTACTGAAATTAAAATGTGTAAGTCAGTGGCACGTTTTGCAGGCAATCGATTTGGCAAATCGATTAAACCAATCACATCTTTATTTTGCTTTGTCTACATCGATTGACACAATCGATTGTAAATGACCCAGAGCCAAACCAATGTTTACTAAATCGATTAGGCCAATCGATTCACTAAAACAAGTTTCAAAATAACTTTGGTCAGGAACATACACAATCGATTAACACAATCGACTTATATACATCTGTTGTTACAAATGTTGGTATCAATCGACTTGGTACATCGATTGAATAAACCAACTGATGAAAGGTGCTTCAGACTTAAAGTCCACAATCGATTGTCACAATCGATTGGTACAAAAAGTTTTAGAAATAGAGATGACTGAATGGTTGAATTGATTAAGTACATCGATTGTTTTGATCTCGTTGTTTGAACAAAACACATCAAGTCGATTATGCAAATCGATTCAATTATATATTGTCATCAAAGTCTGAAGAACTCTTTAAAATAATCGATTGGGTAAATCGATTAGAATGTACAGTTTCAAGATTCAAGAAAAACAAGAATCGCGAAATCGATTGAGGCAATCGATTAGCCAGCTTTATGACTTTAATGAATCGATTGGGTAAATCGATTCATATGTTGTTTTTCCTGAAATTATATAAACTGCTTTCATTCACTTCTTCTCATAAGACAACAATACATAGAATCATAACAATAACCACTAATTCTTTCTCAACTGATATTACTTTGAATATCCTTTTCAGCCATGAACAATATACACTTTGTGATCAACAAGGATGGAAAAAGACTGAATTGAGAAAGATTGCTTTGAGAAGAAGAAAGATCAAGAACTTTGTAAAATTGATATATTTCAATTTCTGTAAACCATTGTCTGTAACCAAATTACTTTGAGAAAATCCAGTTGTTACTGGTGGTGTTCTTCGAGGTTGAAGGTAGTCAACAAGAAGACGCTTGACTGAATTCTTGGTCAAGTTTATGGGACTTAAACTTGGGAATTCAGGGAGGGAAAGATAGAACAAGTAGAATAGTTTAAGATTGGTGCGATGCAATGTGTATAATCTGGAAACTGATTCTAAGAAGTTCTATAAGAAAGGCTAAGATCCTTTTGGATCTTGGGACTAGATGTAAGTCGTCAAGGGACAGCTGAACCAGTATAAATATCCGCATACACTTTTCTTTCCCTTATCTCGTTTAAATTTCTGCAAATATTACGTTTTTGATATTGATTGAATGCATGATAAAGTTTCTGTGTTAAGTGCATGTATATGATTGATTATCTTAACATGATTGCATGAAAATCAATATCTTGAAAGATTGTCTCTGATGCATTTCTCCATATATACTGTGATCTATATACTTTGTGCATTCATTAGAATTGTATATTAGGGACCTTGTTTAATGCTGTGTTTAATAAATTTACAATTTGCTAAACTATTGCGCATATCTCTTAGAATAGGCATTCTTCCGCATATTTTTCATCTAACAGAGGTTACTGGTACCTTCACCCTAAATTTGAGGAAGCGCAAGAGAATTTTGAGTTTGTTGTGGGAGATAAAGGAAACTAACAATTGAAAATTACAATGTTATTCTAAATTAAACTTGGTATATATGTATACCCCATTTTCAAATTATATATTGAAATGTATGATTATATTCGAATGTTGGTTTTTGATCATGTTTTTAAGTGTATTTAGTCCATGTATAATTTTATGAATAGATTTAATATATATATATATATATATATATATATATATATATATTGGATTCACTGAATCCCATATTGGGTAGAATTTGACACAATTCAGTGATTATAAGAGTATGAAATGCTAGTCAGTGAACTGAGTTGGGTGGCGCCAACTTGTGACCCAAGTGTGGGCACAAAGGTGATATAACAAGGCTTTTGCTTAAAAGGTAAGGTTGGTTCATGCACCATGCTGACCTTCCCACTATAAGATAAGAGTCAGGTCATGGGACTCGAGTGAAGGCATGGATGTTGTGGCTCTTAGACATGAGTGCATAGCATGAGGCTTTTGACATTGGAGGGATCACATGCTTTTGCACCTCTAGTCCACAACAATTGGTGAGCCTAACTATTGATCCATCACTCTTTGTTTTGTTCAAACAAAATAAAGCTAAGGTTTCTTCACTTTATAATTAGTATTGATATATATATATATATATATATATATATATATATATATATATATATATATATATATATTTATATTTATAATTTTAAAGATTTGGTTCTCAAATGAAAGGAGAACAAATAATTCGGATATTAGTCAGGAGGTAAGCAAAGTATTGTACATTACTATTTGTAATAAATAGTAACAATTTTCTTCTTGATGAACCAGCTCATTATATATATTATATTATATTATATTATATTTTTTTCTTCTGATTTTAATGATTTAGTTCTCAAATCAAAGGAAAACAAATAATTCAAATATTAGAGAGAAGGTAAGCAAAGAATTATCAACTATTGTTAAACTTGTATTTAAAATTCAGATTCTTTTAAATATTGAATTATTTATTGCATCATTATTTAAAATACTACTTAAAATATTACTCGAATACTGAATATTTTACTGAACTCTCATATTACTTAAAATACCATATATTCTAATGAGTCTAAGTGATTATTGTATTTTTTTTAATGATAAATATCATCATAAAACTCACTGACAACTGTAAAGTCCTGAATTACAATTGATTTTTTTATTTTAAGTGAAAAGATATAGTAATATAAATTTTCAAAAGAAAAATAAATAAAATAATAAAGTAGAAATAAGAAGAGTCCAAGTCTGCAGAGTTGGGCTATATATAGTATGACTAAACATTCCCTAAAAAAATTAAACATTGATTCTAGATCGACACCACGCTTATGAATTGGAAACTATAAATATATGCATAAATTATTCTTACAAGACAATAATAACTAAGAGTCAGCCATGCTGAATTGGTATCTAGATTTATTTAAAAAATTTTGAATTAATACAACTTATTTTGTATAAGGGTTGGAGTATCTTGGTACTCCTTTATTATATTTTGCATATAAAAAGACTAAAATCAAATAGTATACATAGATTGATAAAGTGAAGAGAGATATGATTCATAATATTTTTTATTTGTTGTTCCATTTGAGTATTGTATGACGTCGAATAATCTATTGATCTATTCATTCATGCTCCTCCAACAATACTAATTAAACATCAAAACAAAAATCAAATAACATTATCAATTAATTACGTGTATAAAATATTGTACACTAA
>JBBPBR010000003.1:54362442-54389040 GCA_037974775.1 Cicer pinnatifidum
AAAAATAAAAGCAACCCAAAAGAAAGACATATGTTCCCTCTGTGTCAACCTAATCTGATCATTCTACCAAAAAGCTATACACCCTGAGTAATCACCACGCGCCCCGTAGGATCCTTCTAACATAGCTCCAGTTAAGCATTCCCATCTACATTCCCATCCGTAGGGTACAAACCGATAGGGTTGTCCTGGCTCTCATCTGAGGGCAAAGCCCAGATTTCCACAATAGTTGTAAAGGGTCACCAACCGAAATTAACAGTTAACACATAACACTTAAGCTTTTAAATGCACAAATAACCTTTTCAAATTATCATGCATCTTAGAAGGATTTTCCATATGCTAAAAGTTCATGTAATGCTTGCCAAATGTAAATGAAATCAAAAGAAAGTTCTCAATCCATCAAGTAATACGTAACTCACCAAAACATTGATAAATCAATTGAACAATCAATTATCTAACTCAAAATAAGATTTTCCACTAAGCCAATCGATCGGGGAAATCAATTTCCTGAAAGTTTTTAGTGAAAACTGAATTCTGGGCTTAAATCCATCGATTGGGTATATCGATTGACTCAATCGATTGGGTAAATCGATTGACAGACAAGACAGAACCCCTGTAATGAATCCAATCGATTGGACAAATCGATATTTGGAAGACAAATCCCCTGACTTGAATCCAATTGAATCCAATCGATTTCTTAAATGATTTTGAAATATAACTTACAAAATCGATTGGGTAAATCGATTTCGTGCAAAACAGAGCCCCTGTAACTCATCAAATCGATTGGGAAATTGATTTCCCTGTATATTCTTTCAAAAATACATAAACCAACTCAATCATATTCAAACACCACTCCAAACCTTAACACATAGCAACACCCATACAATCAACACGACATTATGAGTTTCAAAAACGTTTTACAATCTAACATACTATCACACAATTCCAAACATAACTCTTAGAACAATCAACACAGTCTCAATTTGAATCAAACACACTTACACATAATTTCAAAACATACCGCTTAACAGTTTCAACGCAATACCCACACAAACAAGATGAACCAACAAATCACATGGCATCACCTTGACTCGACAATCCCGACGCAGACAAAATGAACCAACAAATCACATGGCATCACTTTGACTCGACAATCCCGACGCAGACAAAATGAACCAACAAATCACATGGCATCACTTTGACTTGACAATCCCAACGCAGACAAAATGAACCAACAAATCACATGGCATCACTTTGGCGCGACAATCTCAACACAGACAAAATGAACCAACAAATCACATGGCATCACTTTGACTCGACAATCCCGATGCAGACAAAATGAACCAACAAATCACATGGCATCACTTTGACTCGACAATCCCGACGCAGACAAAATGAACCAACAAATCACATGGCATCACTTTGACTCGACAATCCCGACGCAGACAAAATGAACCAACAAATCACATGGCATCACTTTGACTCGACAATCCCGACGCAGACAAAATGAACCAACAAATCACATGGCATCACTTTGACCTGACAATTCATTTCTCTACAAAAATCATTTTTACGACAATATTAAGTAAACGCAGATATTAAGAGATTCCCCATTCTTAATACTCATTTAACTTAATGATTTTCACAAACAAACACACATTAAGCAAACAGAAATATTAAGAGATTCCCCATTCTTAATACTCGTTTAACTTAATGGTTTTCAAATTCCACACAAAACAAAAACAAACATACTTTCACATTCAATTCATAATTCACACCAAAACACATCAAATTCCATAATTAACAATCATGAATATGTCGAATACGACGACACAAATCAACACAATCAATTTCATATATTCAAAATCATACATACATGAGGTAAATTCATTTTTCATGAGGCATTCATCAATATAATCAAAACCTAACTCTAAGATTTTACCCCTAAAGCCTGAGATACATTTTTCCCAAATCAACACTTTAACCCTAACAAAATCCTTTTCCACACAATCACAGATAGGTCCCTAAATGCAAACTAAAAGTTTGGAAGGAGCCCTTACCTTCACTTTAGCTTTTTCGTTCGATTACGGTACCGTGAGTAAGTCCGTTAAATTTTCCGCTCGCAACGCCGCTTCCAATGTTGGTCCACTAGCACCGTAGCACGGAGGTGAGCAACCTTCCCTTCTATCACTTCTTGAAAGGAGGCTTAGATCTAGATGAAACGGGGAGGTTTGTGTTTGAATCCCTAATACCGTTTTTCTCCGTTTTCGAATCAAAGAGGGAGAATGAAGTTGAGAGATCCTTGTCCTATCACCCACTATCAATTTCGAACTCAAAGGAAAGAAAAGAGAGCAAAAACGAACAACAATGGAGGAAGGGAGAAGAAGGGGGTTCTTGCGCAGAGGAAGAAGAAGAAGTTCTGTTTTCTTTTTCCTTTTTCCTTCCTTCTATTCTCTCTCCTCTCTATTTCCTTTTCTTTCTTTTCTAATTTTCTTTTCTTTTTCCATCCACACAAACATATATATATATATATATATATATAAATATATATAACTTATAACTTAACAAATATCTAGATATTTATTAATATTACCATTTCACCCATAACCTCTCCAATCCACTTTTGTCAAAAATATCTACCCTCGTCGCAACTCAATTGATAGATAAATTTTTCTGCAACCAGATATATTTATAACAAAATTGCCCGGTATTAAATCCTTCGTAACGGAAGTAAATTGTTTCCCGACAAATAATTTCAATCCAATTTCCAAAAATATATTTTCGGCCTTTAACTCACTAAATACCAAAAACTGGGTTAAAAGCCTAAGCAATTTAACACAAAATACCTTAAAATTGTATAACTTAGGATTTAAAATTACGGGTCTTACAACATATGTTCCCTCTATGTCAATCTAGTCTGATCATTCTACCAAAAACTATACACCTTGAGTGATCTCCACGTGCCCCGTAAGATCCTCCTAACGTAGCTCCAGTCAAGCATTCCCATCTACATTCCCATCCGTAGGGTACGAACCGGTAGGGTTGTCCTGGCTCTCATCTGAGGGCAAAGCCCAGATTTCCACAATAGTTGTAAAGGGTCACCAACCGAAATTAACAGTTAACACATAACATTTAAGTTTTTAAATGCACAAAATACCTTTTCGACTTAGCATGCACCTTAAAAGAGTTTTCCATATGCTAAAAGTTCATATAATGCTTGCCAATTAAAAATGAAATCAAAATAAAGTTCTCAATCCCTCAAGTAATACATAACTAACCAAGACATTGGTAAATCAATGAGCAATCTGTTATCTAACTCAAAATAAGAATTTCTACTAAGCCAATCGATTTCCAAATCGATTTCCTGAAGGTTTTTAGTGAAATTTGAATTCTGGGCTTAATTCAATCGATTGGGCAATCGATTGGGCAATCAATTGACAGGATAACTGAGCCACTGACTTAATGTCAATCGATTGGGCAATTGACTGGGCAATTGATTGGGCAATTGATTGACAGCATAGCTGAGCCACTGACTTAATGCCAATCGATTGGGCAATTAACTGGGCAATTGATTGACAGCATAGCTGGGCCACTGACTTAATGCCAATCGATTGGGAAATCGATTTCCCTGCATATTCTTCCAAAAATACATAAACTAACTCAATCACATTCATACACAAATCCACATCTTAACACTTAGCATTTTCAACACAATCACCACGTCAACTTGAGTTTCGAAATCGTTTTACAATCTAACATACTATCGCACAATTCCAAAACATAACTCTTAGTACAATCAACACAATCACAATTTGAATCAAACATACTTACACATAGATTCAAACCATAACACTTAGCAAAAATCAACACAATCATAATTTGAATCAAACACACTTACACATAAGTTCAAAACATAACACTTAGCAAAATCAACACAATCATAATTTGAATCAACCACGACTCGTGTGCCAAGCACCCTAATGCAATGCGTATATGCCAAAATGCATGGACTCGGAATTCCAAACCAAAACCCTCCTCGAAGGGCCGTAAATCATAATTGTACCGCCTATCGCAGGCCAAAGTACCAATTACCGAGGTGCCACCTATCACGGGTCAGCACGATTTACTAAAAAGCGTAAATCATAAACGTACCACCTATCACGGGTCAGTACTGTTTACCGAGGTGCCACCTATCACGGGTCAGCACAATTTACTAAAAGAAAAAGCGTAAGTCGTAAGGTTACCGCCTATCACAGGCCAAAGTACTACTTACCGAGGTGCCACCTATCACAGGTCAGCACAACTTACCAAAAAGTAAATCGTAAACGTACCACCTATCACGGGTCAATACAGTTTACCGAGGTGCCACCTATCACGGGTCAGCACAATTTACCAAATGAAATGCATGAGCATACACTAACTCCATTCACAACAATCGTTAAGTAAATGCAGATATTAAAAGATTCCCCATTTTTAATACTCATTTAACTTAACGTTTTGCACGCCAAACGTTAAGCAAACAGACATATTAAGAGATTCCCCATTCTTAATATACTTTTGACTTAAACGATTTCCACAACAAAACATTCAGTAAACAAAACATGAAGAGATTCCCCATTCTTAATGCTCATTTACTGAAACGATTTTCAAAAACAAACATTAAGCAAACAAGACATTAAGAGATTCCCCATTCTTAATTCTCATTTAACTTAAACAATTTTTCCAAAACAAACGTTAAGTAACCGAGACATTAAGAGATTCCCCAATTTTAACGCCCAGTTAACTTAAACGATTTTCACAAGTACACATTAGATAAACAAGACATTAAGAGATTCCCCATTCTTAATACTCATTTAACTTAATGGTTTTCAAAACAACATTAAGTAACCAAGACATTAAG
Source organism: Cicer pinnatifidum (assembly GCA_037974775.1). Taxonomy (NCBI): domain Eukaryota; kingdom Viridiplantae; phylum Streptophyta; class Magnoliopsida; order Fabales; family Fabaceae; genus Cicer; species Cicer pinnatifidum. Next base: position 54,367,340 of record JBBPBR010000003.1, read on the forward strand.
AGATTCCCCATTCTTAACGCTCAGTTAACTTAAACGATTTTCAAAACAAACTTCAAGTAAATAAGACATTAAGAGATTCCCCATTCTAAATTCTCATTTAACTTGAACGATTTTCCAAAACACACATTAAGTAAACGAGACGTTAAGAGATTCCCCATTCTTAATACTCGTTTAACTCTAATGGTTTTCAAATTTCACACCAAACAAACTCGAACATAATATCCAAATCAATGAACGATTCACACCAAATCACATCAATCAACAACCATCAAGTAAGAACACGCCAAGTACGACGACACAAATTAACACAATCCATCACTCAAACACAACAAGTTTCATATACTCGAAATCATACATAATGGGTTTAAAATTCATTCTCCATAAAACATTACTTAAACCCTAACCAAATTCTTTTCCACACAACCACAAGTAAGTCCCTAAATGCAAACTAAAAGTTTGGAAGGAGCCCTTACCTTAACGTTAGCTTTTTCGTTCGATTACGGTACCGTGAGTAAATCCGGTAAATTTCCCGCTCGCAACGCCGCTTCCAAAGTTGGTCCACAAGCACCGTAGCACGGAGGTGAGCAACCTTCCCTTCTATCACTTCTTGAAAGGAGGCTTAGATCTAGATGAAACGGGGAGGTTTGTGTTTGAATCCCTAATACCGTTTTTCTCCGTTTTCGAATCAAAGAGGGAGAATGAAGTTGAGAGATCCTTGTCCTATCACCCACTATCAATTTCGAACTCAAAGGAAAGAAAAGAGAGCAAAAACGAGCAACAATGGAGGAAGGGAGAAGAAGGGGGTTCTTGCGCAGAGGAAGAAGAAGAAGTTCTGTTTTCTTTTTCCTTTTTCCTTCCTTCTATTCTCTCTCCTCTCTATTTCCTTTTCTTTCCTTTCTAATTTTCTTTTCTTTTACCCTCCACACAAATATATATATATATAAATATATATAACTTATAACTTAACAAATATCTAGATATTTATTAAAATTACCATTTCACCCATAACCTCTCCAATCCACTTTTGTCAAAAATATCTATCTTCGTCGCAAGTCAATTGATAGATAAATTTTTCTACAACCAGATATATTTATAACCAAATTTCCCGGTATTAAATCCTTCGTAACGGAAGTAAATTATTTCCCGACAAATAATTTCAATCTAATTTCCAAAAATATATTTTCGGCCTTTAACTCACTAAATACCGAAAACTGGGTTAAAAGCCTAAGCAATTTAACACAAATACCCTAAAATTGTATAACTTAGGATTTAAAATTACGGGTCTTACACATGGTATGATACACTAAGCAGTTTTCTACTAAAAAATGATTTTGAGAATGGCGAAGTTGACACTACTTTATTTATAAAATTATATAATAATGATCTTCTAATTGTCCAAGTATATGTTGTAATATTATTTTGGTTCTACTAATGCATTTGAGATGACATTGATTAAAAAACAAAAATTCTTTCTTGGAATCCAAATTCATCAAAGCTTAAATGAAGTTTTCATTCATCACACTAAATACACTAGAGAACGTTTTAATAAATTTAAGATGGATGAATGCAAACTCATGCTTAAACCGATGCATCCGACATGTTCTATTAATAAGGATGAATTAGGTTAGTAGGTATTTGTGATGTTGACTATGCTAGAGACAAACTAGAAAGAAAAAGCACCAATAGTAGCATTATATTTCTTGGTTAAAATATGATCTTTTGGTCAAGGAGAAGACAAGGGACCAACTATTGTGGATGAAACACCACGAGAAGTATATTTTAGACATTTAACGTGTGGATAACAGTTATTGCTATTCGGTTTTAAAAACTCAAACGTTTTATCAAAAAATTATCAACACTGAAACCACTCACTACTCCCACAAATTTTCCCACACTTTCGTTTTCTTTTCAAACATTAGAACTTCTCTCAATTTTCTCCTAGATTCTCTCAATTTTCCCACACTTTTGTTTAACATATTAAATTTACTTTTAGTAATTGCAAATACTTTGATTCATTATTTTTGAAGATATAACTAAAATGTTATTAATTGATGTTAAGGTAAATGAGTGTTTGAGATAATCTTAAATAAATAAAAATGAATTTGTAGTTTTACGTTTAGAATTTTGTTAGTTAATGTCTCGAAAAAGCAGGATGTTACAGATCCTATGAAGACCAGGTTCGCTCACAAGGTAACATCTTAGAAGCAATCAAAATTTCACTTCATTTGCAGTTTTTAATAAAATTATTTTATATAAAGTTCATGTGAAAAGTGCATTCATAAATAGTTTTATAAATGAAGAAGTGTATGTCAAACAACCTCTTGGCTCTGAGGATAATGAATTCTCACACCATGTTTTTAAATTAAAGAAATCCTTGTATGGTATGAGACATGCTACTAGAGTATGGTGTAACACCCCATTTTTCAAAGCGAGGGTGTATTTTTTTTTTAAAAGAACTTAAATAAAACAGAGTAAGTACATAAGGTAAAACCTTTGGATAAATAATTAAGTCATTAAAATTTACAAGCAGCGGAAAAGTTTTTCAAAATATAAGTCCAAAGCATGTCCTGATGTCAACAATAGTACAGGTACATCCTTTCAACTTAACATAAAGGTAGCCCAAAAGAAAGACATATGTGTCCTGAGTGACAGCCTAGTCTGATCATTCTATACATAACAAAAACTATACGCCTTGAGTAATCTCCACGCGCCCCGTGAGATCCTCCTAACGTAGCTCCAATCAAGCACTCCCATCCACATTCCCATCCGAAGGGTACGAACCGGTAGGATCATCCTGACTCTCATCTGAGGGCAAAGCCCAGATTTCCACAATAGTTGTAAAGGGTCACCAACCAAAAATTAACAGTTAACACATAACATTTAAGTTTTTAAATGCACAAAATACCTTTTCAACTTAGCATGCACCTTAAAAGGGTTTTTCATATGCTAAAAGTTCATATAATGCTTGCCAATTAAAAATGAAATCAAAATAAAGTTCTCAATCCCTCAAGTAATACATAACTAACCAAGACATTGGTAAATCAATGAGCAATCTGTTATCTAACTCAAAATAAGAATTTCTACTAAGCCAATCGATTTCCAAATCGATTTCCTGAAGGTTTTAGTGAAATTTGAATTCTGAGCTTAATTCAATCGATTGGGCAATCAATTGGGCAATTGATTGACATCATAGCTGAGCCACTGACTTAATGCCAATCGATTGGGCAATTGATTGACAGCATAGCTGAGCCATTGACTTAATGCCAATCGATTGGGAAATTGACTGGGCAATTGATTGACATCATAGCTGAGCCACTGACTTAATGCCAATCGATTGGGAAATCGATTTCCCTGCATATTCTTCCAAAAATACATAAACTAACTCAATCACATTCATACACAAATCCACATCTTAACACTTAGCATTTTCAACACAATCACCACGTCAACTTGAGTTTCGAAATCGTTTTACAATCTAACATACTATCGCACAATTCCAAAACATAACTCTTAGTACAATCAACACAATCACAATTTGAATCAAACATACTTACACATAGATTCAAACCATAACACTTAGCAAAAATCAACACAATCATAATTTGAATCAAACACACTTACACATAAGTTCAAAACATAACACTTAGCAAAATCAACACAATCATAATTTGAATCAACCACGACTCGTGTGCCAAGCACCCTAATGCAATGCGTATATGCCAAAATGCATGGACTCGGAATTCCAAACCAAAACCCTCCTCGAAGGGCCGTAAATCATAATTGTACCGCCTATCGCAGGCCAAAGTACCAATTACCGAGGTGCCACCTATCACGGGTCAGCACGATTTACTAAAAAGCGTAAATCATAAACGTACCACCTATCACGGATCAGTACTGTTTACCGAGGTGCCACCTATCACAGGTCAGCACGATTTACTAAAAGAAAAAGCATAAGTCGTAAGGGTACCGCCTATCACAGGCCAAAGTACTACTTACCGAGGTGCCACCTATCACGGGTCAGCACAACTTACCAAAAAGTAAATCGTAAACGTACCACCTATCACGGGTCAATACAGTTTATCGAGGTGCCACCTATCACGGGTCAGCACAATTTACCAAATGAAATGCATGAGCATACACTAACTCCATTCACAACAATCGTTAAGCAAATGCAGTTATTAAAAGATTCCCCATTTTTAACACTCATTTGACTTAAACGATTTTCACGCCAAACATTAAGTAAACAGGCATATTAAGAGATTCCCCATTCTTAATATACTTTTTGACTTAAACGATTTCCACAGCAAAACATTTAGTAAACAAAACATTAAGAGATTCCCCATTCTTATTGCTCATTTACTGAAACGATTTTCAAAAACAACATTAAGCAAACAAGACATTAAGAGATTCCCCATTCTTAATTCTCATTTAACTTAAACGATTTTTCCAAAACAAACGTTAAGTAACCGAGACCTTAAGAGATTCCCCATTCTTAATACTCATTTAACTTAATGGTTTTCAAAACAAACTTCAAGTAATTAAGACATTAAGAGATTCCCCATTCTTAATTCTCATTTAACTTAAACGATTTTCCAAAACACACATTAGGTAAACGAGACGTTAAGAGATTCCCCATTCTTAATACTCGTTTAACTCTAATGGTTTTCACGACAACATTAAGTAAATAAGTCATTAAGAGATTTCCCATTCTTAATACTCATTTACCTTAAACGATTTTCACAAACTCACATTAAGTAAACAAGACATTAAGAGATTCCCCATTCTTAATGCTCGTTTAAATTAATGGTTTTCAAATTTCCACACAAAACAAACTCAAACGTACTTTCACATTCAATCCATAACTCACACAAAATCATTTTTCCACACAAACCACACAAAACACATCTCAAACATGTTATCAAATTCAATCCAAATCAATCAACGATTCACACCAAATCACATCAATCAACAACCATCAAGTAAGAACACGCCAAGTACGACGACACAAATTAACACAATCCATCACTCAAACACAACAAGTTTCATATACTCGAAATCATACATAATGGGTTTAGAATTCATTCTCCACAAAACATTACTTAAACCCTAACCAAATTCTTTTCCACACAACCACAAGTAAGTCCCTAAATGCAAACTAAAAGTTTGGAAGGAGCCCTTACCTTCACTTTAGCTTTTTCGTTCGATTACGGTACCGTGAGTAAGTCCGTTAAATTTTCCGCCAGCAACGCCGCTTCCAAAGTTGGTCCACTAGCACCGTAGCACGGAGGTGAGCAACCTTCCCTTCTATCACTTCTTGAAAGGAGGCTTAGATCTAGATGAAACGGGGAGGTTTGTGTTTGAATCCCTAATACCGTTTTTCTCCGTTTTCGAATCAAAGAGGGAGAATGAAGTTGAGAGATCCTTGTCCTATCACCCACTATCAATTTCGAACTCAAAGGAAAGAAAAGAGAGCAAAAACGAGCAACAATGGAGGAAAGGAGAAGAAGGGGGTTCTTGCGCAGAGGAAGAAGAAGAAGTTCTGTTTTCTTTTTCCTTTTTCCTTCCTTCTATTCTCTCTCCTCTCGTCGCAACTCAATTGTTCTACAAACTAAGTTCCACTTTTGTCAAAAATATCTACCCTCGTCGCAACTCAATTGATAGATAAATTTTTCTGCAACCAGATATATTTATAACAAAATTGTCCGGTATTAAATCCTTCGTAACGGAAGTAAATTATTTCCCGACAAATAATTTTAATCCAATTTCCAAAAATATATTTTCGGCCTTTAACTCACTAAATACCGAAAACTGGGTTAAAAGCCTAAGCAATTTAACACAAAATACCCTAAAATTGTATAACTTAGGATTTAAAATTACGAGTCTTACATTACTACCCCCCTAAAATTAGTTTCGTCCTCGAAACTTAAAGTACGAGTAGCAATCCTCACTAGGTTTGTACTCAAATTCAACATACCAGTCACAACTTGTTTCACCTGGCCTTCTCGAAAAAAGTGTTGCCTACCCCTTTTCATAGGGTGCTTAATAACTCTGCATCCATTCATAGTCGGTAAGGCTCGTCCATTCCATTCAACATGGTTTTGTCTATTATCGACAAGAGATTAAGGATGATCAATCCCTCAATTTGTCAACAAATAACCAACAACCATGATAGTGGCTTAGACTATCTTAACCGAACTGTAATAGCGCTCCTTGCAACTTACAACTGAGGTTATCTCAATGTACAAGCAGTCAACAATCTTCTCAAGGTCCATTGAGTTTCCCTTATTTTCCTATAACTTTGATCATGTCGACGAAGTAAAATATCCCATACCTATATCACGTAGTCTCATTTGCATCCACTTGGTACGAAACATCCATTTGGTATCGAACTGAAACACTTAGAATGACCCCAACACACTGAGCACAGAACAATCACTACATCCGAGAACTCCTAAATTTCTCCCTTGTCCACAAATCCTCGATTTTTCTTAAGTCGTACAACTACGTCAAACTGTAGTGTTCTTATCAGTATGTTATTACCAGTCATAAATTTAATAATTACATCACCACATATGCTTGGTGATCGAAGCTTCCTCAAATATTTTGGATATCATGCCAAAGACTATACCACTTAGGACACACAAACTTCCTTTTAGTTTAGTACTTCATTTCAAGAGTCATGTTTTCCATTGAAATCCAACTTGAATTTAACTCACAGATCAAGGTCTACATTCGTCTCATGCCTAACACCTCAAATTCAAGCTTCACTAGAAAATTTCTTACATACCTCGCAATTATGCACAAACTTGAAAATAATTCTCCTACCTCTACTGCCAACATTCATTCTAATACTTCTTAATTTCACTGTGTCCTTCATTTGCGACTTGATGATTATCCTTTTATTATGACAGGTCAACCGCATTGTATTCACTCCATCACTTTTCCATTTATACAAACCTTAAATTTCTACCTCGAACCTTGACACATCTTCATTATAGTGATTCCAATAAATCAAGGCTTACTAATTCCAACCAAACTTTTCCAATTCATGTTCAATTGTTTCCTATCAAATCAACATTTAACTCCTTTGATTGACGAACACAATAACAATCCCCATGACATGCACTCAAGTAATGTCTTTATATCTTGGCATACCTTTATAATAATAACGTCTGAATTATAGGTGAGATAATTCCTTTCTTCAATCTTTAACTGTCATAAGCTAGATCTCTATGTGCGGCTCCAACAAGTTTTGTTGGCACATTTTCCAAAATTTGGTTCACTCGCTGGATTCTTATTCCTTCTCAACCTTCACCGAGATATAAACTGAAGAATCCTAACATTCGAACGTTCCAAAGAATTACTTCACAAACGTTCCCCATAAGCATTTCCTAAGAAATAATTATCTATAACTTCATCGTCAAAAATTTTTCAATACAATATCTCAAAAACCCATATACCTTTCTTCGTCTATCTAGTTATTGAAATGATCATTTCAAATCTTCACGCTTGACTCCCCAAGACCAACAACTAAACCATAAATCAGTTGTTACATTTCTTCTTTTTCACTTTCTATCATTGAATAAGATTCTAAAATTTGATCCTCAAAATCTCCAAACACTTCCATCCTTAACATGAATTATTTAACACTTGTCGGCCTCAACTTCTTCGATTATGAAAGTTTTAAGCATTACTTGGTCCTCCATCCAACCTTGCGAGACTTTAAATCATCAGCTAAAAATCAACCATCTTAGGGTCCCAAATCAAATCTCGAATATCTTGAAATATCTTGAAATATCAATATTAGTCTCATGTTCTTACTTTAAAAATAAGGAATATTTGGACAAAAATAATAAATGATATTTGTCTAACACACTATTTACAGATTAAATGTTGAAGGAACCCTAAATTTGAGGTAGCGCAAGAGAAGTTTGAGTTTGTTGTGGGAGATAAAGGAAAATAACAATTGAAAATTACAATGTTATTCTAAATTAAACTTGGTATATATGTATACCCCATTTTCAAATTATATAATGAAATGTATGATTATATTCGAATGTTGCTTTTTGATCATGTTTTTAAGTGTATTTAGTCCATGTATAATTTTATGAATAGATTTAATATATATATATATATATATATTGGATTCACTGAATCCGATATTGGGTAGAATTTGACACAATTCAGTGATTATAAGAGTATGAAATGCTAGTCAGTGAACTGAGTTGGGTGGCGCCAACTTGTGACCCAAGTGTGGGCACAAAGGTGATATAACAAGGCTTTTGCTTAAAAGGTTAGGTTGGTTCATGCACCATGCTGACCTTCCCACTATAAGATAAGAGTCAGGTCATGGGACTCGAGTGAAGGCATGGATGTTGTGGCTCTTAGACATTAGTGCATAGCATGAGGCTTTTGACAGTGGAGGGATCACATGCTTTTGCACCTCTAGTCCACAACAATTGGTGAGCCTAATTATTGATCCATCACTCTTTGTTTTGTTCAAACAAAATAAAGCTAAGGTTTCTTCACTTTATAATTAGTATTGATATATATATATATATATATATATATATATATATATATATATATTTATATTTATGATTTTAAAGATTTGGTTCTCAAATGCAAGGAGAACAAATAATTCGGATATTAGTCAGGAGGTAAGCAAAGTATTGTACATTACTATTTGTAATAAATAGTAATAATTTTCTTCTTGATGAACTAGCTCATTATATATATTATATTATATTATATTATATTTTTTTCTTCTGATTTTAATGATTCAGTTCTCAAATCAAAGGAGAACAAATAATTCAGATATTAGAGAGAAGGTAAGCAAAGAATTATCAACTATTGTTAAAATTGTATTTAAAATTCATATTCTTTTAAATATTGAATTATTTATTGCATCATTATTTAAAATACTACTTAAAATATTACTCGAATACTGAATATTTTACTGAACTCTCATATTACTTAAAATACCATATATTCTAATGAGTCTAAGTGATTATTGTATTTTTTTTAATGATAAATATCATCATAAAACTCACTGACAACTGTAAAATCCTGAATTACAATTGATTTTTTTATTTTAAATGAAAAGATATAGTAATATAAATTTTCAAAAGAAAAATAAATAAAATAATAAAGTAGAAATAAGAAGAGTCCAAGTCTGCAGAGTTGGGCTATATATAGTATGACTAAACATTCCCTAAAAAAATTAAACATTGATTCTAGATCGACACCACGCTTATGAATTGGAAACTATAAATATATGCATAAATTATTCTTACAAGACAATAATAACTAAGAGTCAGCCATGCTGAATTGGTATCTAGATTTATTTAAAAAATTTAGAATTAATACAACTTATTTTGTATAAGGGTTGGAGTATCTTGGTACTCCTTTATTATATTTTGCATATAAAAAGACTAAAATCAAAACGTATACATTGATTGATAAAGTGAAGAGAGATATGATTCATAATATTTTTTATTTGTTGTTCCATTTGAGTATTGTATGACGTCGAATAATCAATTGATCTATTCATTCATGCTCCTCCAACAATACTAATTAAACATCAAAACAAAAATCAAATAACATTATCAATTAATTACGTGTATAAAATATTGTACACTAAAAACCAATAAAAATATTAAATCAAATCTTGAAAACAATTTAAGGTCATACCTTCAAGAAGATGGATATATGCATACTTCATAACCTATAAATAGAAAAATATAATGAATTTCCATCAGATAATTAAAGAAAAAAATATATAGCTCATTAAGTATAAGTTGATTTGAAATTTATATTATATTTCTCATACTATTTAAAAAATATTTTCTTGAACTCAAATTAAGTTAGATTTAACTATATCATAAAATGAAAATTAATGACCAAAATAAGCTCTTTCAAATCATAGACGTAGGATAGTCAAAGAAAGTGATTTTGTTGGAACAAAAGTACAAAGTATTTCATTTAAGAGTATTTAAACACAATCACTTTGAATTTTAAAGGGATTAAATCAATATAAAAAAAATTACTGGATAAAAAATAAGAAAATTGAACATGCACCATCAATATAAATTAGTTTTAAAACAACGTTCAATCAGAAAAGTTATATTTAATAAAGCAAAACTAAGTAAAGGAGTATTGATATTCATACTTGGATCAGTATCAACAATGGTTGCAGTACCACCAAAATCGCAAGAGCCATTAGCTCGCTTGTGGTCTTGATAGTAACTATTAAAAGCATAGGAAGCATGACCTTCGATAGTGTCTGGTTGAAAACAAAGTCCAGTGGACTTAACAGGGAAACAATCAGCTCCAGCTCCACATGCATAATTTAAAGCACTAAGTAATGCTGTCTTATCAGCTCCCTTCCTAGCCACACACCATGTTTTTTTTGCTCCAACAATCATCACATTAATCAAAACCATGGTTGTCACAAACATTAACATAACTGAAATCAACTTTGGTGAGGCCATTGAAGAAATCAAAGAAAATGGTGGAATATTAATTGTTCACGTGATTCTTAATTATTATGTAAACTTATTTTCTTTAAATCTATTTTTCTCTATATATATGATGATGATGATATATATATATATAGAACGAACATATGGATGAATTTACTAACACTTAAAATAATATTAAATTATTAAAGTAAAAGATATTTCAAAAACAAATATTTACTATATTCTAAGATTTTTACTTAAAATATATTACTTTTATTTAGAAAAAAGTATTTTGTAAACTTAAAGGGACTGTAAATATAGATGATTTCTAATTATAGAATTTCTAATTATTGAAGAGAATATTATAGCATCTCTAATAGCCATGAGATGTGATAGATTGAATTATCTTCTAAAGAAAAAAGATAAAGTTATTAATAGTCAATTGAAAAAAAAAATTCTAATTAAAATCTTCTTTTTTGTTATTACATTTTATTACTAATCTTATTTTTTAAATACAAAATTTATCTTTTTATATTTTTTCTTTTCAATAGATCAATATTTCTAAATAAAGTTCTCTTCTTTCTGGTGGGTTGAATTTATCTGTATCTATCAATATCTATTTATGCTCTATATAGTTACAATATGTAACACCCCGTTTTTCAAAGCGAGGGTGTATTTTTTTTTCAAAAGAAATTAAAATAAAACAGAGAAAATAAATAAGGAAACACCTTTGGATAAATAATTAAGTCATAATAATTTACAAGCAGCGGAATAGTTTTTTGAAACATGAGTCCAAAATATTTACACATCAAAAAGTGGTACAGTCTTCCACTTTGAAATAAACACAAATCAAAATAAAGACATATGTTCCCTCTATGTCCACCTAATCTGATCATTCTACAAAAACTATACACCCTGAGTGATCTCCACGCGCCCCGTAAGATCCTCCTAACATAGCTCCAGTCAAGCATTCCCATCTACATTCCCATCCGTAGGGTACGAACAGGTAAGATTGTCCTGACTCTCATCTGAGGGCAAAGCCCAGATTTCCACAATAGTTGTAAAGGGTCACCAACCGAAATTAACAGTTAACACATAACATTTAAGTTTTTAAATGCACAAAATACCTTTTCAACTTAGCATGTACCTTAAAAGGGTTTCCATATGCTAAAAATTCATAAACAAGGTTGAAAAATGAAGTTTTTAACAAAACAACACTGCTGTATTCGAATACAGCATCTTTGTATTCGAATACAAGGCTATTTCAGCATTCAGCAGCAAAACAGCATGTCTGTATTCGACTACAACAGTCTGTATTCGACTACACAGCAAGTCAGTGGCAAAACAACATGTCTGTATTCGACTACAACAGTCTGTATTCGACTACACAGCAAGTCAGTGGCAAAACAGCATGTCTGTATTCGAATACAGCCTGCTGTATTCGAATACACATCAGACAGCACCAGAAAAACAGCAAAATTCAGCATTTTTCAGCTTTTCAAAACATTTCGAAATCAATCAACACTTACCCACAAATGCAAACAATCAAACTTAGCAATTATAACGCAATCACCACGACATCTTGAGTTTCAAAACAGTTTTGCAATCAATCACACTTACACAAAACTCCAAAACAAATCACTTAGCGATTATAACACAATTACCACGACATCTTAAGTTTCGAAATGGTTTTGCAGTCAAACACGCTATCACACACTTCCCAAACATCCACACTTGGCAATTATAACACAATCACCACAACAACATTAGTTTCGAAATGGTTTTGCAATCTAACATACCATCACACAATTCCAAAACATAGTTCTTAGTACAATCAACACAATCACAATTTGAATCAAACACACTTACACATAGTTTCAAAACATAACACTTAGCAAAATCAACACAATCATAATTTGAATCAAACACACTTACACATAGTTTCAAAACATAACACTTAGCAAAATCAACACAATCATAATTTGAATCAAACACACTTACACATAGTTTCAAAACATAACACTTAGCAAAATCAACACAATCATAATTTGAATCAACCACGACTCGTGTGCCAAGCACCCTAATGCAATGCGTATATGCCAAAATGCATGGACTCGGAATTCCAAACCAAAACCCTCCTCGAAGGGCCGTAAATCATAATTGTACTGCCTATCGCGGGCCGAAGTACCAATTACCGAGGTGCCACCTATCACGGGTCAGCACGATTTACTAAAAAGCGTAAATCATAAACGTACCACCTATCACGGGTCAGTACTGTTTACCGAGGTGCCACCTATCACGGGTCAGCACGACTTACTAAAAGAAAAAGCGTAAGTCGTAAGTGTACCGCCTATCACAGGCCAAAGTACTACTTACCGAGGTGCCACCTATCACGGGTCAACACAACTTACCAAAAAGTAAATCGTAAACGTACCACCTATCACGGGTCAATACAGTTTACCGAGGTGCCACCTATCACGGGTCAGCACAATTTACCAAATGAAATGCATGAGCATACACTAACTCCATTCACAACAATCGTTAAGTAAATGCAGATATTAAAAGATTCCCCATTTTTAATACTCATTTACTTAACCGATTTTCACACCAAAACATTAAGCAAACAGACATATTAAGAGATTCCCCATTCTTAATATACTTTTGACTTAAAACGATTTCCACAACAAAACATTCAGTAAACAAGTCATTAAGAGATTCCCCATTCTTAATACTCATTTAACTGAAACGATTTTCAAAAACAAACATTAAGTAAACAAGACCTTAAGAGATTCCCCATTCTTAACGCCCAGTTAACTTAAACGATTTTCAAAACGACATTAAGTAACCAAGACATTAAGAGATTCCCCATTCTTAACGCCCAGTTAACTTAAACGATTTTCCCAAACACACATTAAGTAAACAAGACATTAAGAGATTCCCCATTCTTAATACTCATTTAACTTAATGGTTTTCAAATTCCACGCAAAACAACTCAAACATATTATCAACCCACATCAAAACACATCAATTCATTTTTCCACAAAATCCAACCAAACACATATCAAATTTCATCAGTATCAATTAAGAACACGTCAAACAACAAACACAAATGAACACAATCCACTACTCAAACACACAAGTTTCATTTACTCAAAATCATACATAAATGAGTTTAAATTCATTTTCCAAGAAACATTCATCAATATAACCAAAACCTAACTCTAAGATTTTACCCATAACACCTTAGATACCTTTTTTCCCAAATCAATACTCCAACCCTAACGAAATTCGTTTCCACACAACCACAGATAAGGCCCTAAATGCAAACTAAAAGTTTGGAAGGAGCCCTTACCTTATCGTTAGCTTTAACGTCGATTTACGGCACCGCGATCAATTCCGGTAAAAACTTTGCTCGCGACGTCGCTTCCAAAATTAGCTCACTAGCACCGTAGTGTAGTGGTGAGCAACTTTCCCTTCTATCTCTTTGCGAAACGAAGCTTAGATCTAGGTGAAACGGGGAGGTTTGTGTTTGAATCCCTAATACCGTTTTTCTTCGTTTTCGAAACAACGGGGAAGTATGAAGCTGAGAAAACCTTGCTCTCTTACCCACTAATCCTTGGGTTTCTATTATGGAAGTCAAAGAAAGAAAAAGGAAGCAAAATCAACGAAGAAGAAAAAGGGAGGAGGAGATGGTTTCTTCGCGAGGCAGAGGAAGAAGAAGAGAAATGTTTCATTCTCTCTCCTTTGTCTTTCTTTCCTTCTTATTTCCTTTCTTTCTAGTTCCTTTTCTTTCTTTTCTACCTCTTTTCCTTTTTCCTCCAAACAAACATATATATATATATATATATATATTAATTATAACTTAACAAATATCTAGATATTTATTAAAATTACAATTTCACCCATAACCTCTCCAAACCACTTTTTGTCAAAAATATCTACCCTCGTCGCAACTCAAGTGACAGATGCAATTTTCGGCAACCCGAGATATTTTTAACAAAATTGCCCGGTATTAAATCCTTCGTAACGTGAATAAATTATTTTCCGATAAATAATTTTAATCCAATTTCCACAAATATATTTTTGGCATTTAACTCACTTAATACCAAAAACGGGGCTAACAGCCTAAGAAATTCCACACAAAATATCCTTAAATTGTATAATTTAGGATTTAAAAACTACGGGTCTTACATTACTACCCCCCTAAAATTAGTTTCGTCCTCGAAACTTAAAGTACGAGTAACAATCCACCCTAGGTTTGTACGCAAATTCAACATACAAGTCACAACTTGTTTCACCTGGCCTTCTCGAAGAACGTCTTGCCTACCCCTTTTCATAAGGTGCTTAATAACTCTGCACCCATTCATAGTCGGTAAGGCTCGTCCGTTCCATTCAACATGGTTTTGTCTACTATCGACAAGAGATTAAGGATGATCAGTCCCTCAATTTGTCAATAAATAACAAACAACCATGATAGTGGCTTAGACTATCTTAACCGAACTGCAATAGCGCTCCTTGCAACTTACAACTGAGGTTATCTAAATGTACAAGCAGTCAACAATCTTCTCAAAGTCCATTGAGTTTCCCGTACTTTCCTATAACTTTGATCCTGTCGACGAAGTAAAATATCCCATACCTATGTCACGTAGTCTCATTTGCATCCACTTGGTACGAAACATCCATTTGGTACCAAACTGAAACACTTAGAATGACCCCAACACACTGAGCACAGAACAATCACTACATCCGAGAACTCCTAAATTTCCCCCTTGTCCACAAATCCTCGATTTTTCTTAAGTCGCACAACTACGTCGAACTGTAGTGTTCTTATCAGTATGTTATTTCCAGTTATAAATCTAATAATTCCATCCCCACATATGCTTGGTGATCAACGCTTCCTCAAATATTTTCGAAATCATGCCAAAGACTATACCACTTGGGACACCCAAACTTTCTTTCAGTTTAGTACTTCATTTCAAGAGTCACGTTTTCCATTAAGATCCAACTTGAATTTAATTCACAGATCAAGGTCTACATTTGTCTCATGCCTAACATCTCAAATTCACGCCTCACTAGAAAACTTCTTACATACTTCGCAATCATGCACAAACTCGAAAATAATTCTCCTACCTCTACTGCCA
This sequence comes from Cicer pinnatifidum, assembly GCA_037974775.1. NCBI lineage: Eukaryota > Viridiplantae > Streptophyta > Magnoliopsida > Fabales > Fabaceae > Cicer > Cicer pinnatifidum. The sequence goes on from JBBPBR010000003.1 coordinate 54,382,944, forward strand.
ACATTCATTCTGATACTTCTTAATTTCGCTGTGTCCTTCATTTGCAACTTGATGATCATCCTTTCATTATGACAGGTCAACCGCATTGTATTCACTCCACCACTTTTCCATTTATACAAACCTTAAATTTCTACCTCGAACCTTGATACATCTTCATCATAGTGATTCCAATAAATCAAGGCTTACTAATTCCCACCAAACTTTTCCATTTCATGTTCAATTGTTTCCTATCAAATAAACATTTAACTCCTTTGATTGACGAACACAATAACAATCCCCATGACATGCACTCAAGTAATGTCTTTATATCTTGGCATACCTTTATAATAATAATGTCTGAATTATAGGTGAGATAATTCCTTTCCTGAATCTTTAATTCCCACAAGCTACATCTCTATGTGCTGCTCCCACAAATTTCTTGGTACATTTTCCAATATTTGGTTCACTCGCTGGATTCTTATTCCTTCTCAACCTTTACCGAGATACAACTGGAAGAATCCTAACAATCAAACGTCCTAAAGAATTATTTCTCAACACTCCTCATTAGCATTTCCTAAGAAATAATTATCTATAACTTCATCCTCATAAATTTTGCAGTAAAATAACTCAAAGACCCACATACCTTTCGTTGTTCATCTAGTCACTATAACACTCATTTTAAACCTTAACGTTGGATTTCCCAAGACCAACAACTAAATCATAAATCATTCATTCCATCTCTTCCTTTTCACTTTCTATCATTTAATAGGATTCTCAAATTTGATCTTCAAAATCTCCAAACACTCCCATCCTTAACATGAATCATTTATCACTTGCATGTCTCAACTCCTTCGATTATGAATGTTTTAAGCATTACTTGATCCTCCATCCAACCTTGCGAGATTTTAAATCATCAACTAAAAGTCAACCATCTTAGGATCCTAAATCAAATCTCGAATAATCCTTTCGTCCTATCAAAATATTAACATCCTCTCAGTGATTTCCATCCTTTAATAGACTCTCAAAACTTATATTACCGCAATCTTGAAGTTTTCTCGTACTCGATGCTCCAAATTCCACTTAATGGCAAATAGAGTTAAATACATCAAGGCTTAACTCATTATGTTTTTCCGAACATTGCTCAAAATTCACACTTATGAGTCTACAGATTCATCCAATATCACTATCCATACTTACTATCTCCTAAACCACAAGGAGATTGGTCACTTATGAACAAAATATATAGTCTCACTCCTATACTCGTCATGAGATTCATACTTAATAATCCAAGTTGTGAATCCAGTCTAACTCGAATGCTCGACTTTATCCCTCAAGGTATCGACTATTTCTCAAAGCGTATTTTATCTAACCAAGGAAGTATTTACTCCTAATGTGCAACACTCCCTTAACTTCAATACCAGTCTCTTTCATTGACACCTAATCACCAAATGTTATTCCGAATAGAAGCCTTATCTTCTCAACAATTCCATGATGTTCACATCTCCTTGACAGTTGTCAAACTTCATCCAATTTCATCCTGAAATCTACCAGGAAAACATCTAATACTTTTCTTAACAAGAGTCCTCAACTTAGATCTTTACTTGAAATCCCTTATTAGTCTAATGTTAATCCATCCATACTCATCATCTTCGAGTTTTCACCAACACATAGCTTCTGTGTCCTTGGGACCATTTTATAAATTCCATGTCGTCATGATTTGCTTCAACTCTGCCTGACAATCCGTCATCTCGAAGATCTTTTCCATTCCTTGAATCCACTAATAAGCTTTTTCCTGAGTTCTCATCACCCTTGAACTTTGGAGGATGGTAACGATGAAAATCTTTCAATCCTTTTGACTTAATAGCATAAATTCCTTTCCCCCTCTTCTCCAGATCCCGTAGAGTCTTTGCAGCAGTTCGTGCAACAACGAAACATCCATGTTATTTGTAGCTTCAACCATTTGATCATCCTAACTGACGTTCATCCTTGCAACGTCGTTCCCTCTTGGAGGTAGTGTTTCCGAAAAACCAACATCAAGAAGAAGTGTTAACACCACTTCGAATAATATCAAAACTAAGTTTCGAATATATCAACACATAATAACTACCCCTGATCTGACAACTCAGACCAATTACCCCGACGTATGATCAGATAACGACTCACAACCTACAGGTTGACTTACAATCTATAACCAAAGGTTCCACAGCCCCCAAAGAAAACCAAACCAAAGCTCTGATACCACAATGTAACACCCCGTTTTTCAAAGCGAGGGTGTATTTTTTTTTCAAAAGAAATTAAAATAAAACAGAGAAAATAAATAAGGAAACACCTTTGGATAAATAATTAAGTCATAATAATTTACAAGCAGCGGAATAGTTTTTTGAAACATGAGTCCAAAATATTTACACATCAAAAAGTGGTACAGTCTTCCACTTTGAAATAAACACAAATCAAAATAAAGACATATGTTCCCTCTATGTCCACCTAATCTGATCATTCTACAAAAACTATACACCCTGAGTGATCTCCACGCGCCCCGTAAGATCCTCCTAACATAGCTCCAGTCAAGCATTCCCATCTACATTCCCATCCGTAGGGTACGAACAGGTAAGATTGTCCTGACTCTCATCTGAGGGCAAAGCCCAGATTTCCACAATAGTTGTAAAGGGTCACCAACCGAAATTAACAGTTAACACATAACATTTAAGTTTTTAAATGCACAAAATACCTTTTCAACTTAGCATGTACCTTAAAAGGGTTTCCATATGCTAAAAATTCATAAACAAGGTTGAAAAATGAAGTTTTTAACAAAACAACACTGCTGTATTCGAATACAGCATCTTTGTATTCGAATACAAGGCTATTTCAGCATTCAGCAGCAAAACAGCATGTCTGTATTCGACTACAACAGTCTGTATTCGACTACACAGCAAGTCAGTGGCAAAACAACATGTCTGTATTCGACTACAACAGTCTGTATTCGACTACACAGCAAGTCAGTGGCAAAACAGCATGTCTGTATTCGAATACAGCCTGCTGTATTCGAATACACATCAGACAGCACCAGAAAAACAGCAAAATTCAGCATTTTTCAGCTTTTCAAAACATTTCGAAATCAATCAACACTTACCCACAAATGCAAACAATCAAACTTAGCAATTATAACGCAATCACCACGACATCTTGAGTTTCAAAACAGTTTTGCAATCAATCACACTTACACAAAACTCCAAAACAAATCACTTAGCGATTATAACACAATTACCACGACATCTTAAGTTTCGAAATGGTTTTGCAGTCAAACACGCTATCACACACTTCCCAAACATCCACACTTGGCAATTATAACACAATCACCACAACAACATTAGTTTCGAAATGGTTTTGCAATCTAACATACCATCACACAATTCCAAAACATAGTTCTTAGTACAATCAACACAATCACAATTTGAATCAAACACACTTACACATAGTTTCAAAACATAACACTTAGCAAAATCAACACAATCATAATTTGAATCAAACACACTTACACATAGTTTCAAAACATAACACTTAGCAAAATCAACACAATCATAATTTGAATCAAACACACTTACACATAGTTTCAAAACATAACACTTAGCAAAATCAACACAATCATAATTTGAATCAACCACGACTCGTGTGCCAAGCACCCTAATGCAATGCGTATATGCCAAAATGCATGGACTCGGAATTCCAAACCAAAACCCTCCTCGAAGGGCCGTAAATCATAATTGTACCGCCTATCGCGGGCCGAAGTACCAATTACCGAGGTGCCACCTATCACGGGTCAGCACGATTTACTAAAAAGCGTAAATCATAAACGTACCACCTATCACGGGTCAGTACTGTTTACCGAGGTGCCACCTATCACGGGTCAGCACGACTTACTAAAAGAAAAAGCGTAAGTCGTAAGTGTACCGCCTATCACAGGCCAAAGTACTACTTACCGAGGTGCCACCTATCACGGGTCAACACAACTTACCAAAAAGTAAATCGTAAACGTACCACCTATCACGGGTCAATACAGTTTACCGAGGTGCCACCTATCACGGGTCAGCACAATTTACCAAATGAAATGCATGAGCATACACTAACTCCATTCACAACAATCGTTAAGTAAATGCAGATATTAAAAGATTCCCCATTTTTAATACTCATTTACTTAACCGATTTTCACACCAAAACATTAAGCAAACAGACATATTAAGAGATTCCCCATTCTTAATATACTTTTGACTTAAAACGATTTCCACAACAAAACATTCAGTAAACAAGTCATTAAGAGATTCCCCATTCTTAATACTCATTTAACTGAAACGATTTTCAAAAACAAACATTAAGTAAACAAGACCTTAAGAGATTCCCCATTCTTAACGCCCAGTTAACTTAAACGATTTTCAAAACGACATTAAGTAACCAAGACATTAAGAGATTCCCCATTCTTAACGCCCAGTTAACTTAAACGATTTTCCCAAACACACATTAAGTAAACAAGACATTAAGAGATTCCCCATTCTTAATACTCATTTAACTTAATGGTTTTCAAATTCCACGCAAAACAACTCAAACATATTATCAACCCACATCAAAACACATCAATTCATTTTTCCACAAAATCCAACCAAACACATATCAAATTTCATCAGTATCAATTAAGAACACGTCAAACAACAAACACAAATGAACACAATCCACTACTCAAACACACAAGTTTCATTTACTCAAAATCATACATAAATGAGTTTAAATTCATTTTCCAAGAAACATTCATCAATATAACCAAAACCTAACTCTAAGATTTTACCCATAACACCTTAGATACCTTTTTTCCCAAATCAATACTCCAACCCTAACGAAATTCGTTTCCACACAACCACAGATAAGGCCCTAAATGCAAACTAAAAGTTTGGAAGGAGCCCTTACCTTATCGTTAGCTTTAACGTCGATTTACGGCACCGCGATCAATTCCGGTAAAAACTTTGCTCGCGACGTCGCTTCCAAAATTAGCTCACTAGCACCGTAGTGTAGTGGTGAGCAACTTTCCCTTCTATCTCTTTGCGAAACGAAGCTTAGATCTAGGTGAAACGGGGAGGTTTGTGTTTGAATCCCTAATACCGTTTTTCTTCGTTTTCGAAACAACGGGGAAGTATGAAGCTGAGAAAACCTTGCTCTCTTACCCACTAATCCTTGGGTTTCTATTATGGAAGTCAAAGAAAGAAAAAGGAAGCAAAATCAACGAAGAAGAAAAAGGGAGGAGGAGATGGTTTCTTCGCGAGGCAGAGGAAGAAGAAGAGAAATGTTTCATTCTCTCTCCTTTGTCTTTCTTTCCTTCTTATTTCCTTTCTTTCTAGTTCCTTTTCTTTCTTTTCTACCTCTTTTCCTTTTTCCTCCAAACAAACATATATATATATATATATATATATTAATTATAACTTAACAAATATCTAGATATTTATTAAAATTACAATTTCACCCATAACCTCTCCAAACCACTTTTTGTCAAAAATATCTACCCTCGTCGCAACTCAAGTGACAGATGCAATTTTCGGCAACCCGAGATATTTTTAACAAAATTGCCCGGTATTAAATCCTTCGTAACGTGAATAAATTATTTTCCGATAAATAATTTTAATCCAATTTCCACAAATATATTTTTGGCATTTAACTCACTTAATACCAAAAACGGGGCTAACAGCCTAAGAAATTCCACACAAAATATCCTTAAATTGTATAATTTAGGATTTAAAAACTACGGGTCTTACACAATAGATTTTACATGAATAACTCTATTAATTGTTGAATAAAGACTCTACAACTACACATGATATATGTTTTGTAAAAACAACACATGATACGCATCATTCTATTATTCATTGTATTAAAAGAAAAAAAATTAATTAAAATTTAAATAAAAGATAAATGTATTTTTTAAATATAAAATTAATATCAACCCAATTAAAATTATTCCATGTATAGAATTGTGGACTACACTAGTTAAAGAAAACATTTAGTAGATAATTTTCAAACCAATTATCAAAATAGAAACCATTTAATAAGATTAAGATATTTATTCAGTCAAAAAAAAAAA
>JBBPBR010000003.1:54397674-54410822 GCA_037974775.1 Cicer pinnatifidum
TTTTTTTTTCAAAAGAAATTAAAATACAATAGAGGAATAAATAAGGTAATACCTTTGGATAAATATTTAAGTCAAAATAATTTATAAGCAGCGGAATAATTTTTTGAAATATGACTCCAAAATATTTAAACATCAAAAAGTGGTACAGTCTTCCAATTTAAAATAAACGCAATTCAAAAGAAAGACATATGTAACACCCCGTTTTTCAAAGCGAGGGTGTATTTTTTTTTCAAAAGAAATTAAAATAAAACAGAGAAATAAATAAAGTAACACCTTTGGATAAATAATTAAGTCATTATAATTTACAAGCAGCGGAAAAAGTTATCAAATTATGAATTCAAAATATTTACATAACAAAAGTGGTACAGTCTTCCAGTTTAAAAATAAAAGCAACCCAAAAGAAAGACATATGTTCCCTCTGTGTCAACCTAATCTGATCATTCTACCAAAAAGCTATACACCCTGAGTAATCACCACGCGCCCCGTAGGATCCTTCTAACATAGCTCCAGTTAAGCATTCCCATCTACATTCCCATCCGTAGGGTACAAACCGATAGGGTTGTCCTGGCTCTCATCTGAGGGCAAAGCCCAGATTTCCACAATAGTTGTAAAGGGTCACCAACCGAAATTAACAGTTAACACATAACACTTAAGCTTTTAAATGCACAAATAACCTTTTCAAATTATCATGCATCTTAGAAGGATTTTCCATATGCTAAAAGTTCATGTAATGCTTGCAAAATGTAAATGAAATCAAAAGAAAGTTCTCAATCCATCAAGTAATACGTAACTCACCAAAACATTGATAAATCAATTGAACAATCAATTATCTAACTCAAAATAAGATTTTCCACTAAGCCAATCGATCGGGGAAATCAATTTCCTGAAAGTTTTTAGTGAAAACTGAATTCTGGGCTTAAATCCATCGATTGGGTATATCGATTGACTCAATCGATTGGGTAAATCGATTGACAGACAAGACAGAACCCCTGTAATGAATCCAATCGATTGGACAAATCGATATTTGGAAGACAAATCCCCTGACTTGAATCCAATTGAATCCAATCGATTTACCAAATCGATTTCTTAAATGATTTTGAAATATAACTTACAAAATCGATTGGGTAAATCGATTTCGTGCAAAACAGAGCCCCTGTAACTCATCAAATCGATTGGGAAATCGATTTCCCTGTATATTCTTTCAAAAATACATAAACCAACTCAATCATATTCAAACACCACTCCAAACCTTAACACATAGCAACACCCATACAATCAACACGACATTATGAGTTTCAAAAACGTTTTACAATCTAACATACTATCACACAATTCCAAACATAACTCTTAGAACAATCAACACAATCTCAATTTGAATCAAACACACTTACACATAATTTCAAAACATACCGCTTAACAGTTTCAACGCAATACCCACACAAACAAGATGAACCAACAAATCACATGGCATCACCTTGACTCGACAATCCCGACGCAGACAAAATGAACCAACAAATCACATGGCATCACTTTGACTCGACAATCCCGATGCAGACAAAATGAACCAACAAATCACATGGCATCACTTTGACTTGACAATCCCAACGCAGACAAAATGAACCAACAAATCACATGGCATCACTTTGGCGCGACAATCTCAACACAGACAAAATGAACCAACAAATCACATGGCATCACTTTGACTCGACAATCCCGATGCAGACGAAATGAACCAACAAATCACATGGCATCACTTTGACTCGACAATCCCGACGCAGACAAAATGAACCAACAAATCACATGGCATCACTTTGACTCGACAATCCCGACGCAGACAAAATGAACCAACAAATCACATGGCATCACTTTGACTCGACAATCCCGACGCAGACAAAATGAACCAACAAATCACATGGCATCACTTTGACCTGACAATTCATTTCTCTACAAAAATCATTTTTACGACAACATTAAGTAAACGCAGATATTAAGAGATTCCCCATTGTTAATACTCATTTAACTTAATGATTTTCACAAACAAACACACATTAAGCAAACAGAAATATTAAGAGATTCCCCATTCTTAATACTCGTTTAACTTAATGGTTTTCAAATTCCACACAAAACAAAAACAAACATACTTTCACATTCAATTCATAATTCACACCAAAACACATCAAATTCCATAATTAACAATCATGAATACGTCGAATACGACGATACAAATCAACACAATCAATTTCATATATTCAAAATCATACATACATGAGGTAAATTCATTTTTCATGAGGCATTCATCAATATAATCAAAACCTAACTCTAAGATTTTACCCCTAAAGCCTGAGATACATTTTTCCCAAATCAACACTTTAACCCTAACAAAATCCTTTTCCACACAATCACAGATAAGTCCCTAAATGCAAACTAAAAGTTTGGAAGGAGCCCTTACCTTCACTTTAGCTTTTTCGTTCGATTACGGTACCGTGAGTAAGTCCGTTAAATTTTCCGCTCGCAACGCCGCTTCCAATGTTGGTCCACTAGCACCGTAGCACGGAGGTGAGCAACCTTACCTTCTATCACTTCTTGAAAGCAGGCTTAGATCTAGATGAAACGGGGAGGTTTGTGTTTGAATCCCTAATACCGTTTTTCTCCGTTTTCGAATCAAAGAGGGAGAATGAAGTTGAGAGATCCTTGTCCTATCACCCACTATCAATTTCGAACTCAAAGGAAAGAAAAGAGAGCAAAAACGAACAACAATGGAGGAAGGGAGAAGAAGGGGGTTCTTGCGCAGAGGAAGAAGAAGAAGTTCTGTTTTCTTTTTCCTTTTTCCTTCCTTCTATTCTCTCTCCTCTCTATTTCCTTTTCTTTCTTTTCTAATTTTCTTTTCTTTTTCCATCCACACAAACATATATATATATATATATATATATAAATATATATAACTTATAACTTAACAAATATCTAGATATTTATTAATATTACCATTTCACCCATAACCTCTCCAATCCACTTTTGTCAAAAATATCTACCCTCGTCGCAACTCAATTGATAGATAAATTTTTCTGCAACCAGATATATTTATAACAAAATTGCCCGGTATTAAATCCTTCGTAACGGAAGTAAATTGTTTCCCGACAAATAATTTCAATCCAATTTCCAAAAATATATTTTCGGCCTTTAACTCACTAAATACCAAAAACTGGGTTAAAAGCCTAAGCAATTTAACACAAAATACCTTAAAATTGTATAACTTAGGATTTAAAATTACGGGTCTTACAACATATGTTCCCTCTATGTCAATCTAGTCTGATCATTCTACCAAAAACTATACACCTTGAGTGATCTCCACGTGCCCCGTAAGATCCTCCTAACGTAGCTCCAGTCAAGCATTCCCATCTACATTCCCATCCGTAGGGTACGAACCGGTAGGGTTGTCCTGGCTCTCATCTGAGGGCAAAGCCCAGATTTCCACAATAGTTGTAAAGGGTCACCAACCGAAATTAACAGTTAACACATAACATTTAAGTTTTTAAATGCACAAAATACCTTTTCGACTTAGCATGCACCTTAAAAGAGTTTTCCATATGCTAAAAGTTCATATAATGCTTGCCAATTAAAAATGAAATCAAAATAAAGTTCTCAATCCCTCAAGTAATACATAACTAACCAAGACATTGGTAAATCAATGAGCAATCTGTTATCTAACTCAAAATAAGAATTTCTACTAAGCCAATCGATTTCCAAATCGATTTCCTGAAGGTTTTTAGTGAAATTTGAATTCTGGGCTTAATTCAATCGATTGGGCAATCGATTGGGCAATCAATTGACAGGATAACTGAGCCACTGACTTAATGTCAATCGATTGGGCAATTGACTGGGCAATTGATTGGGCAATTGATTGACAGCATAGCTGAGCCACTGACTTAATGCCAATCGATTGGGCAATTAACTGGGCAATTGATTGACAGCATAGCTGGGCCACTGACTTAATGCCAATCGATTGGGAAATCGATTTCCCTGCATATTCTTCCAAAAATACATAAACTAACTCAATCACATTCATACACAAATCCACATCTTAACACTTAGCATTTTCAACACAATCACCACGTCAACTTGAGTTTCGAAATCGTTTTACAATCTAACATACTATCGCACAATTCCAAAACATAACTCTTAGTACAATCAACACAATCACAATTTGAATCAAACATACTTACACATAGATTCAAACCATAACACTTAGCAAAAATCAACACAATCATAATTTGAATCAAACACACTTACACATAAGTTCAAAACATAACACTTAGCAAAATCAACACAATCATAATTTGAATCAACCACGACTCGTGTGCCAAGCACCCTAATGCAATGCGTATATGCCAAAATGCATGGACTCGGAATTCCAAACCAAAACCCTCCTCGAAGGGCCGTAAATCATAATTGTACCGCCTATCGCAGGCCAAAGTACCAATTACCGAGGTGCCACCTATCACGGGTCAGCACGATTTACTAAAAAGCATAAATCATAAACGTACCACCTATCACGAGTCAGTACTGTTTACCGAGGTGCCACCTATCACGGGTCAACACGATTTACTAAAAGAAAAAGCGTAAGTCGTAAGGGTACCGCCTATCACAGGCCAAAGTACTACTTACCGAGGTGCCACCTATCACGGGTCAGCACAACTTACCAAAAAGTAAATCGTAAACGTACCACCTATCACGGGTCAATACAGTTTACTGAGGTGCCACCTATCACGGGTCAGCACAATTTACCAAATGAAATGCATGAGCATACACTAACTCCATTCACAACAATCGTTAAGTAAATGCAGATATTAAAAGATTCCCCATTTTTAATACTCATTTAGCTTAACGATTTTCACGCCAAACGTTAAGCAAACAGACATATTAAGAGATTCCCCATTCTTAATATACTTTTGACTTAAACGATTTCCACAACAAAACATTCAGTAAACAAGACATTAAGAGATTCCCCATTCTTAATGCTCATTTACTGAAACGATTTTCAAAAACAAACATTAAGTAAACAAGACATTAAGAGATTCCCCATTCTTAATTCTCATTTAACTTAAACGATTTTTCCAAAACAAACGTTAAGTAACCGAGACATTAAGAGATTCCCCATTCTTAACGCCCAGTTAACTTAAACGATTTTCACAAGTACACATTAGATAAACAAGACATTAAGAGATTCCCCATTCTTAATACTCATTTAACTTAATGGTTTTCAAAACAACATTAAGTAACCAAGACATTAAGAGATTCCCCATTCTTAACGCTCAGTTAACTTAAACGATTTTCAAAACAAACTTCAAGTAAATAAGACATTAAGAGATTCCCCATTCTAAATTCTCATTTAACTTGAACGATTTTCCAAAACACACATTAAGTAAACGAGACGTTAAGAGATTCCCCATTCTTAATACTCGTTTAACTCTAATGGTTTTCAAATTTCACACCAAACAAACTCGAACATAATATCCAAATCAATGAACGATTCACACCAAATCACATCAATCAACAACCATCAAGTAAGAACACGCCAAGTACGACGACACAAATTAACACAATCCATCACTCAAACACAACAAGTTTCATATACTCGAAATCATACATAATGGGTTTAAAATTCATTCTCCATAAAACATTACTTAAACCCTAACCAAATTCTTTTCCACACAACCACAAGTAAGTCCCTAAATGCAAACTAAAAGTTTGGAAGGAGCCCTTACCTTAACGTTAGCTTTTTCGTTCGATTACGGTACCGTGAGTAAATCCGGTAAATTTCCCGCTCGCAACGCCGCTTCCAAAGTTGGTCCACAAGCACCGTAGCACGGAGGTGAGCAACCTTCCCTTCTATCACTTCTTGAAAGGAGGCTTAGATCTAGATGAAACGGGGAGGTTTGTGTTTGAATCCCTAATACCGTTTTTCTCCGTTTTCGAATCAAAGAGGGAGAATGAAGTTGAGAGATCCTTGTCCTATCACCCACTATCAATTTCGAACTCAAAGGAAAGAAAAGAGAGCAAAAACGAACAACAATGGAGGAAGGGAGAAGAAGGGGGTTCTTGCGCAGAGGAAGAAGAAGAAGTTCTGTTTTCTTTTTCCTTTTTCCTTCCTTCTATTCTCTCTCCTCTCTATTTCCTTTTCTTTCTTTTCTAATTTTCTTTTCTTTTTCCATCCACACAAACATATATATATATATATATATATATATATATATATATATATATATATATATATATATATATATATATATATATATATATATATATATATATATATAACTTATAACTTAACAAATATCTAGATATTTATTAATATTACCATTTCACCCATAACCTCTCCAATCCACTTTTGTCAAAAATATCTACCCTCGTCGCAACTCAATTGATAGATAAATTTTTCTGCAACCAGATATATTTATAACAAAATTGCCCGGTATTAAATCCTTCGTAACGGAAGTAAATTGTTTCCCGACAAATAATTTCAATCCAATTTCGAAAAATATATTTTCGGCCTTTAACTCACTAAATACCAAAAACTGGGTTAAAAGCCTAAGCAATTTAACACAAAATACCTTAAAATTGTATAACTTAGGATTTAAAATTACGGGTCTTACAACATATGTTCCCTCTATGTCAATCTAGTCTGATCATTCTACCAAAAACTATACACCTTGAGTGATCTCCACGTGCCCCGTAAGATCCTCCTAACGTAGCTCCAGTCAAGCATTCCCATCTACATTCCCATCCGTAGGGTACGAACCGGTAGGGTTGTCCTGGCTCTCATCTGAGGGCAAAGCCCAGATTTCCACAATAGTTGTAAAGGGTCACCAACCGAAATTAACAGTTAACACATAACATTTAAGTTTTTAAATGCACAAAATACCTTTTCGACTTAGCATGCACCTTAAAAGAGTTTTCCATATGCTAAAAGTTCATATAATGCTTGCCAATTAAAAATGAAATCAAAATAAAGTTCTCAATCCCTCAAGTAATACATAACTAACCAAGACATTGGTAAATCAATGAGCAATCTGTTATCTAACTCAAAATAAGAATTTCTACTAAGCCAATCGATTTCCAAATCGATTTCCTGAAGGTTTTTAGTGAAATTTGAATTCTGGGCTTAATTCAATCGATTGGGCAATCGATTGGGCAATCAATTGACAGGATAACTGAGCCACTGACTTAATGTCAATCGATTGGGCAATTGACTGGGCAATTGATTGGGCAATTGATTGACAGCATAGCTGAGCCACTGACTTAATGCCAATCGATTGGGCAATTGACTGGGCAATTGATTGGGCAATTGATTGACAGCATAGCTGGGCCACTGACTTAATGCCAATCGATTGGGAAATCGATTTCCCTGCATATTCTTCCAAAAATACATAAACTAACTCAATCACATTCATACACAAATCCACATCTTAACACTTAGCATTTTCAACACAATCACCACGTCAACTTGAGTTTCGAAATCGTTTTACAATCTAACATACTATCGCACAATTCCAAAACATAACTCTTAGTACAATCAACACAATCACAATTTGAATCAAACATACTTACACATAGATTCAAACCATAACACTTAGCAAAAATCAACACAATCATAATTTGAATCAAACACACTTACACATAAGTTCAAAACATAACACTTAGCAAAATCAACACAATCATAATTTGAATCAACCACGACTCGTGTGCCAAGCACCCTAATGCAATGCGTATATGCCAAAATGCATGGACTCGGAATTCCAAACCAAAACCCTCCTCGAAGGGCCGTAAATCATAATTGTACCGCCTATCGCAGGCCAAAGTACCAATTACCGAGGTGCCACCTATCACGGGTCAGCACGATTTACTAAAAAGCGTAAATCATAAACGTACCACCTATCACGGATCAGTACTGTTTACCGAGGTGCCACCTATCACAGGTCAGCACGATTTACTAAAAGAAAAAGCATAAGTCGTAAGGGTACCGCCTATCACAGGCCAAAGTACTACTTACCGAGGTGCCACCTATCACGGGTCAGCACAACTTACCAAAAAGTAAATCGTAAACGTACCACCTATCACGGGTCAATACAGTTTATCGAGGTGCCACCTATCACGGGTCAGCACAATTTACCAAATGAAATGCATGAGCATACACTAACTCCATTCACATCAATCGTTAAGCAAATGCAGTTATTAAAAGATTCCCCATTTTTAACACTCATTTGACTTAAACGATTTTCACGCCAAACATTAAGTAAACAGGCATATTAAGAGATTCCCCATTCTTAATATACTTTTGACTTAAACGATTTCCACAGCAAAACATTTAGTAAACAAAACATTAAGAGATTCCCCATTCTTATTGCTCATTTACTGAAACGATTTTCAAAAACAACATTAAGCAAACAAGACATTAAGAGATTCCCCATTCTTAATTCTCATTTAACTTAAACGATTTTTCCAAAACAAACGTTAAGTAACCGAGACCTTAAGAGATTCCCCATTCTTAATACTCATTTAACTTAATGGTTTTCAAAACAAACTTCAAGTAATTAAGACATTAAGAGATTCCCCATTCTTAATTCTCATTTAACTTAAACGATTTTCCAAAACACACATTAGGTAAACGAGACGTTAAGAGATTCCCCATTCTTAATACTCGTTTAACTCTAATGGTTTTCACGACAACATTAAGTAAATAAGTCATTAAGAGATTTCCCATTCTTAATACTCATTTACCTTAAACGATTTTCACAAACTCACATTAAGTAAACAAGACATTAAGAGATTCCCCATTCTTAATGCTCGTTTAAATTAATGGTTTTCAAATTTCCACACAAAACAAACTCAAACGTACTTTCACATTCAATCCATAACTCACACAAAATCATTTTTCCACACAAACCACACAAAACACATCTCAAACATGTTATCAAATTCAATCCAAATCAATCAACGATTCACACCAAATCACATCAATCAACAACCATCAAGTAAGAACACGCCAAGTACGATGACACAAATTAACACAATCCATCACTCAAACACAAGAAGTTTCATATACTCGAAATCATACATAATGGGTTTAGAATTCATTCTCCACAAAACATTACTTAAACCCTAACCAAATTCTTTTCCACACAACCACAAGTAAGTCCCTAAATGCAAACTAAAAGTTTGGAAGGAGCCCTTACCTTCACTTTAGCTTTTTCGTTCGATTACGGTATCGTGAGTAAGTCCGTTAAATTTTCCGCCAGCAACGCCGCTTCCAAAGTTGGTCCACTAGCACCGTAGCACGGAGGTGAGCAACCTTCCCTTCTATCACTTCTTGAAAGGAGGCTTAGATCTAGATGAAACGGGGAGGTTTGTGTTTGAATCCCTAATACCGTTTTTCTCCGTTTTCGAATCAAAGAGGGAGAATGAAGTTGAGAGATCCTTGTCCTATCACCCACTATCAATTTCGAACTCAAAGGAAAGAAAAGAGAGCAAAAACGAGCAACAATGGAGGAAAGGAGAAGAAGGGGGTTCTTGCGCAGAGGAAGAAGAAGAAGTTCTGTTTTCTTTTTCCTTTTTCCTTCCTTCTATTCTCTCTCCTCTCGTCGCAACTCAATTGTTCTACAAACTAAGTTCCACTTTTGTCAAAAATATCTACCCTCGTCGCAACTCAATTGATAGATAAATTTTTCTGCAACCAGATATATTTATAACAAAATTGTCCGGTATTAAATCCTTCGTAATGGAAGTAAATTATTTCCCGACAAATAATTTTAATCCAATTTCCAAAAATATATTTTCGGCCTTTAACTCACTAAATACCGAAAACTGGGTTAAAAGCCTAAGCAATTTAACACAAAATACCCTAAAATTGTATAACTTAGGATTTAAAATTACGGGTCTTACATTACTACCCCCCTAAAATTAGTTTCGTCCTCGAAACTTAAAGTACGAGTAGCAATCCTCACTAGGTTTGTACTCAAATTCAACATACCAGTCACAACTTGTTTCACCTGGCCTTCTCGAAAAAAGTGTTGCCTACCCCTTTTCATAGGGTGCTTAATAACTCTGCATCCATTCATAGTCGGTAAGGCTCGTCCATTCCATTCAACATGGTTTTGTCTATTATCGACAAGAGATTAAGGATGATCAATCCCTCAATTTGTCAACAAATAACCAACAACCATGATAGTGGCTTAGACTATCTTAACCGAACTGTAATAGCGCTCCTTGCAACTTACAACTGAGGTTATCTCAATGTACAAGCAGTCAACAATCTTCTCAAGGTCCATTGAGTTTCCCTTATTTTCCTATAACTTTGATCATGTCGATGAAGTAAAATATCCCATACCTATGTCACGTAGTCTCATTTGCATCCACTTGGTACGAAACATCCATTTGGTATCGAACTGAAACACTTAGAATGACCCCAACACACTGAGCACAGAACAATCACTACATCCGAGAACTCCTAAATTTCTCCCTTGTCCACAAATCCTCGATTTTTCTTAAGTCGTACAACTACGTCAAACTGCAGTGTTCTTATCAGTATGTTATTACCAGTCATAAATTTAATAATTACATCACCACATATGCTTGGTGATCGAAGCTTCCTCAAATATTTTGGATATCATGCCAAAGACTATACCACTTAGGACACACAAACTTCCTTTTAGTTTAGTACTTCATTTCAAGAGTCATGTTTTCCATTGAAATCCAACTTGAATTTAACTCACAGATCAAGGTCTACATTCGTCTCATGCCTAACACCTCAAATTCAAGCTTCACTAGAAAATTTCTTACATACCTCGCAATTATGCACAAACTTGAAAATAATTCTCCTACCTCTACTGCCAACATTCATTCTAATACTTCTTAATTTCACTGTGTCCTTCATTTGCGACTTGATGATTATCCTTTTATTATGACAGGTCAACCGCATTGTATTCACTCCATCACTTTTCCATTTATACAAACCTTAAATTTCTACCTCGAACCTTGACACATCTTCATTATAGTGATTCCAATAAATCAAGGCTTACTAATTCCAACCAAACTTTTCCAATTCATGTTCAATTGTTTCCTATCAAATCAACATTTAACTCCTTTGATTGACGAACACAATAACAATCCCCATGGCATGCACTCAAGTAATGTCTTTATATCTTGGCATACCTTTATAATAATAACGTCTGAATTATAGGTGAGATAATTCCTTTCTTCAATCTTTAACTGTCATAAGCTAGATCTCTATGTGCGGCTCCAACAAGTTTTGTTGGCACATTTTCCAAAATTTGGTTCACTCGCTGGATTCTTATTCCTTCTCAACCTTCACCGAGATATAAACTGAAGAATCCTAACATTCGAACGTTCCAAAGAATTACTTCACAAACGTTCCCCATAAGCATTTCCTAAGAAATAATTATCTATAACTTCATCGTCAAAAATTTTTCAATACAATATCTCAAAAACCCATATACCTTTCTTCGTCTATCTAGTTATTGAAATGATCATTTCAAATCTTCACGCTTGACTCCCCAAGACCAACAACTAAACCATAAATCAGTTGTTACATTTCTTCTTTTTCACTTTCTATCATTGAATAAGATTCTAAAATTTGATCCTCAAAATCTCCAAACACTTCCATCCTTAACATGAATTATTTAACACTTGTCGGCCTCAACTTCTTCGATTATGAAAGTTTTAAGCATTACTTGGTCCTCCATCCAACCTTGCGAGACTTTAAATCATCAGCTAAAAATCAACCATCTTAGGGTCCCAAATCAAATCTCGAATATCTTGAAATATCTTGAAATATCAATATTAGTCTCATGTTCTTACTTTAAAAATAAGGAATATTTGGACAAAAATAATAAATGATATTTGTCTAACACACTATTTACAGATTAAATGTTGAAGGAACCCTAAATTTGAGGAAGCGCAAGAGAATTTTGAGTTTGTTGTGGGAGATAAAGGAAACTAACAATTGAAAATTACAATGTTATTCTAAATTAAACTTGGTATATATGTATACCCCATTTTCAAATTATATAATGAAATGTATGATTATATTCGAATGTTGGTTTTTGATCATGTTTTTAAGTGTATTTAGTCCATGTATAATTTTATGAATAGATTTAATATATATATATATATATATATATATATATATATATATATATATATATATATATTGGATTCACTGAATCCGATATTGGGTAGAATTTGACACAATTCAGTGATTATAAGAGTATGAAATGCTAGTCAGTGAACTGAGTTGGGTGGCGTCAACTTGTGACCCAAGTGTGGGCACAAAGGTGATATAACAAGGCTTTTGCTTAAAAGGTTAGGTTGGTTCATGCACCATGCTGACCTTCCCACTATAAGATAAGAGTCAGGTCATGGGACTCGAGTGAAGGCATGGATGTTGTGGCTCTTAGACATGAGTGCATAGCATGAGGCTTTTGACAGTGGAGGGATCACATGCTTTTGCACCTCTAGTCCACAACAATTGGTGAGCCTAATTATTGATCCATCACTCTTTGTTTTGTTCAAACAAAATAAAGCTAAGGTTTCTTCACTTTATAATTAGTATTGATATATATATATATATATATATATATATATATATATATATATATATATATATATATATATATATATATATATATATATATATATATATATTTATGATTTTAAAGATTTGGTTCTCAAATGAAAGGAGAACAAATAATTCGGATATTAGTCAGGAGGTAAGCAAAGTATTGTACATTACTATTTGTAATAAATAGTAATAATTTTCTTCTTGATGAACCAGCTCATTATATATATTATATTATATTATATTATATTTTTTTCTTCTGATTTTAATGATTCAGTTCTCAAATCAAAGGAGAACAAATAATTCAGATATTAGAGAGAAGGTAAGCAAAGAATTATCAACTATTGTTAAAATTGTATTTAAAATTCATATTCTTTTAAATATTGAATTATTTATTGCATCATTATTTAAAATACTACTTAAAATATTACTCGAATACTGAATATTTTACTGAACTCTCATATTACTTAAAATACCATATATTCTAATGAGTCTAAGTGATTATTGTATTTTTTTT
>JBBPBR010000003.1:54412983-54441528 GCA_037974775.1 Cicer pinnatifidum
ATAAGTGTGACACTCTAAATCCTAAAATAATATATATAATAATTTACACTATATTTGTATATAAACTTGCAATGGATAAATAAAAAAAATTTACCAGAAAAAAGAAACTTTCATAAGTTATTCCGAATATCACATTTCTAAAGATTTTAATCCAAAATATTGTTTCTAGTTAAATAAAATAAATACAACTTTTAGCCCTCATTTCAGGTATATCACTTATCATAGCGAGGTTTATCCTAAAATTGAACTTCAAAATTCATTAACCTATAATAACAGCGATTTTGCAAAAACAAGGCCAAACCTGTCAAACACAAACAACAAATAACGTGAGTTTCAAAATTATGTTGATAATATAATATAAATAAAAAGAACGTGCAAACAATCATAATATATCGTATCATAACACATCCTAATATATCAAAATAATCAAGAAAAATAATATGAAATTATAATATCAAAATCACTCAAATAAAATTAATATATCGTCCTATCATCACATGATCCAATAGAAATTATTATCCATCTTGAAATACATTAATCACAAGAAAGTATAATGTTATGCACGAGCGTAAACTCTATTTCTTTAAAATTCGGTACTATTTTAACTCTAAAGTACTTGATTAGGAGGCTTGATATTATGCTACCACACAAGTAGGCAGAAGGTTTATATTAGCATTGTCCTCAAATATAGATCCCCTAAACATAATGTGAGACATATGGTTCTTTACTAAGTATGGTTCGTTGCGTTGAGAATTTGAGATTAGGTGATGCCTTATGACAATATAAGTCATTTCCTGATCCAAGTGCATATTAAGAGAAATAAAAAAAAATGTCAGTTATTTTATTTGTTTAGCACTAGTAAAGTCGTTCAGTGATGAACCTTTATTAGTCATTAATTTAAGAGTTATTTTGAGTCAATTATTTGATTTATTTCTATATTGTTCCTCTTAGAATTATTTTGAATAATTGATCATTCAATTAAATAACGTCTTTATGGTTTCATTTTCACAATTAACCAGCTATTTTGTATAGCTTTCCTATGTTTCATTGGTTTAACAAAATGCTGAATTTTGATGAAAAAACAACACGACCCATGTGCAGTACTTTAATCATATATAGAGTTATAAACTTTCAAATGAAGTCAAATTAGTTGCAAATAAGAGTTAACATCCATAAATGCAATTTTCATGTAGACGCCTAAATCCAATTTGGAGTGTAAAATAGTTAAAAGTGCAAATTAAATAAGAGTAAAAGTAATTTTGGAAGAACAAAGGTGTTTATTTAACACTACAGAGCATTGTGTCCAAGACAGTGTATTGCACTCAACCATTGCGCCAAGGAAACGTATTGCGCCCATCCATGCGTTTTAGTGCATTTGCTACCACAATTTTCTGTTCAGAGTAGAGCAGTATAGCCATAATCCTAGCAAAGCCTTCTCCTTATTCTCCCACACTAAAGGATGTGGGACTTGCAATCAACCCCAACAATCTCCACCTTGATTGTAAGAGTTACAGCTTCCGCTTCCATTGTCTTACCGACAATCATACTCCACCATAAAAAGTACACTTCACTTGGAACTAAACCATCCAAAGAATTTTCTCCACTTGGAACTAAACCATTCCAAGAATTTTCTCAACTTGGAACTAAACCATTCCAAGAATTTTCTCATGTCGAAACCTAGCTGAAATTTATGGTGCAACTCCCATGTTGGCTTCTAGGAAGTTCTTCAGCCATCGACACATCACCACACACCTTGCATCAATGCCAATCAATGCCCGTGTGCTGTTCTGAATCCGCTAGCAATAACTTGTCCTTTTTCATGGTATAGCGGAAATACCATAAGGACAAACAGGAGACCTTGCCAGCACTTGTCTCAGAGTCTTTTTCAGATACTGCTCCACCTGGACAGTTTCTCTTCACATGCCTTGTATAATCCTGATTGTATAAGCACATCCTTGACTTGTACTTTCCACAAGCCAAAGTTGATTCTTCCATCAAACTTCTCTATGTCAAACTTCATAACGCTTGAATAAGACATAGCAGCTGCACGCAGACTGTAAACTGTGCACCAGGTAAGTTCCCAGGAAAGAGAGGTGGGTCACAACAGACACGCTTAAATACCAAGTCTTTCCTTAGCCAGAACCTCCCTAAACAGCACTTTCAAAGTATCACCTTTCCCCTAACAATACCATGGATAATTCTTTTCTGATGTGGAAGATCAGACAAAGCTGCAACCACAGAGCATACTAAGAAAAGTTATCCCACCGAACCTCTGAACCTGGCTCTGATACAAGTTGTTGGGAAAAATAGCATAAGTTCAAAAGAATTAAGACACAATCACAACACAAGAATATAACGTCGAAACTCCAAAATTGGAGAAAAAACCACGGCCGCTGCCTAAACCGCAACCAGAGAATTAACACTATGTGAAAATTGTTACAACACATAGACTTCTCTTAGAGAATTAACACTATGTGAAAATTGTTACAACACATAGACTTCTCTCACCCACACCCAACACCCCAGTACAACCACACTCTTACAAAGCAAATATTTAAACTAAGTCAGATAAAAGCTTAAAGACCTATTGCTGACTGGTGCTGGTGAATTTGAAAACAAATGACCAAAACTCAATATATAGCCTTGGTCTTCTCCTTATTCTCCCACACTAAAGGATGTGGGACTTGCAATCAACCCCAACAAAATCATCTAAGTGTAATTATTATTACTTTTGAAACACAACAAAACAATCATAAGAAAATGCGACGCTATGTATGAGCTTAGACTCTACTTCACAATGCGGTACCATTCTAATTCTGAAGTACTTGGTTAAGAAGCTTGATACTATGTCATCATTCAGTGTACAGGCAATTCAAATTGGTCATAACGTCATAGATCCCCTCAACTCAACCTGAGACACATATACACGACAGTAAAGGTAAATGTATGTTGCATGATAGCTCTTGATATTTGGAATGCTACCTTCGAGTCAACTATGAATTACCCACTCCAATACCTCCAAAGTCTAATAATCTTGCCTTAAGGCTCAACAGCAAACCGCCACGATCAAACTCATTTAGTTTTACTTCCCCACAATTATTAGGCTTGTTAGACCTAATTATATGATGACAAAGTAATCTCCTTTTCAAAAATTCTCAATATTTATTTTCTCCCCTTGTTAGACTGTGATACTCCATTAAGACTATCATCTCAAACACAAATTGAAATTAAATTTATTTCACAAACTTTGGGGTTACTTTAATATTCTCATCACATATTCAAAACATCATTATCATTAATCATATCGCATCACCTAAATTCATCATAATATTATAGCATCACTATCATCAATCATACATCACGACATAAACTTATCAAAATGAAGTCACCTTTTATTATCACATTATAATTCATTTGACACTCAATATCACAAGAATATCAAATAGAACACATTCAACAAAATTAAATCAATCAACATCTTATAAATATTTCAATTCCATATTTTATCCTCACAATTTCATTATTTGCACATTAATTAATTTTTCTCTCAAATGGCTACTGATGAATTCAAATGCTATATCACCTCTTAACCTATATTTTATATTATTTAATAACATGAACAAACCCTAAAGTTAAGGTTTAGATTTTTCCTAATCAAATCAAATATATCTTCAGCTGGTGGTTTGGTGAATATATCAACCTATTGGTGTTCGATTTCTACAAACTAGATATTTAGTACTCTTTTTTGAAAAAATTCGCTAATGAAGTGATGTTTGATTTCTATTTGTTTGGTTGTAGAATACAAAATGGGGATATAGATTATTCAAAGCACAGAAGTGTTACCAAATCACCGTTAAATATATTTTTCACATAAAATACTTTTGTGAACTTTAAAACACTAAGTACAGAATAAACTTGGATATAAGCACACCTTTTGTATATTTAGTTTGATGAACATATATACCTTTTCGACTTTGCTGAATTTGTATCCCTAAGAAGAACCAAAGTTCTCCAATTATAAAGTTATTGGCAAAAAGTGACATTAGTAGATCCAAAAATAATATCATCAACATAAATTTTAATAATAAGAATCCCATTCTCCTATTGATTTTCTAGAAAGTATATTATGTACTGGTCTTTTTTCAAGTTATTTTTAAGCAATAATGTACTCAGTATATCATACCATGCCCTAAGTATATAATGTACTCATAAAGTTAAATGTACCTTGATATGAACTATATATAGGCATGTCTAGTTTATGCACATCAAAGACATGCAGGGCTTCAAAGGTTTGCTTCAAATAAAGTCTTCAAAAGCTATCATCAAACAGTCTATAGAAGCTTCAAATTCAATCTTCATAGGTTGTCTTCAAACAATTTTTAAGTATGCACATTAGACCTAGTCTACAAACCCAAACATTAGAGTCAATCTTCACAACATTTAGACATATGTTACTTTCAAAGGCATATTATAAGAGGCAGGTGCGTATACCTTGTGTTCCTGTGATCTCATCCTCTGGTGATTTTACTCTTGAAACCATTAATCCAAATTTATTGTTCCCATAAAATATTTTTTATAATTATCAAAACTGTAAGGGGAAAACCAACTTGATTTCATCAATCTTCCATTTTTTAATGATGAGAAACATGTATTTTTTATAACAAATTTTGTTTAATTACTCGATTTCCCTAGACATAAGGATCCTCCTAAGTCCAAGTAATTTTTTAACTATCTCCCTAGATTATTAATTTGTGATATATTTCTTCCCTTTTTGTCACCATACAAAAAGATTTGAAAGTCGAACTTTTTTTTATGTTTTTTTTAATAAATGAACAAAACATAAAAGATAACCTAATATAAAATTAACATAAAATTATTTATGGTAGGAATCTAAACTACTCTAAACTTCACATAACATCATTAAGGTTTAAATTTAAGGTTTAGATTTTTTTAATCAAATCAAATATATCATCAACTAGTGGTTTGGGAAATATATCAGCCTATTGGTGTTCAGTTTCTACAAACTACATATGTAGTACTCTTTTTTGAACAAAGTTCCTAATGAAGTGATGTTTGATTTCTATGTATTTGGTTGTAGAATGCAAAATTGGGTTCTAGATTAGTCAAACGGCAGAAGCATTGTCACATAATACGAGAATGTTACCAGATCACCATTAAATATATTGTTCTTATAAAATACATTTGTTAACATCAAAACTCTAAGTATAAAAGAAACTTGGATATTAAGCACACCTTTTTGAACAAATTCCCTAATGAAATTATGTTTGATTTCTATGTGTTTAACTTTAGTATAATTTTTTTGTTTAGCCAAATTGCATCAGTGTTGTCATAAGAAATGAGAATGTTTGTTTCTAGGAATTGGTAATCTTCTGGCTTATGTTTCATCCAAAGTAGTCTAGAGTTGCAACGTGTTGCTAAAATATACTCAACTTCTATTGTTGGAACAACAATTGTGCTTTGTCTCTTACTTGATCAATAGAGTAAGTTGTCACCTAAAAATTTAAAGTTTCCATGTGTACTTTTTGTCTCAAGTTTATCTCCATCATATTCATAATCACAATACCAACTTAGTTTGTACTTAGAAGATTTATCATAGAGCAAGGTAGTATTGGTAGTGTCTTTTAGGCATCTTATGATTCTATTAAAAATAGTTAACTGTGAAATCTTGCACATATACATACACTAAACGTGATGTCAGGTATGGAAAAAGTAAGGTAAAGTTAGGATCTTATCATTCTTTTGTAGGTATTTTGGTTAACTTTTTGGTCTGATTAATCTTTTTCAAGTGAACAAATAGGGTGTATTGGTATAGCCATAGATTTGCAATCATTCATTTTAACCTTATTGAGAAGCTCTTATGTATATTTAGTTTGATGAACGTATATACCTTTTCGACTTCGCTGAATTTGTATCCCTAAGAAGAACCTAAGTTCAACAATTAGAAAGTTATCGGTAAAAAGTGACATTAGTAGATTCAAAAATAATATCATCAATATAAATTTAAATAATAAGAATGTCATCTCCTATTGATTGTCTAAAAAGTATTTTATGTATGTGTCTTTTTTCAAAGTTATTTTTAGCAATAATGTACTCAGTATATCATACCATGCCCTAAGTGTATAATGTACTCGTAAAATTAATTGTACCTTGATATGAACTCTTTATAGGCATATCTAGTTTGTGCATATCAAAGACATACAGAGCTTCAAAGGCCTGCTTCAAATAAAGTCTTTAGAAGCCATCTTCAAAAAGTCTACAGAGGCTTCAAATTCAGTCTTCAAAGGTTCTCTAGAAAACAAATTTTAAGTATGTGTAACACCCCGTTTTTCAAAGCAAGGGTGTATTTTTTTTTTCAAAAGAAATTAAAATAAAACAGAGAAATAAATGAGGTAATACATTTGGATAAATAATTAAGTCATTATAATTTACAAGCAGCGGAAAAAGTTCTCAAAATATGAATTCAAAATATTTACATATCAAAAGTGGTACAGTCTTTCATTTTAAAAATAAAGGCAACCCAAAAGAAATACATGTGTTCCCTCTGTCAAC
Organism: Cicer pinnatifidum; assembly: GCA_037974775.1. NCBI lineage: Eukaryota > Viridiplantae > Streptophyta > Magnoliopsida > Fabales > Fabaceae > Cicer > Cicer pinnatifidum. The sequence goes on from JBBPBR010000003.1 coordinate 54,419,554, forward strand.
CTAGTCTGATCATTCGACAAAACAACTAAACACCATGAGTGATCCCCACGCGCCCCGTGAGATCCTCCTAACGTAGCTCCAAATCAAGCATTCCCATCTACATTCCCATCCGTAGGGTACGAACCGGTAGGATCATCCTGGCTCTCATCTGAGGGAAAAGCTCATATTTCCACAATAGTTGTAAAGGGTCACCAACCGAAATTAACAATCAACACTTACCCACAAATCCAACCAATCAAACTTAGCAATTATAGCGCAATCACCACGACATCTTGAGTTTCGAAACAGTTTTGCAATCAATCACACTTACACACAACTCCAAAACAGAAATCCTTTCTAGGTAGAAGGGTAGGAATCGTATAAAGATCAAGATTGATCCCTGAAAACCAAGAACGATCTTGGTTTGAACACTTAGTGAAAAATCTCACGGTTGTGAGGACTGGACGTAACCCGGATTGAGTGAACCAGGATATATCCTTGTGTGATCTCTCTATCTCTATCTCTATTTATTTTATGCTTTACAATCAGATTTCATTTTGGTAAAATTGATCTTGCTGTTTTAAAGATTGATCTTCTACAAACTTAAGATTGATCTTCTACAAAGTAAAGATTGATCTTTGTAACACCCCATTTTTTAAAGCGAGAGTGTATTATTTTTTCAAAAGAAATTAAATAAAACTGAGTAAGTACATAAGGAAAAGCCTTTGGATACATATTTAAGTCCTGATAATTTACAAACCGCGGAAAAGTTTTTCAAAATATAAATCCATTGCATGTCATGATGTCAATATTAGTACATGTACATTCTTCCAATTTAAAATAAAAGCAACCCAAAAGAAAGACATTCGTTCCCTCTGTGTCAACCTAGCCTGATCATTTTACAAAACCACTAAACACCCTGTGTGATCTCCACGCGCCCCGTGAGATCCTCCTAACGTAGCTCCAGTCAAGCATTCCCATCTACATTCCCATCCATAGGGTATGAACCGGTAGGATAGTCCTGGCTATCATCTGAGGGCAAAGCCCAGATTTCCACAATAGTTGTAAAGGGTCACCAACCATGCATAAACAAAGTTGAAAAATGAAGTTTTTAACAAAACAGCACTGCTGTATTCGAATACAACATCTTTGTATTCGAATACAAGGATATTTCAGCATTCAGCAGCAAAATAGCATATCTGTATTCGACTACAACAGTCTGTATTCGACTACACAGTAAGTCAGTGGCAAAACAGCATGTCTGTATTCGACTACAACAGTCTGTATTCGACTACACAGTAAGTCAGTGGCAAAACAGCATGTCTGTATTCGAATACAGCTTGCTGTATTTGAATACACATCAGACAGCAACAGAAAAACAGCAAAATTCAGCATTTTTCAGCTTTTCAAAGGGTTTCGAAATCAATCAACACCTACCCACAAATCCAAACAATCAAACTTAGAAATTATAGCGCAATCACCACGACATCTTGAGTTTCGAAACAGATTTGCAATCAATCACACTTACACCCAACTCCAAAACAGAACACTTAGCGATTATAACACAATTACCACAACATCTTAAGTTTCGAAATGGTTTTGCAGCCAAACACGCGATCACACAATTCCCAAACATCCACACTTGGCAATTATAACACAATCACCACAACAACTTGAGCTTCGAAATAGTATTGCAATCAACATGTCATCACCAAATTCCAAAACATAACACTTAACACTTATAATACAATTACTACAACATCATGAGTTTCGAAATGGTATTTCAATCAACATGTTATCACCAAATTCGAAAACATAACACTTAACACTTATAATACAATTACTACACGGACAAAACGAACCAACAATTCACAATTTACCAAGGTGTAGTCTCTCACGGACAAACACCTGTGCAGTCTCTCACGGACAAACACAATTCACCAGGGTGTAGTCTCTCACAGACAAACACATGTGCAGTCTCTCACGGACAAACACAATTTACCAAAAATGTAAGTCGTAAACATACCACCTATCACAGGTCAGTACTGTTTACCGAGGTGCCATCTATCACGGGTCAGCACAACTTACCAAACGTAAATCGTAAACGTACCACCTATCACGGGTTAGTACTGTTTACCGAGGTGCCACCTATCACGGGTCAGCACAGTTTACCAAAAACGTAAGTCGTAAACATACCACCTATCACGGGTCAGTACTGTTTACCGAGGTGCCACCTATCACGGGTCAGCACAACTTACCAAACGTAAATCGTAAACGTACCACCTATCACGGGTCAGCACTGTTTACCGAGGTGCCACCTACCACGGGTCAGCACGATTTACCAAAACACACATAAGTAAACAAGACATTAAGAGATTCCCCATTCTTAATTCTCACTTAACTTAAACGATTTTCAAAACAAACATTAAGTAAACGAGACATTAAGAGATTCCCCATTCTTAATTCTCATTTAACTTAAACGATTTTCCAAAACAAACATTAAGTAACCAAGGCATTAAGAGATTCCCCATTCTTAACGCTCAGTTAACTTAAACGATTTTCAAAACAACATTAAGTAAATAAGTCATTAAGAGATTCCCCATTCTTAACACTTATTTAACTTAAATGATTTTCAAGACAATTATTAAGTAAACGAGACATTAAGAGATTCCCCATTCTTAATTCTCATTTAACTTAAAACGATTTTCAAAGTAAAACATTAAGCAAACAGACATATTAACTTAAACGATTTTCAAAGCAACAATAAGTAACCAAGACATTAAGAGATTCCCCATTCTTAACGCCCAGTTAACTTAAACGATTTTCTCAAACACACACTAAGTAAACAAGACATTAAGAGATTCCCCATTCTTAATACTCATTTAACTTAATGGTTTTCAAATTCTACACAAAATAACTCAAACATATTATCAACCCACATCAAAACGCTTCAATCCTAACAAAATTCGTTTCCACACAACCACAGATAAGGCCCTAAATGCAAACTAAAAGTTTGGAAGGAGCCCTTACCTTCACGTTTGCTGTAACGTGCGATTACAGTACCGCGAGCAAATCCGGTAAAATCTCCGCTCGCAACGCCGCTTCCAAAGTTGGTCCCCAAACACCGTAGCATGGTAGTGAGCAACTTTCCCTTATATCTCTTCGCGAAATGAAGCTTAGATCTAGGTGAAACGGGATGATTTCTGTTTGACGGTTTTGAAATCACCAACGCCGTTTTCGAATCCGAGAATGAGGAGGAAGCTGGAAATTTGTTCTTTCACAACCACTAATCTTGGGTTTATATTCTTGAGGCCAAAGAAACCACGAAAATGGAAGAAAAGGGATGGAAGAATATGTGTGGGTCGCGAGAATGGAAGGGCTTCGTTTCCTCTTTTTCCTTCCTCTGTTTGCTATTCTTTCTCTATTCCTTCCTCCGTTTGCTATTCTTTCTAACATATATATATATATATATATATATATATATATATATATATATATATATTATAATTACAACTAAATCAATAAATATCTAACAACTCTCACACCCATCACTTCACTCTCATCTCAATCTAATTTGATAAAATATCTACTCTCGTCGCAACTCAATTGTCAGATGAATTTTCAGCACCAAGTGATATTTTTAACAGAACTGCCCAGTATTAATATCTTCGCAACGTAAATAAATTATTTTCCGACAAATAATTTTAATACAATTTCCAACATATATATTCGGCCTTTAACTCACTAAATACCGAAAACTAGGCTAAAAGCCTAAGCAAATTAACACAAAATACCCTTAAATTGTATAATTTAGGATTTAAAATTACGGGTCTTACATTACTACCCCCCTAAAATTAGTTTCGTCCTAGAAACTTAAAGTACGAGTAACAATCCACACTAGGTTTGTACCCGAATTCAACATGCCAGTCACAACTTGTTTCACCCGGCCTTCTCGAAAAAAGTGTTGCCTACCCCTTTCCATAGGGTGCTTAATAACTCTGCACCCATTCATAGTCGGTAAGGCTCGTCCATTCCATTCAACATGGTTTTGTTTATCATCGACAAGAGATTAAGGATGATCAGTCCCTCAATTTATCAATAAATAACCAACAACCGTGATAGTGGCATAGACTATCTTAACCGAATTGTAATAGCGCTCCTTGCAACTTACAACTGAGGTTATCTTAATGTACAAGTAGTCAACAATCTTCTCACGGTCCATTGAGTTTCTGATAGCGTTTCAGCAAGTGTACTGAATCGTTGCAAGTAATAATAAAACGGTAGTACCGAGTGTCGAACTGAAGGATTGCGTTTTACTATTGAATTATATTTAATTACTAAAATTGAACAAAAGGTTCCCAAGTTGATTGAAATAATGTTTGAAATTAACAATAATAATAAAATTGATCTTTTATAATGAGAAAAATGTCAGGGATGAGTTTCACTTCGAATCCAACCTTGGTGTCTAATTTGATCCTAGTTACTGAATTCCTTTATTGAATTATTACCGAATTCTCTTTATTATTCTTGCCCTAATGTCTTAGTGACAGAACCTTTAATTCCAAAGTAACCCCTAATTTCTTAGTGGATTTAAGATTAGAATTAAGCATTATCGTATAGAAATTCTCTTGTAAATTATTGCTTTGCAACTAATTTAATTGGTTTCATGACCTGCATCTATCCCTAGACTACAAATTCATGAATTTCTCATCTCAAGCATTCGTAAAGTCCACTTCCGTTTCAAAATACAAATCGTAGAACATTTTAATGTTGATCAAGCAATAAAAAGCATTAAGCACAAAGATGAGAAAAACAATTCAATAAACTCATTCATATAACTAGAAATCAAATCAGAAAAATAAGGATTTCATCTGGTTACACTCATCCCTAACAAATAGGGTTTAGTTACTCATGGCAGAGATACAAAAGATAAGGATTAAAGAAGAATTACAAGAATGATTCATGGATGATTCTTGATAAAATTGCTTCAATGGCGTTAGAAACGGTCGTCTTTGAGTTTCTACGCTAGGGCACAAGTATCCCAACTTCCCAAGAGTCAAAAAGATCCCTAAAACAGTCAAAAATAGCGTTTTTATGATTGCTGATGCGCGTCACGCGCTCCAGGCGCGCTTCAGGCGCACGTTGGCAGAGCTGGATCTAGTGAAATGCGCTCCAAGCGCGCAGGGCGCGCTCCAGGCGCGCTCCAGGCGCGCAGGGCGCGCTCCAGGCGCGCGTTGGCAGAGTTGAATACTGTGAAATGCGCTCCAGGCGCGCAGGACGCGCCCCAGGCGTGCAGCATCTGCTGTCTGACGTATTTTGCATTTTTCTAGGCTTTCGCGTCTGAATTTGGTCCCGGTGTCTCCATGAAAGTTGTAGATATGGATCGTCGCTTTCATTAGCACTTGGAATGACTCTAATTGGACATCTAGAACTCCAGATATGGCTGAAATACTCCAGATGTATCATATTGATTTTTCACCAAAATTCAGCACTGCACTTAAAAACAAAACGCAATGTAAAATTACGAAAAACTCCTACTAAATCACTGAAATACACGCATAACCTATTAATAAATTCAAAGAACAAAAATAAACCGAATGTATCAAATAAATCCTTAATTTAACTCATGATTGAAGATAAATAAGACTAAAACAGTGGAAAATTATGCATATGATGAAGAGTTATCAGTTTCCCTTATTTTCCTATAACTTTGATCCTGTCGACGAAGTAAAATATCCCATACCTATGTCACGTAGTCTCATTTGCATCCACTTGGTACGAAACATCCATTTGGTACCGAATTGAAACACTTAGAATGACCCCAACACACTGAGCACAGAACAATCACTACATCCGAGAACTCCTAAATTTCTCCCTTGTCCACAAACCCTCGATTTTTCTTAAGTCGTACAACTACGTCAAACTGTAGTGTTCTTATCAGTATGTTATTCCAGTTATAAATTTAATAATTCCATCCCCACATATGCTTGGTGATCAAAGCTTCCTCAAATATTTTCGAAATCATTCCAAAGACTATACCACTTGGGACACACAAACTTCCTTTCAGTTTAGTACTTCATTTCCAGAGTCACGTTTTCCATTAAGATCCAACTTGAATTTAATTCACAGATCAAAGTCTACATTTGTCTCATGCCTAACACCTCAAATTCACGCTTCACTAGAAAATTTCTTACATACTTCGCAATTATGCACAAACTCGAAAATAATTCTCCTACCTCTACTGCCAATATTCATTCTGATACTTCTTAATTTCGCTGTGTCCTTCATTTGCAACTTGATGATTATCCTTTCATTATGACAGGTCAACCGCATTGTATTCACTCCATCACTTTTCCATTTATACCAACCTTAAATTTCTACCTCGAACCTTGATACATCTTTATTATAGTGATTCCAATAAATCAAAGCTTACTAATTCCCACAAACTTTTCCATTTCATGTTCAATTGTTTCCTTTATAATAATAGTGTCTGAGTTATAGGTGAGATAATTCCTTTCATCAATGTTTAACCGTCATAAGCTAGATCTCTATGTGTTGCTCCAACAAGTTTTCTTGGCACATTTTCCAAAATTTGGTTCACTCGCTGGATTCTTATTCCTTCTCAACCTTCACCTAGATATAAACTCAAAGAATCATAACATTCGAATGTTTTAAAGAATTATTTCTCAAACGTTCCCCATAAGCATTTCCTAAGAAATAATTATCTATAACTTCATCCTCATAAATTTTTCAGTACAATATCTCAAAGATCCACATACCTTTCATTGTTCATCTAGTCACTAAAACACTCAGTTTAAATCTCAACGCTTGACTTCCCAAGGCCAACAACTAAATCATAAATCATTTGTTACATCTCTTCTTTTTCACTTCCTATCATTTAATAGGATTCTAAAATTTGATCCTCAAAATCTCCAAACACTTCCATCCTTAACATGAATTATTTATCACTTGCCTGCCTCAACTCCTTCGATTATGAAAGTTTTAAGCATCACTTGGTCCTCCATCCAACCTTGCGAGATTTTAAATCATTAACTAAGAAAAATCAACCACCTTAGGGTCCCAAATCAAATCTCGAATAATCCTTCCGACCTATCAAAATATTAACATCCTCTTAGTAATTTCCATCCTTTAATAGGCTCTCAAAACTTATACTACTGCAGTCTTGAAGTATTCTCGTACTCGATGCTCCAAATTCCACTTAATGGCAACATAGAGTTAAATACATCAAGGCTTAACTCATTATGTTTTTCTGAACATTGCTCAAAATTCACACTTATGAGTCTACAGATTCATCCGATATCACTATCCATACTTACTATCTCCTAAACCACAAGGAGATTGGTCACTTATGAACAAAATATATAGTCTCACTCATATACTCGTCATGAGATTCATACTTACTAATCCAAGTTGCGAATCCAGTCTAATTCGAATGCTCGACTTCATCCCTCAAGGTATCGACTATTTCTCAAAGCGTATTTTATCTAACCAAGGGAGTATTTACTCCTAATGTGCAACACTCCCTTAACTTCAATACCAGTCTCTTTCATTTACACCTAATCACCAAATGTTATTCCGAATGGAAGCCTTATCTTCTCAACAATTCCATGATGTTCACATCTCCTTGACAGTTGTCAAACTTCATCCAGTTTCATCCTGAAATCTACCAGGAAAACATCTAATACTTTTCTTAACAAGAGTCCTCAACTTAGATCTTTACTTGAAATCCCTTATTAGTCTAATGTTAATCCATCCATACTCATCATCTTCGAGTTTTCACCAACACATAGCTTCTGTGTCCTTGGGACCATTTTATAAATTCCATGCCGTCATGATTTGCTTCAACTCTGCCTGACAATCCGTCATCTCGAAGATCTTTTCCACTTCTTGAATCCACTAGTCAACTCTTTTCCTGAGTCCTCATCACCCTTGAACTTTGGAGGATGGTAACGATGAAAGTATTCTAACCCTCTTAATCTTAAGAGCACAAATCTCTCTTTTCCTCTTCTCCAGATCCCGCAGAGTCTTTGCAGCAGCTCGTGCGACAACAAAACCTCCATGTTATTTGTAGCTTCAACCATTTGATCATCCCTACTGACGTTCATCCTTGCAACGTCGTTCCCTCTTGGAGGTAGTGTTTCCGAAAAAACAAACATCAAGAAGAAGTGTTAACACCACTTCGAATAATTCCAAAACTAAGTTTCGAATATATCAACACATAATAACTACCCTTGATCTGATAACTCAGACCAATTACCCCGACGCATGATCAGATAACGACTCACAACCTATAGGTTGACTTACAATCTATAACCAAAGGCTCCACAGCCCCCAAAGAAAACCAAACCAAAGCTCTGATACCACAATGTAACACCCCGTTTTTCAAAGCAAGGGTGTATTTTTTTTTTCAAAAGAAATTAAAATAAAACACAGAAATAAATGAGGTAATACATTTGGATAAATAATTAAGTCATTATAATTTACAAGCAGCGGAAAAAGTTCTCAAAATATGAATTCAAAATATTTACATATCAAAAGTGGTACAGTCTTCCAGTTTAAAAATAAAGGCAACCCAAAAGAAAGACATTTGTTTCCTTTGTCAACCTAGTCTGATCATTCGACAAAACAACTAAACACCATGAGTGATCCCCACGCGCCCCGTGAGATCCTCCTAACATAGCTCCAAATCAAGCATTCCCATCCGTAGGGTCAAACCGGTAGGATCATCCTGGCTCTCATCTGATGGCAAAGCCCAGATTTCCACAATAGTTGTAAAGGGTCACCAACCGAAATTAACAGTTAACACATAACATTTAAGTTTTTAAATGCACAAAATACCTTTTCAACTTAGCATACACCTTAAAAGGGTTTCTATATGCCAAACATGCATAAACAAAGTTGAAAAACGAAGTTTTTAACAAAACAGCACTGTTGTATTCGAATACAGCATCTTTGTATTTGAATACAAGGCTATTTCAGCATTCAGCAGCAAAACAGCATGTCTGTATTCGACTACAATAGTCTGTATTCGACTACACAGTAAGTCAGTGGCAAAACAACATGTCTGTATTCGAATACAGCTTGCTGTATTCGAATACACATCAGACAGCAGCAGAAAAACAGCAAAATTCAGCATTTTTCAGCTTTTCAAAGGGTTTCGAAATCAATCAACACTTACCCACAAATCCAACCAATCAAACTTAGCAATTATAGCACAATCACCACGACATCTTGAGTTTCGAAACAGTTTTGCAATCAATCACACTTACACACAACTTCAAAACAAAACACTTAGCGATTATAACACAATTACCACGACATCTTAAGTTTCGAAATGGTTTTGCAATCAAATACGCTATCACACAATTCCCCAAACGTAACACTTAGCAATTATAACACAATCACCACAACAACTTGAGCTTCGAAATAGTATTGCAATCAACATGTCAATACCAAATTCCAAAACATAACACTTAACACTTATAATACAATTACTACAACATCATGAGTTTCGAAATGGTATTTCAATCAACATGTTATCACCAAATTCGAAAACATAACACTTAACACTTATAATACAATTACTACGCGGACAAAACGAACCAACAATTCACAATTTACCAAGGTGTAGTCTCTCACGGACAAACACCTGTGCAGTCTCTCACGGACAAACACAATTCACCAGGGTGTAATCTCTCACGGACAAACACCTGTGCAGTCTCTCACGAACAAACACAATTTACCAAAAACGTAAGTCGTAAACATACCACCTATCACGGGTCAGTACTGTTTACCGAGGTGCCACCTATCACGGGTCAGCACAACTTACCAAACGTAAATCGTAAACGTACCACCTATCACGGGTCAGTACTGTTTACCGAGGTGCCACCTATCACGGGTCAGCACAATTTACCAAAAACGTAAGTCGTAAACATACCACCTTTCACGGGTCAGTACTGTTTACCGAGGTGCCACCTATCACGGGTCAACACAACTTACCAAACGTAAATCGTAAACGTACCACCTATCACGGGTCAGTACTGTTTACCGAGGTGCCACCTATCACGGGTCAGCACGATTTACCAAAACACACATAAGTAAACAAGACATTAAGAGATTCCCCATTCTTAATTCTCACTTAACTTAAACGATTTTCAAAACAAACATTAAGTAAACGAGACATTAAGAGATTCCCCATTCTTAATTCTCATTTAACTTAAACGATTTTCCAAAACAAACATTAAGTAACCAAGGCATTAAGAGATTCCCCATTCTTAACGCTCAGTTAAGTAAAACGATTTTCAAAACAACATTAAGTAAATAAGTCATTAAGAGATTCCCCATTCTTAACACTTATTTAACTTAAACGATTTTCAAGACAATTATTAAGTAAACGAGACATTAAGAGATTCCCCATTCTTAATTCTCATTTAACTTAAAACGATTTTCAAAGTAAAACATTACGCAAACAGACATATTAAGAGATTCCCCATTCTCAATATACTTTTGACTTAAACGATTTTCAAAACAACAATAAGTAACCAAGACATTAAGAGATTCCCCATTCTTAACGCCCAGTTAACTTAAACGATTTTCTCAAACACACACTAAGTAAACAAGACATTAAGAGATTCCTCATTCTTAATACTCATTTAACTTAATGGTTTTCAAATTCTACACAAAATAACTCAAACATATAATCAACCCACATCAAAACGCGTCAATTCATTTTTCCACAAAATCCAACCATACACATATCAAATTTCATCAGTAACAATTAAGAACACGTCAAAAACAACGAACACAAATCGACACAATCCACCACTCAAACACACAAGTTTCGTTTACTCAAAATCATACATAAATGAGTTTAAATTCATTTTTCCCAAAACGATACTCCAATCCTAACAAAATTCGTTTCCACACAACCACAGATAAGGCCCTAAATGCAAACTAAAAGTTTGGAAGGAGCCCTTACCTTCACGTTAGTTGTAACGTGCGATTACAGTACCGCGAGCAAATCCGGTAAAATCTCCGCTCGCAATGCCGCTTCCAAAGTTGGTCCCCTAGCACCGTAGCATGGTAGTGAGCAACTTTCCCTTCTATCTCTTCACGAAACGAAGCTTAGATCTAGGTGAAACGGGAAGGTTTGTGTTTGACGGTTTTGAAATCACCAACGCCGTTTTCGAATCCGAGAAGGAGGAGGAAGCTGAAAATTTGTTCTTTCACACCCACTAATCTTGGGTTTCTATTATTGAGGCCAAAGGAACCACGAAAATGGAAGAAAAGGGATGGAAGAATATGTGTGGGTCGCGAGAATGGAAGGGCTTCGTTTCCTCTTTTTCCTTCCTCTGTTTGCTATTCTTTCTCTATTCCTTCCTCCGTTTGCTATTCTTTCTAACATATATATATATATATATATATATATATATATATATATATATATATATATATAATACATACTTTATATATATATAAATATATATATTACTTAATATATATATATATTCATATATTAATACATACATATATATATATATATATATATATTATAATTACAACTAAATCAATAAATATCTAACAACTCTCACATCCATCACTTCACTCCCATCTCAATCTAATTTGATAAAATATCTACTCTCGTCGCAACTCAATTGTCAGATGAATTTTCAGCACCAAGTGATATTTTTAACAGAACTTCCCAGTATTAAATTCTTCGCAACGTAAATAAATTATTTTCCGACAAATAATTTTAATACAATTTCCAAAATATATTTTCGGCCTTTAACTCACTAAATACCGAAAATTGGGCTAAAAGCCTAAGCAAATTAACACAAAATACCCTAAAATTGTATAATTTAGGATTTAAAATTACGGGTCTTACAGTATGCACATCAGACCCAGTCTACAAACCAAAACATCAGACCCAAAAATTAGAGGCAATCTTCATAAATTTTAGACGAATGTTACTTTCAAAGGCATATTATAAGAAATAGGTGCGTATATTTTGTGTTCCTCTTGTCTCATCATCGGGTGACTTACCTCTAGAAGTCATTAATTCAAATTTATTGTTCTCTTGAAATACTTTTATAATCATCAAAACTGTAAGAGGAAAACCAACTTGGTTTAATCAATCTTCCCTTTTTTGATGATGACAAACATGTATTTTTTATAACAAGTTTTGTTTTATTACTCGACTTCCCATGAGTTAAGCCCCCCCCCCTCCCCCTAAGTCCAAGTAATTATTTCAGTATCTCCCAGATTATTATTATGTGATATATTTCTCCCCTTTTTGTCACCGTACAAAAAGACTTGAAAACGGAACATTTTTTTATGTTTTTTTTAATAAAATGAACTTAACATAAAACATAACCTAATTTGAACATAACAAAAAATTATTCCTAATAGAAATCTAAACTACTCTAAACTTGGCATAACATCATTAAGGTTTAAAGTCAAGGTTTAGATTTTTTTTTGATCAAATCAAATATATCTTCAACTAATGGTTTGGGGAATATATCAGTCTATTGGTGTTCGGATTCTACAAACTAGATATTTAGTACTCCTTTTTGAACAAACTCTTTAATGAAGTGATGTTTGATTTTTATGTGTTTGGCTCTAGATTGCAAAATTGGGTTCTAGGTTAGTCGAATGGCAGAAGCGTTGTCATAGAATATAAGAATATTACTAGATCACCATTAAATATATTGTTCTCTTGAAATACTTTTGTTAACATCAAAACCCTAAGTATAAAATAAACTTGGAAATTAAGCACACTTTTTTGAACAAATTCCCTAATAAAACGATGTTTGATTTCTGTGTTTAACTTTAGTATAATGTTTTTGGTTAGGAAAATTGCAATAGTGTTGTCACAATAAATGAGAATGTTTGTTTCTAGGAATTGGTAATCTTCTAATTTATGTTTCATCCAAAGAAGTCGAGAGCTGTAATGAATTTCTAAAATGTACTCAACTTCTGTTATTGGAACGACAATTGTGCTTTGTCTCTTACGTGATCAATAGAGTAAGTTGTAACCTAAAAACTCGGAGTTTCCACTTGTGTTTTTTCTCTGAAGTTTATCTCCATCATATTCATAATCAGAATACCAACTTAGTTTGTACTTCGAAGATTTATTATAGAGCAAGGTAATATTGGTAGTGCCTTTTAGGTATCTTATGATTCTATTAAAAATAGTTAAATGTGAAATCTTGCATATACACTAAAGGTGATGTCAGGTATGGAAAAAGTAAGGTAAAGTAGGGATCCTACCATTCCTCTATAGGTATCTGGTTAACTTTTTGGTCTGATTAATCTTTTTCAAGTGAACAAATAGGGTGCATTGGTGTAGCCATAGGTTTACAATCATTCACTTTAAACTTATTGAGAAGCTCTTTTGTATATTTAGTTTGATGAACATATGTACCTTTTTGACTTTGCTGAATTTGTTTCCCTAAGAAGAACCTAAGTTCTCCAATTACAAAGTAATTGGCAAAAAGTGACATTAGTAGATCCAATAATAATTTCATCAACATAAATTTCAATAATAAGAATGTCATCTGCTAATGATTTTCTAGATAGTGTATTACCTACTTGTCCTCTTTCAAATTTATTTTTAAGCAATAATGTACTCAGTATATCATACCATGCCCTAGGTGATTGTTTTAGACCATATTTAGATTTTTTAAGTTTAAAATCATGATTTCGATATTCATATTTTTCAAAACCTAGGGGTTGTTTTACACAGACTTCTTCACTTATATAACCATTTAGAAAATCACTTTTAACATCCATTTAAAATAATGTAATGATATTATTTGCAGCAATAGATAGTCGGCTCACTTTATGATAGTAAGCCAAACAAAATGGTATCTTTTAGTCATGATCTATTCCTCAATGAATCACTTGCACATCCAATTATTATAGTTTCAAGATGAGACGACTTGAATTTCCATCCATAACTTTTTTCAGATTTGCATGTATCCTTTAATTTTTTTAGTTCTTCTAGTTTTTTTGCATCTACTTCCCTCTAGTTCATGTAAACCTACACTATTATCATCTTTATTTCACTTTTTAATGTCATGTTGTTTGTTGTCAATTTTAACATGGATGGATTCTTCCACGATCCGAGTTTTCCTATTAAACTCTTTAAACCTTATATCTTTAAGAGTATCAAAATAAGGTACAATTTTGAGATCTAAAATCAAACATACCATGGTTATATTTAGTATTCAACATATAACAAGTACAACCAAATTGATTAAAGTAAGAGATGTTAGGCTTTTAATCTTTTCATAATTCATATGGTATTTTATTCAATATAGACCTAATTAAGACTCTATTTTGAATATCACATGCACGCTTAATTGCTTCAGCCCAAAAATGTTTTACAACATTCATCTCATTTAACACGGTTCTTACTACCTCTTGGAGTGATATATTCTTTTTTTCTACAACTCTATTTTGTTGGGGTGTTGTAGGAAAGTTGTAGTTGTGAGAGATTATTCTCATCACAAAAGTTTCAATTAACTTGTTTTCAAATTCTCCTCCATGATCACTTCTAATTGTTACAATGTTAAAATCTTTTTCATTCCTTGCTTGTTTGCAAAATGTGATAACCACTTTGTGAGATTCATTCTTACTTCTTAATAATTTTACCCAAGTCCACCTAATGTAATCATCTACAATAACAAAGTCGTGTTCCTTTTCACTTAGAGAGGTTGTCTTCACTGGCCCAAAGAGATCTATATGTAAGAGCTCAAGGGGCTCTAAGATAGAGACTAGCTTCTTAGAGGTAAAGGAGTTCTTTGTTTTCCTTTTTGACAAGCCTCACAAATAGTTGCAGTTTTGTAACTAAGCTTAGGAAGACCTCTGACTAGTTGAAGTTTATTCAGTTTTGAAATTAATCTAAGGTTTGGCTAACCTAATCTTTTGTGCCAAATTAGTTTATCTTCATTTACTAACATAAGACACTTAACATCTTGTTTCTCTAGACTACACAAATTTATCTAATAAATGTTGTTTTGTCTCTTACTTATAAATAGTACAGATTCATCATTCTAACTAATTGTCTTGCATGTTTTTTTATTAAATATAATATCAAAATTATTATTATTTAACTTACTAATACTTAATAAGTTATGCTTAAGACCTTTAACAAACAAGACATTTTTAATAAAAGGAGAAGTACCATTACCAATTGTACCTTAACCAAATGATTTGGCCTTTTAGCTTTCCTCCAAAAGTCATTGTGCCTCCTTTGCTTAATGTTAGTTCTTGTAACATAGACTTTTCTTATGTCATGTTTCGCGAGCATTCATTGTTCAGGTACAATAATTGGTGTTTTAATTTTATTGTTTATGACGTATGCAACATAGACAATTTTGTTCTTAGGTACCCAAATTTGGTTGGGTCTTTGTTTGTTAGTCTTAAAATGTTTCTTGTATTTTCTTGTGTTTAACATGGGTCATTAATAAAACAATTTATTATAAAACTTAAGGTGTTACACATCGCACATGTTCAAGATCTAGTGCTTCTAAAAAGTAACATAGTGTATTTTAAGTTCGATCCACATTCTTTGAGTGGTTGAGCTATTTCTTTTGTGTGAAATTTCAATTTTCATGTAATATCTTGAAATATCAATATTAGTCTCATGTTCTTACTTTAAAAATAAGGAATATTTCGACGAAAACAATAAATGATATTTGTCTAACACACTATTCATAGATGAAATGTTGAAGGAACGCTATATTTGAGGAAGCACAAGAGAAATTTTTGTTTGTTTTGGGAACAAAAAGAAACAACAATTGAAAATTGCAATATTACTCTAAATTAAACTTGGTATATATGTTTGCCCAATTTTCAAATTATATATTGATATTATATTATATTGATAATATAAAAAATAACGTGAGTTTCGAAATCATTTTGATAGTATAATATAAATAAGAAGAATATGCAAACAATTATAATATATCGTATCATGACACATCCTGATAAATCAAAATATTCAAGAAAAATAATATGACGTTGTAATATCAAAATCACTCAAATGAAATTAATATATCGTCATATCATCACATGATCCAAGAGAAATTATTATCACTTTTGAAATACATTACTCCCAACAAAACAATCACAATAAATTACAATGTTATGCATGAGCTTAGACTCTAATTTTGAAGTACTTGATTAAGAGGCTTAATACCATGATACCACACAAGAAGACCGACAATTAAAATTGGTCTTGTCCTCATATATAGTTCCCCTAAATTTAATCTGAGACATATGATTCTCTACTAAGTATGATTCATTGGGTTGAGAATTTGATATGAGCTAATGTCTTATGACAATATAAGTCATTTCCTGATGCATGTGCATACTAAGAGAAATAAAATAAAAAATGTGACATATTTTTTTTGTTTAGCACTTGTATATTCGTCGAGTGATGAACCTTTATTAGTCATTAATTTTAGAGTCATTTTGAGTCAATTATTTGATTTAATTTTTTAATGTTCGTAGTAGAATTATTTTGAATAAATGATCATTCAATAAAACAACATCTTTATGGTTTCATTTTCACAATTAACCAGCTATTTTGTATAGTTTTCCTTTGTTTCATTGGTTTAGCAAAATGTCGAATTTTGATGAAAAAATAAAACGACTTCTATGCAATTCTTTAATCATATATGGAGTTGTAACCGTTTAAATGGAGTCAAATTTGTTATAATTAAGAGTTCACATCCATAGCTACCATTTTCATGTAGACACCTAAATCCAATTTGGAGTTTAAAAGAGTGAAAAGTGCAAATTAAATTAGAGGAAAAATAATTTTGGAAGAACAAATGTGTTTATTTAACTCTATAGAGCATTATGTCCAAGGCAATGCATTGCACTCAACCATAGCGCCAAGGCAACTTATTGCGCCCGTCCATGTGTTCTAGTGCATTTGCTAGCATAATTTTTTCTTTAGAGTAGAGCAATGCACCCACAATACTAGCAATGCGCTAGCATGCATCCCAAATACCTATTTACGCTAAAAAAAAGATAGATTTTGCAAGGATTAGGAGGCATTAGAGATCGTATTATGCACAACTTGGAGACTAGAAACTTGAAGATTTCATTCTTGGAAACACGAAGTGAAAGTTTGTTCATCTTTCTTATGTGTAGTTTCATCTTCTTTATCGTTACTATGTTCTTTGTGACACCCTAAACCCTAAAATAACATATATAATAATTTATACTAGATTGTTTCATGGAAAATTTGCAGCGGATAAGAAAATTTGTTTCCTACGAAATAAATACTTTTATAACTAATTTAGGATATCACTTTCCTCTAAATACAGATGAAAAAATTAACTTTATTTCTCAATAAAAACAGTGTAATCTCAATGAACTTGACTTAACTATAATTTCTTAAATTAATTCCAAAAACTTATTAGTGCTTATAAGGTTTTCATAAAAAAAAAAGTAGTTTCTATTTAAATAAGTAAAAGTACCATACAAATTACAACTCTTAATTCTTGGTATCATCTATTAGAGTGGAGTTTCTCCCAAATTTGAACTTCAAGACTCATTAATCTGTAATAGATGCAATTTCGCAAAAGTAGGGCCAACTCAGCCAAACAAAAAACAACGAATGAGATGAGTTTTGAAATCATATTAATAGTATAGTATAAGTAAGAAGAACACGCAAACATTTATAATAGATCGTATCATAATCACACTAGGACACATCAAAATATTTAAGCAAATTGTACCATATTATAACATCAAAGTCACTCAAGTAAAATAATTATCTCATCATAATATGCATCAAATAATCTAAGAGTAATTACTATTACTTTTGAAACACAACAATCACAACAAAACAATCATACGAAAATACAATGCTATGCATGAACTTAGACTCTACTTCACAATGTGATGTCATTCTAACTCTGAAGTACTTTGTTAAAAGGCTTGATATTATGTCATCATCTTCGTGGACAGACAATTCAAATTGGTCATGTCCTCATAGATCCCCTTAACTCTACCCGAGACACATATAGGCGACAGTCTAGGTAAATGTGTGTTGCGTGATAGCTCCTGATATTTGGAGTGCTACCTTCAAGTCACCTAAGTGTTAGAAAAATGTGACTTCTGATGCAAGAATTATGTATATGACAGTCAAATGAACAATTCACAAGAATGCCAAATAGTTTAACAAATACAACAGAATATCAATTAAGGTCCCAAAGAATTGATTCTAGGAGAAGGATCACAATTACATGTAATGTCAAATTATCAATATAACATACACAGTAATTGTTCAACAATTCAATCTAGATACAAGCATGTATATTCAATTTTTCAATTAATATCAAACAGAACATGTATCAATATTAATCAATCAAACAATTAAGTAAAAGATAAGGGATAGAAGAGTGATACTCAGAAATTTATCCTGGTTCGGTTGTCTGTAAGACAACCTACATCCAGTCCCAAGATCAACTTGATCTTAGCCTTTTTCACTAGAATCTTCTATAGTACTTTTACAGATTGTCCAGCTAGCTCCTAGCCTATTTATCCAACTATCTTGATTCTAACATACATCCATTGCATCCTTTGAGTTATTTCGGCAAACTCACACAAGATCGCAATGAGGTTCCTTCTTGATGATCACAAGCATCAACGAACGGTAACCACCAGTGTAGCTACTGGATTTTTACACAATTTGGTTTCAATGTAATTTTACAGAAAGTGATAACAAAGAAGATCAAAAGATCTTTCTAACA
Source organism: Cicer pinnatifidum (assembly GCA_037974775.1). Lineage (NCBI taxonomy): Eukaryota > Viridiplantae > Streptophyta > Magnoliopsida > Fabales > Fabaceae > Cicer > Cicer pinnatifidum. The sequence continues at coordinate 54,438,327 of JBBPBR010000003.1, forward strand.
AAAGCGACTTGATCACACAATGATGTTCAAACTATAAGTGTTTGCCAAACGGTTAAGTTTTCTCAAAGTATTGTGTGTATCATGGTTCAAAGTCTCAAAGGTTCTGTTTTTGGGGAGTTTTGAATTCTATCCCAAATCAAAAGTTATGTTCGTTTTTTTTTAAAAAACAGTTTTGAGACAGTTTTTATATGTTTCAGAAAAACAGATATAAATCGATTTGCCAATCGATTTTATAAAGCATAGAAACACTCCAATCGATTTGCCAATCGATGCTCGTGTTTCTTGTTTTTCTTGAATCTTGAAAACATATGTAGCAATCGATTTCCCAATCGATTGTGTTAATTCATAAATCAGAAAACTGAGACAAGTTCATATCAGCATCGATTGAGTAATCGATTTCGAATGTTTTGTTCAAACAACGAGATCAAAACAATCGATTCCACAATCGATTGATATTTCATCATAATCGATTTGGCAATTGGTCTGTAACTAAAACAATTACTCCAATCGATTTGTCAATCGATTGGACTGGTCTCTGGGACTTCAGAAAATTGCACGAATCGATTCGTCAATCGATTTGCTTTGTCCCAGTGTTCCAGTTGTTCAATTCCATTCGATTTACCAATCGATTAGAATTGTTACTTGAACTTAGCCATTTTGAAAACATTGATTTGCCAATCGACTAGGAACTTGGTTTCTGATATATGATAAAACATTTTCAACACCCCATCGATTTGTCAATCGATTAGTATATGTCTTGCAGGTCAAGAAATAAAGTTCAATTGATGTCTCAATCGATTGATTTTTTCACAGAGCTACTGACTTAGAAAAACTTTTGTCCAATCGATTTGCCAATCGATTTGAATTAAGGATTTTTGTCTCTGTGTCTCATTCAATCGATTCATCAATTGATGTTCCAATCGATTGTCCAATCGATTGGTATGTTACAGAGGTTAAGTCAGAAACAAAATAAGCTCGAAATCGATTTGCCAATCGATTTATAAACTTGTGACTTTCCCCTGTAACTCACACAATCGATTTCTCAATTGATGCATGAATCAATTGTCCAATCGATTGCTTTGCACCCAGAGTTCAAGTTTCACTGCTATCCTTCACAGAATCGATTGGATCAGTGATAACTTTACTCTTGAGTCAATCAATCGATTGCCCAATGGATTAGCCAATTGATTAGTCAATCGATTTGTTTACTAAGTTCAAATTAAAAAACATTTTAACCTTGGCAACACTTATGCATGAACTCATGTATGATAAGTCTAAAGCCTAATAAACACAATCACTAAAGACACAAAAACATAGTTGACTTTGTCCAGCACATGCTTCACTTCAAGCTTGATTCCTTGCGTTCCAAGCATTGTGTCCATATGTTTAGTGTGTGTGTGTTTTTACCTGAAATGTAACTTGATTCAAACAGTTAGCTTGATCACAGGACATTGTATGTTTGTTAATTTTATCAAAACTAGAATCAGGGGAACTTATGTCCAACACTAAGAATTCCCCACACGAATACCTCCAAAGTCTAACAATCATGTCTTCAGGATCAATAGCAGACTGCCACAATCAGACTCATTCAGTTGTACTTCCTCAGAATCTCTAGGCGTGTCATATCTTATCTATATGATGACAAAGTAATCTCCATCTCAAAAATTCTCAATATTTATTTTCTCCCCTCTTTGACTTATGATACTCCATTATGATCGTCATATCAAACACAAATTGAAATCACAATTATTTCACAAATGTAGGGTTACTTTAATATTCTCATCACAACATTACAATCATTAATCATATCTCATCACATAAATTCATCACAATTTTATAGCATCACTATCGTCAATCATACATCATCACATAGACTTATCACAAACTTATAACATCATTATTATTACTTATACATCATGATAATCACATAAACTTATCAAAATGAAGTCACCTTTTATTATCACATTACATAAACCCGTCTAATCAAACATATACATAAAATTCATTGGACACTTAGTATCACAACAATATCAAATAACACACATTTCACAAAATTAAATCAATCAACATCTTATAAATATTATTCCATATTTTATTCCACCATTTCCATATTTTCACATTAATGTATTTATTTCTCAAATGTCTACTGCCAAGTGTAGCGACTCTCCAATTAATCGTTATGCTCATCTCAATATATTATACTCATGAATTCAAACGTTATCTCGCCTCTTACCTTATTTCGACGCTTTCACACACGAAAATGATTCCATTGTCAAACAACTTTTGTTATTTGACTTTTTGTCCTTCAATCGATCTAACTCGACACTTTATTGGTAAATATCAAAAATAGATTATGAGAAAACACTCTAAAAACTAATTTCAAAATCCGGTCAAGGAAACTTATCATAAATCAAAAAACTAATTAGTGGATAATATAGTCACTTTTCACACGATCGTTTTGGCATTGATTTCACTCAAATCGGACCTACAATGAAGAATAACGACGTAAAATAACGAATTCTACAAACGGAGAAGTCGGATATTTTAAAGAGAAATTGGAATGGTTAAAAATATGATTAAGTAGATTTATTTGACTAACTAAATGAGTGATACAACATACTGAAATTTGGGACGAAAATGTAGAAAGTTGTTTTGAACATATCATCAATGCCAAACGATACACTAGTTGTTGTGTTACTTTTACAGCGGCAACAGAAGTTCTTGCTTCTTTATTCTTTTGTTTTATTTTATTAACACAATTAGGGTTTATACATGTGGGTCAAATACATTGGTTCCTTTTTTTATTTTATGTTTTACTATTATTATTTTTATTTTGCTAAAACAAAATTAATAGCTACTCAATCTCATTTTTAATACTCCTTCAATTAATTTTCAAAATATTACTAATATTTTATAACTAATATATGATAAATTAGAGTAATTAAAATAGTTAACATTTAAAATAAATACATGTGACTAACAATTACTACTCTCATATTCAAAATAATCACTATAATTATACCTATTTTAAGATAATTATTTATAAAATAAATAACTAAAAATAGAAAAAAATAGTTATAAATAATTAAAATATAAATGCGTGTTTACTCAACATCAATCAAACAGACAAAAAAAATATTACATCAATTGAATATGTATATATATACGTAAAATCGCATAAAAAAAATTTAATCTTACACTA
>JBBPBR010000003.1:54441982-54458802 GCA_037974775.1 Cicer pinnatifidum
AAGTGGGTATTTATGTAATTTACACTGGTTAAGTTAAATTTTTTAATTTATTATTATCTTCCTGCAATAATACTTGTATCTCTGTTAATTTCTATAAAATTAATGTTTCAGCTTTTTAATAAGTCAAAAAGTTCACTATAATGTTTGTTTAATATTTTCTATTTTTAATTTGCTAATTTTGAGCTTCAGTAATATTATCTTTTTTTTTCTTTTATAATATCAACGTGCTCTTGAAATATAGTTTAACTTTGTATAATAAAATAATCAAAACATTATTTTGTTTTACTATCATCAGCATTTTTAATTTTTGTCTGATGAAAAGACGTAGAATGTTAGGGGTAGATTAACAAGACTCAATCGTTGTTGCTTTTGATTATACTTTTAAAAATAGTAAATAGCGGTTGTTTATGTCAAATAAGTTGCTGATTAATTTAATACATCATAAAAATATGTGGGTGGAAATTCGCAACTCCATATATATCAAGTGAGACGACGTGTTATAATAAGAAATGATCCTACCGCAACGCTAATTTTTTTTATGGTAAAAAAACCGTTTTAGTAGAGTATCAAAGAGAACGGTTTTCAATTTTAATCCTACCACAACGCTAATTTTTTAATAATAAAAAAGCCATTCTGACAGAGTATCTAAGAGAAAGGTTTTGAATTTGGCTATGGTAGAATACATAAAAAGAGAACTGTTTTTATTTAAGCACTTACAACTCACTAAAACTATTCTGTTTAATTTTTTTATTTTTATTTTTAAAATAATAATATATTTGATAAAGCATTCTGGTCTCGTCTTCTCTTCCCACACTAAATAAAATTGTGAACCCTCATGTCTTCCCGCTGTCTTCTTCGTGTTTAACATACATCTTAAACCTTCAATCGTTCACTGTCTTCGATCCTTAAAAACCTCATCTTAACCCTTCAACCTCCACTTGCTCCACTCACGACTATTTCAATCATCTCGTGCGGCTTTATTCATTCTCTTTGTGCGGCTGTCTCAACCATCTGTGCGTTAGGGTTTCATCTAAACCCTCCACTCCTCCATTCAATCTCCATAATTCGCTCTTGATTAATTGCGCGCGCTCTGTTCTAGTTATTGTGCCACAAGATTTGTGAGTTTCTCCTCTTTCCACTGTACTTTAGTTAATTAAAGGATTTCTCTTCTATGGTGATTTCTTGTTTCACTATTGTGCTTGATCCGTCTCTTTTGTTCAAAAATTTTAGTTGATATTGGGTTTGTGCATTGCGTTTGTGAATCACCCGTTCACATGTTTCTTAGTTAGGTCTCCATCATTGTGTTCCACTTATTTGCCTCTTTAGGATTTAGGGTTTATGGTTAATTCATGGGTTATTTGAGGTAAATGAGGTCATTACATGATTTTCAAATGGACTCTTGATTCAATTTATAGTTTCGTTATCTTTTTCTTTAAAATAAATTGGGAGTTGATAAGTCTTTGCTTGTCTTGTTGCTTGTCCTCATTGCTTGTCTTGTTGTTCTCATCATTAGTTTCAAGGAAAGCCAGTTGATTCCTCAATATTGATGATGCTTGAGCAGAGGGGAAATAGCAATGGTGATCAAGTGCTATTTCTGGAGTTGGTGAGGTACAATTATAGGCTAATATTAATGCAGAAGCAGTGTTGGGTATTATGAACTGAAATATTCATTGTATTTGTATATTTGTGTGTGTATATATATTGTTTGATTTTGCTTTGTATTTTTCATTTTGAGATGCTTTTTTTCTATTCTTAGTGTGATATCGCCAATTTTGTATGCTTTTATTTGGTTGAATGTTCTATTTTGAGTGGTCTGTAAACTCATCTCTTTATTCTAAAAAAAACTTTAATGTTCTTATTCAAAATATGTGATGGTGCTTCATCCTGAATATGTATCAGTAATGGACGCCAATGTAGAATCTCGAGCTCGTGGATTACGAAAGCTTCTTGCGGAAAAAAAATCCGGTATGCGCATGCTTACTTTATTTGAATCAGTACTGTTAGAAATAGTTGTCTATTAGAAATATTTGAAGTCTACTTTGCATTTAAATTGATTCATCATGAGATGGTTATGTATTACTCTTAGAGACATGCCTCATGGTTTGACTTTATAATCACATTTATAGATTTTAATATTGTCATTTATTCTTGATTTTACTTATGGAATATATTTTATTTTGTAGATGAATGATGGTGATACTGATGAAGAATTTCAACACTTGGAAACACAAGATTAAGAGATAGATGTTTAAGTTTTTTTTGTTTTTGTTTTTTTGATTGTTTCATTTTCTCTAGAATATAAATTAGAGAAATTGAATTAATACGTACGTTGTATGAATGATTATGAGTTTGAACTTTTTTTAACTTGAATTAGTGTAATGCGTATGTTGCAATTGATACATTTTAAATTTATTTTAGTATATTATAACAATTTTGTATTATTGTAACTACTATATTTTTAAATTTATTATAGTATTACAATAATAATGTTTGATTAAAATTATTTTTCTAAAATATAATAATTTATGATTTTTTTTTTAAATATTTTATTTTTTGCAACGGTTATAAAGTGTTGTGGTACCTTAATTTAAAAAAATGGCTACCAGAACGGTTTTAATTTGGCAACACCATAAAACCGTTGTTGTTGTCAATTTGAAAAACCGTTCTGGTAGAGGTAGCTACCAGTACGGTTTTTAAAAAGTGTTGCTGTTTCACAAAAAACCGTTGTGTTAGGTTAAGGCAACGCCTTGGTTTCCCACGGTCAGAAAACCGTTCTCTTAGATTACGGCAACGGTTTTTTTATGTTAAGCAACGGTTTTTATGCGTTGCAGTAGGGTAAAAATTATAATTAAATTTAGATCATATAAACCTTATATAGATGGTGATATTGAAATTAAATAGAAAAATTATGCCTTATAAAAAATTGTATTTATTTTAAAAATTTAAACTAATTTTCATATTTTTATAATTTTGAATAATAATTTAAATTAATTGTTGAATTGTTTTTGGAAATAATAAACGACAAGATTGTGTCAATAATCGATATAGTTATCGGTTTAACATTCAAAAGTTCAACCTAGACAAAATCGAAATCGGATTGGTATTAATAAAAATATGTAATTTTTTTAACATAGCATATGAAGCTATAATAGCCAAAACTTAATATAATCTTTATAATTTCAAACAATTTTTTTTATCAATGTATAACTTCAAACAACTAAAATTAAAGTCCATTCTTTAACAAAAATTAAACTTATTTTTTATATATTTGGTATTTCTTAATGGTAATCCCTAAAAAGTAAAAATAATATTAATGAAGTTGCATGGTTCATTAGATAAGGAATTAACTCATACCTACAATGCTACAAGGTCGTGGGTGGTATGATGTGAAAATATATTTAATGGATGTTCGGTAAGAATCTTTTTGCTAATGTTCTTTGAACTTAAAATTATATCATGAACCTAATGAGGTTCCAAAATGTTTTTATCTTTAATTTAGAACAAAACAAAAAATTAAAACAATATTAAATAAACACTCATCGAACTTATATGTAAATCGTTTCTGTATTTATAAGAGAAAATTGTTTCTTGCATATAAGCTTTTTACAAAATGTTTTTAGTAACAATATATTACATGACATATATTAGATATATCGAACTTATATGTAAAAGTTTGCATACAAATTAGTGCTATTATTTTAAAATGAATCCCAATTTACCTGAGAAGGGTGAACGTGAATAAATATGCATGGAGAGAAAACATGCAAAGAACGTACACGAACAAGTTTTGGAGTTTTGTTACTTTTCGCACATTGCTAGGTTTGCAGCAAAAACATATTGATATCACATTTATATGGGTTATATTTTAAATTTATTGGAATCTTTATGAATTTTAACCAATAAAAGAGTGAGTTAAAAAGTGTGTAGATTTGTCATTTTTACGATTTTTGGTTGTTTTTTTTTTAACAAAATAGTTTAACTCTCTTATTGAATTGTCCCAATCTAACTAGTTGAACCAATCGGGTTGATCCAATTTTCATTACTTTGGGTAGGACGCGACTAATTAAGGTTTCTTTTGGAAAATAACTTTATAGTTAACAACAAGGTCATAATAGTAGCTGAAAGTGTCAAAATTCGTGAGATTATTAAGGAATGAGTGATTCATATAATTGTATTAGGGTGTCGAGTTGAAATATAAGTAATGGTGTGTTGTTTTTGTATCGAATGTTTCTTTTAAAATTTTAAATTAATTTTTTTTATTTTTGTAAGTTAGGTAGGTATATGGTGTGTTGTTTTTGTATTGAATGTTTGTAAATAATACATAAAAATAATATTAGTTTAAGATCTAAAACCTTCCTTTATCAGCTTGGGACTCGGTGTCTAAAATAAATGTTACAGTGTTGTTATTTAAAAAAAATTAAACCATGGCTCGTAAAAAAAATAAAATAGAACGTCCAAGTTCTAGTGCAACCAAATTTGAATTAGGATGAAGACTAATATATAACCCTTATCTTAACTAACTAAATTAGATGAATATCTATTACTAATCTGTCATATTATATATTCATTACTAAATTGAAACATAATGATTTGTGAGATATAAAAATTAAATTGAGAAATAAAATATATAAAATAAATTGTAAAAACATATAAAACATATCGAATATAAATATAAATAATATGGAATAAATATTATGATATGATATATAAATATAATATATCAATCAATATATTTAAGATCAATATATTTGAGGTTTGTTTGGATATATTATAATAGATTAAGTTAAATATCAATATGAATAGATATTGATTGAAACAGATAAGTTCAATACACCTAAAAGGAGATAATTTTATGGTTAACTTCCACTCCCTACACAAAAGTTGGTTAACTTTAGCACGTGATTTGTAGTGGTTTAAAAATATGGCAATTGCCATGTCATTGAGAAGATTGTAGTTTTCAATTGCCGTATCAGCTTGCTGCTTAGTAACAATATTTTATATGACATATAGTGTTATTTATTTATATATCATTTAATAATTATTTAATAATTAGTATTATTTTATTAAAAATTATAAATAAAGATTTATTTCATATCTTTTTATATAGAATTGTTATTAAGTAATAAATAAATAAATTTATTTATGAATAACATAAAATATTTTAATTTTTAATATATCATACAAATTTGTATTTATAAAGTCACGTGTCACGACAATTTATCAGACTTTTTTTAATGTAAATTTAACGTTATAGATTAAAAACGTCTTTAATTTTACATTGATTAAATTAAAACAAATAAAATTTATAAAAATTAAAATTAAAAAATAGTATATTTATATAAATTAAATACATATGTAAAAAACTTATAATTGTTGTTAGAATCGTGGAAATATACCATTCCACCAAAGTTCACCACTTAACAAGTCATCTTTAGTCACATCCAATAAAAATAGGACATACCACTTAAATTAAAAAATATAATTAAAATACAAAAATAGAAAACTTGTTTTTTCTCTCCTTCCCTAATACACCTCATCAACACCATTTAACAATGAGGTCGCCACCACCATCCCTTTAATATAAGGATAATTCATGTACCACTTTGTTTTGAGAATTTTTATTTTATTTTCTAAAATATATATACATTTTAATGTAATAAGAACTTCTTAAAAGTGAACAATGAAAACAAAGATTTGTATATTGGTTGTCCTATATGATTTGTGGACTTTTCTTCCGCCTCGTTTATTTTTTATATCAATAGTACAAATTGAAGTTCTTAATTGGGGACGTCGTCCTCTCATTCACACAATATAGGTTTTTTTTATTTTCCTGTAATCAATAGCTTTTAATAACAAATTAATTGACATTCAGCATGTTTCTTCTATTATATCTATTTCAAGTAGATTGTATAAGAGTTTCATCATTATCAATGTAAGAATTCTTTATTCTCAAATATTTTTTTTATTGATTGTTATGCTCTAAGAGCCTTTGTTATTACGCAAGTAAATTAGTTGAAGTCTCCTTGTGGTTTGAGTTAATTTAACACTATTAGTGCTTCTAGAGGTAGTCCTGGCATTTTTGCTATTGGTGCTATTTTTAGGAAGTCAAGTGGCACTATTGTTGATTGTTTCTCAGATTATTTGAGTGTTTCTAAATTGTTTCATGATGAATTTTCTATTGTTATGTATGCTATTGAGATCACTCACTCTAAAACTTAGTTTCTCCTCTAGATAGAATATGATTCTTTGTTGGCTCTCCAATCATTTACTAATTCTAATATTGTTCTGTAAAAGTTGAAAACTACATGGTTGAATTGCATATCTTTTATCAGATAAACGCAGTTCCACGTATCACACATCTATAGAGAAGGAAGCATGTGTACTTACAAGCTTGCTAATATTGAGTTTTACACTAATTGTTTTACTTAATGGGATTTGCCTCCATATTGTATTTGAAATTACTTTAACTAGAATTGATATGATCTTTCCTTTTTTCCGTTTTCAATTATTGTTTCCTTAGCTTGTTAATCATGTTCATTTTATTGGATTGTACTTGGTTTTTTCCTATCGGATTTTAAAAGTAAAGTTTTTAATTTGGTAGTGTTGTCCATCTTTGTTTCCTTGAATTTTGACCTAGTGCCCAAAACTTTTGACTTTTTTTTTTCTTTTTACATTTTTTATTTAATAAATTTATTAGGGTGCTGCTAATAGTGTTGGGGTGTTATCATAACATGTTGGGATGTCAATTCTATCATATGATGCCTTTGCATTCTAATTGTTGCTTAAAAAAAAACATTTTTGTTGATATTTCTAATATTAATTCTAGAAATTTACACAATGGTTCACCTCAAAAAAATTCTTACATCCTTATTAACAAATAAAATTAACATAAATTTTTAAAAATAAAAAATATTTTTATAAAATAATCAGATTGTTAAAGAGTCATAAGAAAAGGTGGGGGAGAACTAGTACTCTTATCATAAAGATGAAGGTGGTGAAAAACACGAGAAAAATAGAGTTTGAATTGTGTTTTTATATTTATGAAAATTATTTGAGTTACTTAAACAAAAAAAATGTTCTTCATCAAAACATTCAACTTATTATTATAAAATAGATTAGGCAAAATAAAGTGAAATCATAAAGAACTTAGATTAAATAAAAGAGAGAGAGAGAGATAGAGAACAAAAAATGTGTATTATTTTTCATTTGCTCTTTTTTTTTCTTTATATTTATCGCTTTCTATTTAAATGTTGAGAAAAGTCTTCGTTGAGGTCGGATATTATCGTTTGAGATCAACATTTAAAGCAAATTGGCCTTTAATACGATTAGTGCAAAAGTAGTTTTAGCTTTCATCTTCTAATTGATGTTTTGATTATGACAAAAAAAATTAAATAAGGAAAACAATTATCTCATAATTGTGTTTGCTAAGTGTGCATATTAAGTTAGAAGAACATGATTGGTATTAATGGATATCTATTTTAAGGTAGCATAAATTGTGATAAGCTAGAGATAATAATCTAGGTGTTTCTAACAGAGAATATTATCGCTTAATAAAAAAAATAATTATGTTTACTAATAGAACAAGTCATAATATAACAATAAGAAGTATTGCAATATGTGAGCTACAGTCTGAATCAAACGTTAAAAGCAAAAAAAAATACAAGTCATTATTCTGGTAGCTATATCCTCTGATGATGATGCAAACAATGTTTTGCTTTTGTTTACTTTATTAGTAAAAATAATTACTTTTATATTAGGTAATAATAATATTTTGTGTTAAGAACACTTGAATTATTATCTCTAATTTACTCATAATTTAAATTATCTTAAAATAAATAGTCATTAGTATATAAATATTTATTTTCTAATTTAATATATACACATAATAAATAATTAGAGTATAATTATTCTTATTATTTTTATTTTCATCAAAACATCAATAAGAGAATTGTAGTTAACAAAAGACACATACTATGGATAAAAATATAAAGACATATAGAATGTCAATTTTATTTTCCTCTCATCATTTGTTCTTTAGGGGTTCAACTTCTGGGATATGTGATTGGAACTTTTGAGGTGGTTTTGTTCTACCATAAAAAATAAATATATAAATAAATAAATAAAAATATCAAACTACCATTCATTACTAATTAAATACCAAAATAACACCTTTTTTAAATTTTTAAATTTCCCAAGTGAGAAATCGGTTCCACAAACTCCAACTTCTCAAGTTTTATTTTTTATTTTAAAGAAAAATAAGAGAAATTGGTACCCACATACCGACTTTTCAATGTAACTTTTTTTTTAATTATAAAATTTGTTTTATTATTTATAAAATCTTTTTAGTTAGTAGTAATATTTGGTAGACACATAAATAGGGGATTTGATCAATTAATAATGATATATCCACTGAGTGAGTAATTATAATTTATAAATGTAAAATAATACAACACATTATTTTTTTTGTTAACATCTTTCATAATAATAAATATATATTTTATTAATTAATTATTATTATTTGAATTAAATAATTAATTTAAGTTTAATTAATTATTATCTTAATTAATTATTAATTTAATTAAATATAATTTTAATCAAATAATTAATTTAAGTTTCATTAATTATTACTTTAAGTAACTATTAATTTAAGTAATTATTATTTTAATTAAATAAATAAATACAATGTTAATTTTTTTATAAGAATTATCAAATTAAATTTTAATTTTTATAATTATTAAAAAAATTAAATAAAATGGAGTCCATAAAAATAACAAAATTTAATTAAATATTATAATTAAACACACAAATACAAAATGAACTAATTTTATTACAATGAACTAATTTACATCGGGAGCATCAGTACGATAAGGGGTGTGTACCTCGTTCCGACACAAACTACATCTTTTGGGTGTGTATTTTTCTCCAGTTGATCTCTTATCATGGCTGAATTGTGGCACAATTCTATTTCATTGTATTCTAGTCAATATGATTTAAGTGGAATTGTTGGGAACTCTTCCTTGTAAACGTCAAAGATACATTGCAATGTATACTTAGAAGACACATACATCATGTAGTCAAGGTGAATAAACGAATAAGCGACGATAACATGTGAACATGGATAGTATAATGCATAAAATTCACCACAATCACACCATCGTTTATCGAGGTTTACCTTGAATGTCCCTACAGGACGACCGCTTGGTGGACGAATCAACTCTTTCACTATAAAGATATTATGGGCTCGATTGTGAATGAAAACTTCATGGGAATTCAATATTGCTTGTTCCTTGTTAAAGTTTTGAATGATTGTATTTGAGCAAATCAAACCTGATGCCATCATTGCTTGGGCATGTGTCCCTCTTTCTTCAAATTTTGTAGTCACTTTGTAGTATGTTGTTTTCACCAAAGAACTCATTGATAGATTGCGTGTCCCCCTTTTAATATATTGTTCATGCACTCATAAAGGTTAGTTGTCACGTGTCCCCAACATCTACACTCATTATATGTTTGTATCAATTGTTCCTTTAGAATATCATTGAGCCATTTCACTGCATCTTGACTCCAATCACTGATTTGTCTTATGTGGTATGTGATGCCTCGTTGAGTCAGGGCGTATCCTGAAGGAACAAAAGTTGATGTTGTTATAGACAATTTGAATACAAAAATATGAAAACAAAAATATGTGAGATATAAATAAATAAAAAATATTAACCCATGTTGGTTACAATAGTTTTCATTTTATCATTTTGGAAGGTCCTCACGAAGCTTTGTGATATATGTCGAATGTAAAAGACATGATGTCAATTGTTGTTTACATGCCTAACAACACTTTTAATTAACTCGTGTCTATCCAAAATTAAGCAGAGGTCGGGTTGAGGTGTGACAAACATTCGTAGACGACTGAGGAAGAAAAATCATACATCTGATGTTTGACCCTCAACAATGGTGAATGCTATAGGAAAGGAATGGCCATCACCATCCTGAGCGATTTCCATTAGTAAGGTCTCACGATACTTCTCATACGACCATGTTCCATCAAGTGAAACAGGTGGCTTACAATGATTAAACCATTTGATACATGGTTGGAAACTCCAGAAGGGGCGATGGAAGACAACATTGCTAGGAATTCCTTGGCCATCCTTAATAAAGATTCACACTTCAATAACGATAACAGTGTTTGGAAGATAATGTTTGAAAGCAAGGATCCACCTTGGAAGCTCTTTATATGATTCTAGTTTAGTGATCTTCCCGATGTTTGATTTCTTTCCGTTCAGATTTTACACCTCCACATACAATTTTTATTTTTACAACGAAAAATTCATCTAGTGTTATCAGAATGCGCAACAACAAAGCTCGTAGAATAGTTAATATGATATTCTTTTACACACTGCATTGTCACAACTTTTGTGAGAAATGTCATCCCCACTTGGAGATTTTTAATTGGGACATAGAGTTGACAAATTCATTGTCAACGTAATTCATGTTGTCGGAGGTCACGAAAACGTACAGTGATAGGAGTTCTTGATCATCATCGTCATTGACAACAACTTCAGCAAGAATGTCATCCTCATTCTCACTAAAATCACCAACTTCTTCATTGTAGACACCAGTCATAACACTGATAGGACAATCATCATACAGTGATTTAAGGTCAATATCAAGGGTGGTTTTTTATGGATGTTGTGACGACGAAGAGGGTATGGACTGATGGTGGATTTGTGTTTCAATAAAAGAGTATGAAGATGGAATGGAGTTAGAATATGAAGAGGGTATGAAGTTATGGATTGAATAAGGTGTTGGCTCAATATATGGTAAAATTACTTGTGTGTCGTCTCTAGAATCATCTATTAACCTTGCATAAACTTCAATTGTTGAAATACCAAGACATTTACTTGCTATGAATATGTCAAACATCATATACGCGTCATCATCTCCTACAAGATTTAACGATTCATATCGAACATATCCTGACGCAAGAGATATAGGGTATCGGTAAATAACATCGATCGCCCTCTTTGAGTTGTCCGGTTGAATCTTTGTTTCGATACATTTGATAAGTCCGTCAAGTTTGATATATTTCTTCACTTTTGATAAGGATGTATTGGCAAATGCAAAGACAACACCTTATATATTTTTCCTCTCATCATATCCATTGTAATATATTAGGATAAAAAACTTTGATGGAGCCATTGAAGGTAAAAGATGTGTATGAGCAAGTATTTAGAATAATATTTGTTAGTGTATTGAATAAGTGGACGACCTTACATAGTTATATTATATTGGATAAGATCACAATGACGCCAGCGTAATCCACCAATCCTCCATTGATTGGTTGGTTCTGATTATGGATAGGATAGCGTTGTTGTATACGATGATATCAACGTAATCCGCCAATCCTCTACTTATTGTCTGGTTTTGATTTTGGATAGGATAACGCTGACGTGTACGATGACGTCAGCGTAATCTTCTACAATGACGTTGGCGTAATCCGTCAATCCTCCATTGATTGGTTGGTTCCGATTTTGGATATGATAGCGCTAATGTGTACGATGATGTCAATTATGGTATCGTATGTCGTTCATTGCCCCTCATTGCACTAGAGAGTTATAATTTCTACTAATAAAATGGTAAAACATTTTTTTTATTAGCCCAATAAATTACATATAACTTACTTGTCAAACTTGTTAAATAATAGTTTTATATTCTTTTACTAGATGTATGGACATGGGACTAATCCATTCTAGAACTCAATATGGGGATATTATCAATATAGATCAAACATTGATCACATTCAACATTATCAAGTTTAAAATTTCATTATTCAACTAAATTTATACTACTTATAATTGTGTCGCCTTACTATTATGTCTTTTGTTTTCTCCTATTCATATGGATACCTTATATGGGTCCTGAAAATGTCATGCCACGACAAGCATATCAGGATTCAATAATATGGACTACCAAAACTGCTTTGATTTATTTTTCAACTGTAGAATGTCATCAAACAGATAGAGTCAAACTGTAGTTTGGACCAGATGAACCTGAAAATATTGATACACTTCACTGTCAAAATATGAGAGGGAATCATCTGGAAAATTGGAAAGACAAACATGCTGCATAGATTTAATTTTGGAACGAACATCGAAGTCATTGTCTTATCGGTCAACCGATACATGGACACCCAATACCAACAGATGAGTATATGGTGTGGTTTAAACACAACTCCAATTTGTATCTATAAGCGTTGCACCTACTGCGGGACCCATGATGTGGTGTTGTAGAAAAGTTAACTCAACCATCACAATGACAAAGGCGTAATAGACCTCGCTCATCGACTGCCCCTGTTACTATTGAAAATGAAGCGCCAGAACCACATTGTCGTTCATTTGCTTTCACCCCAACACAACAACAATTTGAACCACCAAGACAATTATTTCAATTTACGTTAACTCAACAATATGATCACCGACAATCTCTACATTCAAACCATCAAGATTTTATGAATAACTTATTTGGTTCACACCTAGGTACGCCTGAGTCAGTTGCTCGTTATATTAATAACATATACTCATTTGGTGTTCCATCATTCCTCAATCAAGTAGATCCTACTTCTTCGATACATGTGGACCTACCAAGTAAGTACAAATGTACAAGAGACACATGCCCCAGTTGACGAAGAAAATCCACTTCTACATCGTCCATGTCGTATTCATCGACCACCACGATGTATGTGGGACTAGACACTATATAAGAGATTAATGTAATAAAATTTGTGTTTATTTTTTTCACTCATTTTGTATTTGTATATTTAATTAAATTTTGTTATTTTTATGTACTCCATTTTATTTAAATTTTTTAATAATTATAAAAAAAATTAATATTATATTTATTTATTTAATTAAAATAATAATTACTTAAATTAATAATTAATGAAACTTAAATTAATTATTTAATTAAAATAATAATTATTGATTAATAAAATATATATATTTATTATTATAAAAAATGTAAACAAAAATAATGTGTTGCATTATTTCACATTTATAAATTATAACTCCCCATTTTTCAGTAAATATGTCATTATTAATCGATCAAATCTCTTATGTATGTGTTTACTAAATCGCACTACTAATAAAAAAAATGTTTTATAAATAATAAAATAAATTGTATAATAAAAAAAATACATTCAAAATTCGTTATGTGGAAGACTAATTTCTTTTCATTATTTAAAAATAAAATAATAATAATAATAATAAAACTTGAGAAGTTAGAGTTTGAGAAACCAATTTCTTAATTGACAAAATTTAAAATTTATAAAACATTGTACTTTAATATTTAATTATTAATAAATGGTAATTTAATATTTTTTGTTTATTATAAAAAATAAATAAATAAATAAATAAATAAAAGCCGTCGGATGATGTGTGTGTTGATCAACAATTTAGCGGAATCGCATGCTGATCAACAATTTCTTGGGCATCGATTAAAGCGAAAAATGTGAGTTTCAATTATGATTTTACCTATTAGTGTTTACATCCTAGAGTTGTATTGGGGCCTTCAATTGTGTAATTTTGGATTTCGTGTGATGTGGAGTGGATGAGTCATTTATTTGGCTCTTTGTTTTCCTATCCATTCTATTGTTTATTGCTTTTTCAATAAATCAGTATCTAAAAATGATAAAAAATTTTAAAAATTTGAAGGATCCTTTTTTAAAGTATAGGTCGCATATTCAGGTTCATAATTTTTAGTAATTCTAACTCTCTTATTTCTTCGAGTTTTTATTTCGCCTTGTTTGCTGCTTCTAGTTATAGGAATATGACTTGGTTAGTTGTCCCCACTATTTATCTATTTTAAAATGAATTTATTTTCATAGAAGTCAACATCATTTGACTTTATGATCACTTTTACATTTAGGTCATAAAACATATACGCTTTGTTCATTACTGCATACCCAATAAATACACATTCATAGGCTCTACTGACGGGTTTAATTCTCTTGGGATCCGGGATTCTGACAAAAGCAAGACAACTCCAAGTTTTTAAATAAGACAAGTTCGGTTGTCTTTTCTTCACTATTTTAACGAGGTGTTTTGTTTTTAGATTTAGGAACTCTATTCAAAACATAGAAAATAAGCAATACATTTTCCGCACACCAATGAGATGTAGCACTCGAGTTAAATATTCTATCAACAACTAGTTCAATAAGAGTTTTATTCCTTTTTTTTTCTTCAACTTTACCATTCACTTCAAGCAATTATGGTATATTTGTTCCATGTATAACTTCAGACAATTTATAAAACTTAATAAACAAACTAGAATCATACATGGAACCTCTTAATCTTTCTACTAAATTGATTTTCAATTTCAGTTGCAAAGATCCTTAACATGTCAAGCGTTTCGCTTTAATTTTACATTTCTTTTTAAAATCCTATCAAGTTCACACATATCAAATTGTAATAAATCTAAAGACCAAGATTCTCTAACAACAAATTGATGTGAACTATTTGTTATTTTAGCTTAACTACAAAAATTACATTTTTCAAAATCATTTAAAAATAACTTTAGAATTAAACCTGAGTTACTTAAGTTTGAAATCATATGTGTTCACATCACATAGTCTAGCATTTCAAAAATTAAAATCACACAACGTGTAAGCAGAAATAGACATTTTATTGATTTTAACAATCAAACAGAATGAGACATATTAAATTTTAACATTTAATTTAAATATGTCATGAGTGACGTACCTTAATAGATAATCTCATTAGTTATCTTATGAATTTTACGACAGTGAGCCTCCACGGATTTGTCAGTGATCATCTGATACTCTGGGTAGCAGCTCACAACATACTTCTTCAAAGCATCTCAAACATATCTAGTAGTATTGTTGGAACTGTAGTAGTTATACAAATCATCAGCAAATTCATTAAGAATATAATTCTTATCATTATTCTCTCATAGGTTAATTCTTCAACTTTCTTATCATTTTTTGTTTGCTTCAAATTGAAGCAGTTTACTGAAATCAGAGGCAACATAACCAAATCCAATAATCTCTTCGGTTGACATGGTAGAAAGAAAGTCTTAAAATTGTTATTTATGAGTTTCAAAAAACTTTTTAAAATTCACAATTTATGTCACCGAATATATTATTGGATTGAGTCGCGAATTAGGTCGCGCACTGCCCAAATTATTCATTGTATCGAAGTTTCACTCGTAGAAAACTGTTATAGAATTACACCCTCAATATGACAGTTAAAGTCACTCTTAATATGACGATTAAAGTCACTTACAATCTAAAAGGATAGTGGTATTAGGATCACTCAAAAATTAGTCAAGTAGAATATAAAAGAGAAAAAATAGAAAGTTGAAAAATACATCCAACTTTGGTGTACTTTTTATAATAGTTTGAAACTCATTATATAGTAATGGAAGCAAACTCACATATATTTTCTATTCAATGTGGGACTTTAGTATTTATAGAGTTGAAAACTACTCAAAATATGAGAGTTTTCTAATGTGAGACTTTAAAAAAATGTGGGACTTGAATTTAAAAAAAATTAATGAGAGATTAAAAAGAAGGTAAGAAACAATTTGATTTTAAATGAAAAACTAAAGTGGAACACAAACGAATGTAAAACGAAGGCAAAACACGAAACCACAACGCAAGAGACATACAAGTTGAACACTTAACACAAGAAGCATAATGTAAGCAAAGAGCAAATATGCATAACCTCGATCAATAAGAGATTAAAAATAAGGTAAGAAACAATTTGATTGATCACATTCTTTTATGTTTAAGAAAAACAAAGAGACAAGTAAAAAAAAAAAAGATCCACTTTTAAGATTTAAAAAAACGGTGAAGTCAATTCATTATAAAAAAATTCTACAAACTAAGGAACTCACCAAAGACTCTAATTATGTCTGAGTCTACACGAGTTTCACAAATCTACCAACAAAAAAAATGGATATTAGATAGGGATCAATTTATTTTAAGAAAATAAACTTATAAACTCAATAAGTCTACTAATTCAGTCACGATTCTCACAACCATAGTTATTATTATTAAAAGTGGTTTCCAGCACATGGATTGAAGTAGACGCATTTAAATTTTAATTTATGGACCACAAACTTGTCCTATCCCAAGCAATGGATAAGACATAGCTTCTTACGTACTACGTTGTGCGGCCTTTATATGGCCTTGTCCTCACCAATAAACAAAACCATCTATTCTATTATATCTCAATAAAATAATTTTTGTTTGATAGGAAATTTGAATTAAATATTGATGCGGCATAAATCAATACCATGTTTTAAGGAGTTCCAAAAAACAACTTGTCTCTAAATGATTGGTTTGCCTTGTAACAAGCTTAAAGGGGAAAACTAAAATACTATGTATAGTTAGTTATACTAGTTATAAGTATTGCAAATTGTACATGGATTTGATACAAAATGGAATTCTATAGATATATGTATCTATTTTTAACACGAATATCATTTTAAAAGTCCGATTCACTATGATTAATTAACGAATCATTATCTAAACTTATTGTAATCAACTTTTTTTTGTTATGGATAGCCATTTTTTTGTCATTTAATTTTTAAATTAAATTTTAAATTAATTTAAAATTTGTATATTGGCGTCTCGATTTATAGACTAACATATTTTTTTTAGTCTCTTAATTTAATTTTAAATAATAATTCGGTTTTTTATTTTTTTTACTGTCTTTTATTTAACTTTAATTAAGAATTTGATCATTTATTTCTTAAAATATAAACAATGCTATTTTTTTTTACAGAAAATTCATCAAAATATTTAAACA
>JBBPBR010000003.1:54497137-54513661 GCA_037974775.1 Cicer pinnatifidum
TTATAAAATTAAAGGATTTCTCTCTTTATAATGTTAAATTTAACACTACAATATGTTGGGAAAAACTATAAATAACTATTTCAATGACGTTTAATATTTTTAAGATAAATAGTCAAACACAAAATAAAATTCCACATAACAATAAAATTTGTAGAAAATTAAATATCAGACATACACCAACTTTTAACGTAAGAATAAAAATAGTAAAATTTGTTAGTGTAGTAATATTTACTATAATAATTAATGAGTGCACTAGAGGCTTTCTAGTAACATTAAGAAACATCAATCAACAATAGCCATTACAAAGGGTGAAAATCAAACAAATAACAAATAACATTTCACTAAAGTGAGTATTCCAAACTAAGTATAAGAGAAGGTAAAACTACTAACAATATATATTAAAAAGAATACACTCGGTAGTAGAAACAACATACTAAAGTTATAGATCAAACGAAACAAATTTGCTACACATCTATTACCATCAGAATCAAGTTATCCTTCTCTTTCATGTTGCATGTTACCTCTGTTTATTTGTTTTTTTTTTTTTCCTGTTGCAAAAGCATGACTACATTGCTTTGGCATTATGTTCCCTTATTCCTTGCTTAGGGCTACAAAAGCCACCTTTTTTTTTCTTTCTATCTTATGTAATTGGGGATTAAAACATCTCTTTTGTTCACAAGCATGGGCATAGCCAAATATACTAATTTACTTTTTTTTTTTTTCTTCTTCTTCTTCTTCTCTTTATTATTTGGTGTGGTCCACTTTTGGAGTGACCATCCAACAAGTCATTTTTTTATTAGGAAGAAACTGTTCAACCATGTTCGCCATCTTTCTACAACATATCATTTTTGACATAGACAAAGTTTGGATATTTTCAATAAAAAAATGACTTTATGTCCAACGCATCTCGTATCCAATAACACTGCACCTTAACATGCTTCGAATTTGCATGAAAATTCATATTCCTGCTGAGATGGATTTCACTCTGACTATCATAGAATAACATAAACTTCTCTTACTTAAGACCTAACTTATGTAGGAATTTATTCAGCCACAAGAGTTCTTTAGAAGCTTCATGCAATATATTCAACTTCAATAGTGGATAAAGCAACACACTTTTGTAACCTTGAGTGTCAAGACACAACTCCTTTTGCAAACGTCATCATATAACCAGAAGTAGATTTTCTAGGATCAAGATCATCTGTCAGATTTGCATATGTGTAGCCATCTAACAGAAGTTCACCACCACCAAAGCATAAGCACACTTTGAAAGTGCCTATTAGGTATCAGAGAATCCACTTCACTGCTTGAAATGATCTTTACCAGGATTAGAGAGGAACCAATTGACAACTCCAACTACACGAAAAATATTTGGCCTTGTGCATACCATAACATACATCAAACTACCATTTGCAAATGCATAAAGAACCCCATTCATCTCTTCTTTGTCTTTCTCACTTGTAGGACATTGATAAAAATTCAATTTGAAATAAGTAGCAAGTGGAGTACTTACAGATTTGCAATTACTCGTGTTAAACCTCTCTTGAATGTGCAAACACGAGAAGGGGGTTGAATTGTATTTGTCTAAGTTGGATTTTTTTTAAATTATTTATTCAAGAACTGTTTCGAGTTTGGTGATTTTCTTATAACAGAAGTAGTAGTATTCAGACTTAAGAAATCAGAGGCAACAGTAAAGTAAAGAGCATTCTTTAAAACATGAAAACAAATTCAAGTTAAGTCTTCTCCACACAACCTGAAAACCACATATTGTTGAAGGCAATTACACATTGACCCTACAAGTCAAATATTCTCAATACAACCTGAAAAAAATTGTTTGAGGAACATTAAAGCCACTATCAGGATAGGCTACAAAGGTTTGGAACCAATTGTGTTCAAAAACTTATTCACGTGAATCTTCCTTCATACTCTTGATTGATTGAAGCGAGAATGGATTCAAGTTTGCTCTTGAATATTCAGAAATTCTGATCTGGTTAAGTCTTTTTGTCATAATTAATTTTATCAATCAAATGTGTTGAATTTTCATAAGAGTCGTTGACTTTCTTGTTAGAGTGAGATGCTAACTTTGGTGGATAATAAAAGTCAGAAGTAGAATTGTGTGACTTAGAATTAGTGGCTTTAGAAAAATCACATTGTTTAATCATCAAAGTCAGTCAACATTAGATACTGCATATCAGAGGCAGCATTAGAGGACTAGTATTATGAAAATAAACTTTGTTATTTTTCAACAAAACAATGAATACAAATTTTTAGAGACGTAGTTTTCATAGGAAGAAAATTTTTCTTTTCAAGTATATTGAGTCATTTGTCACTCAAGTGACCAAGATGCATATGTCAAAAATTGGAAGAGACATCTTCAATTGCATTCACTTATTCCGTGCATAGCTTCGTAGGCATCCTACAAATAGAAGTATAACTTTACTCATTTGCAACCACTAGAATCCCTTTAGTGATTTTACATATACAACCACCACCAAAGTAAGTTTGATAACCCTCAATATCCGAGGATTTCATCGAAATCAAATTGAGACGAATATCAGGAATATGTATAACATTCTTCAATTGAAGCTTGCACCAAATCCCAATTTCAACCCGAACATCTCCCATACCAAAATATTTGTAAATTGAAAAGAAATCACGCTTAGGAGTAACATGATATGAGACACTTAAATCAATAATCCATGTTGAATCACAACATGCAAGGTTTATGGAACTATCATCACAAAAAATATAGACATCACTAACATATGCAACTGTTGTTATATCTTTATCATTTTTCTTCTCTTTATCTTCATCTTTTTCCCTTGATTGATCTCTCTTAATGAACTTATAATTTCTTTTTATGTGATTTGCTTTGCCACAATTGTAACATACCACTTAGTTTCTAGTCATCGACTTTCTTCTTGACTTGCTAAGACTTTTAGAATTGCCGTATCTATGAAAGTATCTAGATCGACTTCTCACACATTCTCTTTAACTTTTTGTCATTTTCAACTTTCCATTTGGAACTAAATTGATCAATGTCCCAACAATGACTTCTCAATTATCAATTTTGCACATTCTTTTGCTCATACAACTATTTCAATTTCTCCTATATCTTCTTAACATGTGGATATGTAATTAAAAGAGTTGAACTTAATCATATTTCCGAACTTTATTTTTATGTAATTAGAAGACTTGAGTTTAATCATATTTCGTCCTCCATTTAAATGCACAAACCAAACCAACCGAGCTATGAATACGACTTTGTTGGGAAAAATCAGAGATAACTATCTCAATGATAACATACCAAAAGCTCTAATATCACAAGAGACGTTGACACCACATCTACATCAAAAACTTTAAGACAATGGATATATGGATCACCACACTTTTAATCGATGTGAGACTTAACTACTTACATGTGAACCCAACAACATGTACACAACTTATGGATGCTCTCCATTGGTGACTACTTACACAATGTCATATCTCACACTTAATAGTTTCCAAAAGGATGGAGACCGAGGTGACAACTGATGAATGAGGATAAGATTTTCTACCTTTGAGTCTCCTACATTTGGTGACTTTGTATCTATATTTCTCTTAATCAATCATTCTCTTTCATCTAAATAATTTTTAATACTTAATTTTAATCATCAATTTTATTCCAAAATACACTAAAGTCACCAAAGTCACCTATCACCAAAGGTAGATAATTCATTTTCCAAGAGCATGTGCCTCAACAACATTACCATCAATGCTGATGGAAGAAGTATGGTGACCATGGCGGTTGATGAGTGTAACTCCACAAAAGAATGTGATGAAGAACATGATTACCAACCTCCTTGTCCAAATTAACAACATCGTTGATGCTTCCAAAGGTGTGTGGAAAGCTTTAGACGTGCCTCAAGATTAATAGGGTGGCTTTGATATTACATGGTCAAATGCTTTTTTTCTTTTACGACACAGATACTTAAATTGTATAAGTTGAAGTACATGTTTGTGTTTTTATGTTTTTTTAGCATTGTTTGTTTCTATGATTTAATATAGTGATACTTTGTACTTTTATTTCTCATCATGTGTATCATAGACTTGATTTGACCATTCTGTAGAAAGAAGTTTAAGGAAGAAAAAATTATGGATAGCAGAAGACAATTTTAAAATTTATATACTGTGGATTATATTTGTTCTTAGTTTTTATTATTTTGATAATAATTGACAAGGTAACTTACTGCTTGTTATAGATACATATATTTGTTTCTTGAACTTTAATATCACTATGTTAGTTTTATAAAATAATGATTCGTAAATAAAATGATCCTAAAGAGACCTTTATACACAAACAATAGTAATGGATAAGTTTGTTTCTTTTAAGCATAGAAATGAAGAGAATCTTTGATCCATACAAAAGAACAAGCACTTGCAAAACAAAGCAGGGAACAACTCACAGTTTGTAACTTCAAAGGGGTTCATTAAATATTCAAGAACAAAACCAGTAACTTTATTCAGCATACATTGATTCAGAACGAAAATATTTATGATCGTTCATTCGACACAAGACGAAGAATGTCCTGGAGTTCTACAAATATCCACGCCACACACTAGATGAGTAGACGTTGGTCTTGCTTACAACAAACCTCTGATATTACATAAAGTTGTACACAAATCAGCTTTGACGAAAGAAAATACACGAATGCAGGATTTCACTGGACCACACTTATCCGATCTGACTAGACTTGTTTGTCCTTCCATAAAATTGCATTGTAGATCCTAACGGCTGCTCTAGTTATCTGCAACAATATAATTATATGATTCAGTTAATCGATGCTTACAATCTGACACTTTACCGAAACTTAAATAGGTCTTACCGTGTGGCGATTGAGAGCTTGTGGCAGAGAAGTCGGAAGATGACATAGGAATGGATATTGAAAGTTGAGTTGTGGAGAAGGCTGTTTGGTTGGATCTCTCGTCTTCCAGACCGGACCATGAATCGCGGCTCTTAGGCCATTCGTTGAAAAAGGGTCGTAGAGGCTGGCCCTCTTCCTTCACAGCTTCTCCAGATGCATATTCATTAGATAAAAATGAATGCTGAGGATAACTATTCTGCAACAGGGAATTATTACTTGATTTCGATGCGGAAAAGGAGGAAACTCTTGTTGACATCAAAGACCATGTGTTTTCCAGCTGTGACTCCATTTGGAGACCCTTGTTGCCTCCTGATGCTTCAGCAAAGAAGCTATGTTCTCCACCCTCAGATTTAAGTCCTTGAAGATACCTGTAGGGAAGAGGAATAATGATGTTGGCCGAGTCATGTTGTATGAAGGTGCTTTTTGGCTTAGTGCATAGTCGGATTGACGGTCAGTTTAGCGTAATCACGGTGACAATGTGATTTTACGGAAGCTCCAAAAGTGTAGTTTCTACTAGAATCACGGTTGCACACCTTGATTCTGCCAAACTCACTGTTAATCCAAAAATGCATGTATACCTTGTTACTTCTGGTCATTTAATCATACAGAAACTCACCATAGACATCATGCATTGTTGGACAAGTTCAGTTGTACAAACAAATAATCATGACAATGAACATTAGAAATATGAAAAAATTTAAGGCAAAAAAACTGTAGACAAGTCAAGGCCATCGATGTTTTCCTAGTTACAAAGGGGCTATTATTCAATAAATTAATACTCTTGAGTCTTGACATCTCATTATCTTGAACGAACTTATATAACATTGAAATATATATGATAGATACAAAACTTAAAAGAAAAAGAATATAACCACCATATGATGAAATTACTCAACCAAGGACCCATTTCAATTGGATGAAATGAAACATAAAGAGAAAGCAAAGGTACTGAACCATCAGAAGTTCAAGCTTTTCAGGTACAATCATATCTTTGAATACAATCAATGACAGCATAATACTTAATATATTTGACTGAAGTCAAAACTAAAAAACAAATCCAAGCTTTTTCCTCTTTATTTTCTACGCATCCATCAGCCAAGCATTATCAATTCGACATTAAATTGTGATGTCAATGTTATATAAACATTCATATGAATATAGGTATTTTTGTCTCATATGCTGCAACATATAACTTGAAAGTGATCAACACCATATTGCTATGTGGAAAAGAAAAGAATTTGCAGTTATATTCATAGGTGCATAAACAGTAAGTGTGAAACACCCTCTTGTTGGTAAGTAATGAAGGAAATGCATCATGTACCAAAAGTAAAATTAGAAGACATTGAATGAGCGTGTACCTACCTACCTTGCTCATTATTCCCATGTGACATTTATGGCAGACTGAAAGCAGGGCCACATATTAACATGCCAAAATGTTTCTCATTGTTTATACCAAAAAAGTTGTTTTACCGATACGCTTCATAATCTAGGAATAATTGAATGCATGGAAAAGAAAAACAAAATGCAATTAAAGGACCATCTTTCTTCTTCGCAGTTTTGTCCAAGTATCAATCAAAAAATTGATTGGGGACAATTTTGATTCATGGAGGTTTACTGATTCTAGTAACTAGCCGTCATGTTAGAGCATCTCCCAACACAAATAAAAGCTATGAAGCACTGACAAAGATATGGACACTGATGCGTTGACACTGATAATAATTTGGAAAATGGAAGAAATTGAATATAACTACATGTGTCAATGTCGAACACTAAATACGCCTTCAATTTTGAAGTGACGATGCTACACAAAGAACAAGAACTACATAGACAAAATAGCATTTCAGAATATAGCAAAAGAGCTACAATCCCTCTCTTCAACATTGAAAAGAGAAATAGAAGAAGGCAAAGCACAGAAAAGCAACTATCGGCTCTAGTCATTCTTTTGACAATTTACACAAACACAAAGATGTAGTTCTAATGCTTGTGAATCTCTGCAGCAAATTAGAAATTCATGTTATAAGCATATTAGAAATTAGAAATTCACCTGCACAATAATGGGAACATGAAGAAGTAAAGGAAGATCCATTAAATGTGCAAAGCAATATGACCGTAGTTAATGATTTTTTTTTTCTGTTCTATTCTCTCCAGCTAAAAGTGTTTTCCAATTCGAAGCAACTAACAAGTGTGAAATTAATTAAAAACAAAGATTTCTTTACCTGTATTCTTTACTTGGAATCCCATAGGGAATGGTATCAAGATGATAATCAGCACGGTCGGTTCCAGAAGCGGCAGTATTTTGAAGACTGCCAAAGGCATTATTTGCAGGAAGGATCTGGAAATCTCCAGCTCGGCTGCTGCTGCTGCCACCAGTGGCAGTCAGTGATGTCACAGTGGATGATGACTGTGCCATAGTTTGTGATTCCACAGGCTTTCTTGAACGGTTGCGGCCACGGTGCATGTGGCGCTCACAGTACTTGGAGTCCGGGTATGCTTCCTTCGAGCACCTCCACTTTTTCCCGTCAGTCCTCCTACATCGTCCTGGCTCCGGGTCCACCTTCTTCCCATAAAAGGAACAATAACTCACTGTATACATTTATACAACCAGTTAGTAATGCACAACAACTTTATCACCAACATTTCAGACACACCCTAAACCATTATCAATTAAAAGCTATGAAACACTGTGACACACATGCACAAACCCCAGATACAATGCTGACACCAGTAATAGAAGTGATTGAATACAATCATATGTGTCAATGTCATGTCGGACATCCGACACATCTTCAATCTAAAGTGTCTATGCTACATAGAAAAGAAACATTCATTTTTTGGAAGCAATAAAAGCTATAGCTGAAAAAATGTCACAACTGAATATGCAATAAAAGTAAAACACTAGTTAGATTTAGTTACAAATATAGAAAGCTAAAGAGAAAGAAACCAAACCAATCAGCAATTACAAATCAAATTGTTTCTCTCATAAAGGGAAAAGAAAATCCGTATGAAAAATAGTGAAAATGAAGGCAAATGTATAATTAATATAGAATGCTTAATTGCAAAAAAATAAAGGAAAACAGTCTAAAAAAGGAAAAATTAATCGTTTCGGTCGCCCTTCTAAGGTAACAAACCAACAACCCATGGAACAAGCTTCAACTAACTAACTTTAGTATAATCCTTTTGGTCAGTTCAGTTGTAAGAGTTTGTCATTATAATCTAAATGACAGAGGAGTAATGTTCAAATCCGCTCGTAAAATGGTCATTATTATCATTTTGAATAATAATAATTTTTCACATTCCCAATTTAAAAATACAAAATTAAAATAACTAACCAACCTTAGTATAACTTCATTTGGTTTCCAGTAAAAAAAACAACTTAATTTGGATTTTGAGGAACAAAGGGCTAAATGATATCAAATATGCATCCTTTAGGGTTATAAAAGAAAAGCATACATTAATGCAACTTTGGTAACAAATAGTTATCAAATTACAAGGATTCTTAAAAAGGAATATGATTTAATTAAAGAATACAAGTTTCAAATATGGAAAATAAAAAACAGAAAACAACCTTATTTAAAAATAAAATAAAAACATGAAATAAGAAGCAGCAAAAATAAATATAAAATGAACAAAAATAGAAACCTAGAAAGAAAAAAAAAAGAAAAAAAGAGAGAGAACTTACAAGTAGGATGATGAAAGAAATTATGAGAAATAGAGTCAAAACTTCTTTGAATAGGAAGAACAAGATCAGGTGGAACAGGAAGACCAGCAACCATATACTTAAAGATCAAAGCTTGATGTTCAAGTTCCTGCCACTGAGAAACTGTGAAAGGTGACTTATTACTACTGAAACCCATCATCATCCCTCCGTTACTGCCACCACTGCTATTCATGTTTTTTTTTTTTTTTACTGCTACTATTACTGTGAATCAATAGTGTAGGCAATGAACGAACACTTGTTGTTGTTGTTGTTGTTGTTCAGTATTGAAATTAAACATAGTCAGAACTAGACTCAGATCGAACTTGTCGGAACCATTTCATTTTTTTTTTTTTTTTGGGTTTTGGTTGTTTTGTTTGATTTCTTTGTGACACTACTGCGCGCGTGTGGTTTGTGTTTGCTACTTGATGCTGCAAGTAAAATAGTACTATTTCTCCTTAGATATTTTTTTACCTCTTCTAATTTCATATATTTAAATAGAGTAATTAAATCTTGTTAATTTATATTCTAAACCATTCGATCTCTCTTCTATTTTATTTTATTTAATTTAATTTAATTTTTCCACAGTGCTTATGGTGCCTGGTCATGTTTTTATCACTTAAAAAAATTTGTTTTTAAATATAAGAAAAAATTAATATATTTAATCTAAAATTTTGTATCAAGTATATTTAATATTTCAGAGTGGAGTAGTATTAAATTACATTAATGCTATTTGAGATTCTTCCACTTTAGTAAAAGTGACTATGCAAAAGATTAATAAGGTGTCAAGCTAACTCGGTAATATTACTACAATGTGGCATTTTGTCAATTTCTTAGTGAGCAAAATGTAATTTTCAAAATAATAAAAATGAACTGATGAAATATATCCAATATCAAATAAATTTATAAAATGCATCCAAATTCGTCTTCTTCTCAAATTCATACATAGATTAAGTTTTGTTCTCTTCTCCTTCTATTTTCATCATTATCCTTCTCCTTCTTATTAAAGGGCGTGTATTCTTTGACAATTAAATTAAAATTAAAAACTCTAAATTTTTTACTCTAAACTCTAATTTTCTTCCTTTCCAAATTTGAAATATCTATGCGTGCATTTTGCTTTAGATTTGAATTAATTTTCTACTTGTTATGAGATTTGAGATAAAATTTAGTATAAACATAAATACCTAATTTTTATTTGAAAAATTATAATCTTCTACTCCCTAATATAAAATTGAGCCAGTTTTTGATTAATTTCGACCATTTAAATGATTTAGATTATGTTTAATTTGTTAGCGTTGGTGATGCTTAACGTGAATTTGTGTTGAAGATTTCCAAAATCTTGTTAAAGCATTATGAAGATTTTTGAATTTGTTGTTTTTTAAGATATCATGGTTTGTTGTTATATTTTTTGGGTTTTGTTAATTTATGTTGAAGATTTTGGGTTTGTTATTTCTTTCACCAATTTCACTTACTTGGGTTCTAAATTTGGTTGAGTGTGAGATGATTATGAATTGTATTTTTTTTTTGGGCTTGTTGTTTTTCTAGGTTCGAGATTGTTCTTGAAAATTATTTTATTTTATTTTATTTATGTTATAATTACAAAATAAGAATTAAAATATTATTACATTATTTTTATAAATTCACCTAATATGGTATGCTGCTTGCCATTTCAATATTTTTAAAAGGATGTGTACCATCGAGGACCAAAAGTGATAGTTTTGGAGATCAAATGAGAGAGATTAAATTGATCGATTAAAATTTAAAACTAGTTTAGAGAGATTTATTATTTTTCGTTAATCTTTCTAATCAAATAGAAAAGGGACTAATAGTTTATGAATTGTTTATTGAAATATCTTTTAATTTAATTTAAGAGTATTTATAGGTATATGTAAATCTACGAATTTGATCACTCAAATTAATTCTATTTTGATTCAATTCATTTAAGTTTGGTTTAATCCGGACCAATTCATTGAAACTTAATTATGTTTGGTTCAAGTGGTGGATTTAACATTTTGAATTCACCAACCCGCAAATTCAACTCATTGATGTAACATATATATATTTAAAATTTAGTTGTTGGACTATGTTTGAGAATTTGTTGTTAATTTAACTGTTTTGTTGTGTTTATGAATGTATTTTAAGTATTGAATATATAATTTTATTATTTTATATATATTCAAGTATTTAAATTTAGTTACAATTTTTTTAAAATAAAAATGATATAATGATACTCCTATTTATAGTGGTTAGTAAACACTAGTATTCTAATTAATTTCTCTAGTTAACTCTTAGTGTAACTTACTAAAAAAAAATGCTACCAATTACTTTATGTTATAAAATTAACCAAAACAAAATCAATATAAGATATAGAAAAGTAGAGAAAACTCAAGTTCAGATAAGTTGGAAGATGAAGAAGAAATCTAGAGATGAAAGAATATAAATTATATTATTTTATATAAAACTTAAGTCTTGAACTCTCTATTTGTAGGTTCTAAATTACATAGAATTACAAGAATATGAAAAGTAACAATAATATACATTATCTTCTTTCATAAATGGTTGTCTTTTACTATTCTTCTTCAATGCATCTTATGGACATTCACTAAAAAATTATTCATAACACTCCAATTTGGATATCCATTAAGGATATGTCTCATTAAAACCTTACTAAAAATAACTCAATAAGAAAAAATCCTAGTGAAGAAAAAAGAGTACAACTTGTAAGAACCAAGATGATTTGAAGAACAAATTATTTATCTTGTTTTGATGATAACAAAAGATATTTTGTGGGAGCAATTTAATGTATTAATATTTTGATTGAGTGTGCATAAATTAGACACATGTAGACTTCGACCTCATACTCTGATTAGAGGAAACAAATATCGAAGTCAACACAAAGGAACGAAAGTCAAAAGAACGGAATAAAAGACACCTAGAGTAATTGTAAAACGCACGATCTATTGTGTGTGCTGTCCATTAGCTTTGAAGTGGTCACTCTAAATTTTAATCTAAAACACTCAATTTGAAGAGAATGCAATACATTTTGATAAGTTGACTTTGATAAAGTAGCGAATTACTTCTGACTCTGATATACAACATGACAAAGTTGTATGCTCTATTCATGGTACTGGAAAATATGAGAACATATTCTGCTCCAAGCCATGCTCACTCTATTAATGACCTTGAAGATTCAAACATATTTCCAATTAGTTACTTTTAGTCTCACACCAAATTGAAAGAAGTTAAACTTCAAGTTAATTTGGCACCAATTGAAAGAAATTAAATCTCATAAACATAAATGGTCTCGTCTTAATATCTAGACAACAAATTTAAGGAATTAAAAGCCAAAATCAATTGAAATCAAAGCCACGGGAAAATCATTTATTAGAACGAAACAACAATTAAAATATGAAGAACGTTGGAAGAAGAACGTTGAAGCATCACAATTGAAAGTTCAAACTGAAATCTATAAAAGAGTCTCCATTGAAGAATAAAATATAGTCTATGAGATTCTCTATATACATATCCTCTCTTGAGAATTACATAGAAACCAACAAAAAAACTTTTGTAACCTAACACAATAGTGGTTGTTTTCCTCGAAGGCTTGTAGGTGCAAATTGTAAGTTGAGTAGACTTAACCTGTTGAAGTTAAGTGTTGTAATTTGGTTTGAATTACTGGAGAAAATCCTTCTAGGTGAAGGGACTGGAGAAGCTACCAGTTTGCAAAACGAACTTAATTACAATCTATTGCTTCTTTCTATTTTCTAAATTTTTCTTTGTCTATAATCTTTAATAGGCTTTAATTCATTATCCCCATTATTATTTATCACATATAACACTAAATTATTTGCAAAATTATTGTCAACAATGACTTTATTTTAGTTTCATCATATTCTATTTTTGACATAAATTTTTAAGATATCTTTATTTTCACAAACTTCAGTTATCTAATTAGTTCTTCTGGAACTGAGAAATTATGTTCTTGAAACTAACTTGCTTACCACGGTTCAGGCGCAATTGAGATTCATTTGCAATATTAAATTCCCAACAAGAATATCCATTTTGATTGGAACATTATTAACTAATAATTTGTTATATGAACTCTGCAAACGAGTTATCTTTTGAATTATGGTTCAAACTAGTTTGTACGAGGATCAAAATGAGATAATAATATATTTCAATAACTATTTTCAACAGTCTTTTTTCTCTCCTTCTAATATTATGAATATTAATTTGTTAATGACGATAAAAAAAAAAAACTCATTTGAAAACAAGTCTCCAATTTATTTGTTCAATATAATCTATTATAAATGGAAATTTCATATTCAATATGTATTTTCAATGTTCTTTTACGTCTCATCTTAGTGTATTATATTCGAACAATTGAAATATAGACAACACATTCAAAACACCTCTTAGATGAGGAGTATTAGATTATTAACACAAAATTGATTATAAATTAAGGGGAGGACTTACATGTAGTCACTCGTTGACTTGATGCGAATCAATATCTTGACATATATTGCATGTTCCCAAGTAAAAAAAATTGTAAAGTACAATCTCATAAGTATTACTCATATATTACTACTTTTTTCTCGCATGAAGAATTTATGAGACATATATCTTACTTATAATTCTTAGTAAGAATTTAATATAAAATTGACAAGTATTGTCAATATCATTTTGTACTTGGTAGTTGGTACTATACAACAAGAACAAAGAAAATGGCACAAACCTTCTTATTATTTCTTTTTACAAAATATTATGTTAGAATTTCAAGTTTAAGTAGGATATTATTTCTTTTTACAAAATTTTATTATTTTTTTTATAAAATGAACTACATCTTTAGAATTAGCCAATTATACCATTATCTTTTTTATCATTTATTTTCATGAAATGTTGTTTCTGTATAAAATTTATTACATAAGTAAATAGATAAATCATACATAGTGAAACTAAATATGACAACAATAAATGACAATTTATTATACTATTATACTAATGACAATTTATTTTACCATTTTTAAGCAAAATAAAGATCATAGCCATAAATGATACTCATGAAATTTTTATCACATTCGCATGTAATACATCAAAATCAAATTAATGGAAATCTCTACAATTTCCCAAAGCACAACATTGGTATATATATAAAAATATCATATGATCTTTCACTTTTTTTTTTTGTCAGCTATGTGTTGGGTATTCAATTATGAGTCTTTAGTCCCACATTGACCAGGAATGGTGGCTATATTGGATATATAAGGATAATGACTCATACACCTAATGCCTTAAGGTTTTGGGTTGATATGTGGTGTCTAAAGTCTCTTATAAATCCTTGTTTAGCCCATTCCGAATGTTGTGCTCCTCCGGACTTCCCAACAAGTGGTATCAGAGCCTGGTTAGGTTTGACGGGGGAGCAAAATTAAGGACTTGGATCAAGTAGATCAAGTCTAGTGGTGGACCAAAAAGGACTCGGATCAAGTGGATCAGTCTAGTGGTCAAGTGGTCCATAAAGGACTGGACTCGGTGAATGGTGGCTATATTGGATATATAAGGAGAATGACCCATACACCTAATGCCTTAAGGTTTTGGGTTGATATGTGGTGTCTAAAGTCTCTTATAAATCCTTGTTTAGCCCATTCCGAATTGTTGTACTCCTCCGGATTCTCCCCAACACTATGACTCTTTTGTTCAATCACAAAGTGACTAATATTTTAAATATGCATAAAAGTATTTTCTCAATCTTGCTACTTTAGGTGAACATTTGAGTGGTATAAAAATATATGTATTTTTCTTCTTCTTATTTTCCTTTCTTTAGAATTAATATTAAGATCAAATTGATCTTATAGATTTTAATCAAGAACTCAACAACAAAACATATTTTACAATCCTACAAGGATGTTTATTATTGAACATGGTCGTCTTTGAGATTTGGGGTGCCTTGTGTGATTGATAAGTTTGATGCTCTATATATATATATATATATTAACAAATGTAAACGGTCTTCAACATAAAAGTTAAAGATAATCTTTTACTACAAAATCATTAATAATTTGTTCATAATCAAGATTCTTTTAAAAAAATGATATTCAATTGAAATTAATACAAGACTATTTAATTTATTTTACGATATTATAGATCAAAATTAAAATTTTAACAATTTCAATTTTAGAATACTCCTCTTAACAGATGCAACATTAACAAAGATTGTTAATATTACTTTATAAGATATAGAAGTATTAGGAAAACAAGAACATATTTTAAGAGAATTCAATATCATAGAACCAGCAAGGATATTGTGAATAATGGAAAGCGCAACTATGAATAATAAATTATTGTTTAGTACATATATAGAGAGATAATTTTGATAGTTTGTAGAGACTCTTACATTTTTTTGTCGTTATAGATATAGATTTCGCTAAAATTAATATTTTTCAATTGTGAAAATAAATAGACTATTTTCTTGTGCCACCAAATGAAATTTAATTGTGAAAATAAATAAACTATTTTCTTGCGGCACCAAATGAAATTTTTGCATATGCCACAAATCAAAAATTATCGTTTTGTATGTCCTTTTTTTTGCTGTTAAATTATAATATATTTACATAATTGTATAGACTAATCTTTTTAATTGAGTAGTACAACCATTAATGGAAAAACTCTTCTTCAAGAATTTTAACTTGTTGCATTCTTATAGTTGTATTTAAACTCAAAAACCTCATGTTTAACTAAAGGAGACTCAAATAAAAAAAAATACGACTTTTAAATAGACATAAATAGATGCCATTATTTTTAGTGTTTAAAAAAAATATAACTAATGATAGTCGAGATGCTTTGGATTTGTTATTTTCTCACTTATCTCACTTTTTAGGTTCTAGATTTGGTTGAGTGTGAGATAATTATGGGTTTGTTGTTGTTTTTTCATATTTCGGTTGGGTTTGAGCTGGTTCTTGAAAATTGTTTTATTTTATATATGTTATAATTATTAAGTCTTAATTAAAGAATTGCTACGTAACTTTCATAAGTCCACCTAATTAAGCAAGATTATGCTCTATGAATATGCCACCTCAGCATTTTTGGAAGGACATGTTCAGTCAAGTACCAAAAGTGAAGGAATATGAAATATTGAGATGAAATTAAAAAATAGGAGAGATGGTGATGAAATTAAGTTAATCCATCATTTGCATTTAAAAAATACGAGAGATGGTGATGATTTGTAACTATAAATATTTATTTCATTTTTAATATATTTTTTTATTAAATTCATTTTTCTAGTTTAGGAACTAATTTTTTTAGTATGCAAATGTTAATTGTTATTATTTTATGTTAGTGGTTAGATTTAAACGCTGGAACTCTTTTTCAAACTCCTTCAAGTGCCATAACCACTTGGTTACACTTTGGAAATCACATAAAAAAGACTAATTTGATTTATTAAAAGTAGTTTAGAGATTATTTATTATGTTTTTGTTAATTCAATGAATCAAATAGAAAATAAAATAATAGTTTATAGACCAAGTTAAAGATTTACTGTGTAAATTATGAAAATGCCAATGAGTTTATTCCATGCCTTTTTATAGCATTTTAATATATTGATATATGTACAATATTTTTTGGACAGAATGTATACAAATTTTTAACAGAATAAAGTTATATTTTGTTATTGTATTTATTTGATATACGTATTGAGAATCTAAAAAAAAAATTATACTAGTTAATACACCATTAATTTATACGTACTTACTTTAACTATATTAGATTTAATGTATATGTATGGTTAGTCTAAAAAAAATTTATACCTTAGTGAATCTTATTCATTGAATTGTTAAAAATATCTTATTTTTACTATAATTATTTTTAAAGTCGCATATTTAAGTGGTTGAATAAAAACAAATCTCATCTACATTAAAAGAATATTTAAAT
>JBBPBR010000003.1:54514177-54540837 GCA_037974775.1 Cicer pinnatifidum
TGTCTGTTAGAAAAAATCAATAAAAATGAATTTAACAAATGAATCAAATATTTAATTAAAAAGAAAATTTAAATTACAAGGAAAATACTTTTTGAGATTCATTTATTATTAATTAAAAAAAAGTAATTCTGACACTCAATAACTTAGATATTCATTATTAGAGATTTTAACATGACAAAAATAATATTTAAAAAAAAAAAGATATTCCTAAAAAGTAATTTTTATAAAGAGCTTCTCAAAATAAATTTTCATTTTAATCATTTTTTGAAATTTTACTATCCAAAAAAAGTTGTAAAAAATAGATAAAATACTTAAATTATATTTAAGATAAATCATTTAAACCAATTTTTCATTTAAAACTTTATTTTCAAAATTCTTTTTAAAAAATATTAAATATTTAAAAATCATTTAAAAAAAATCTTAAACAATAAATCACAGTATGTAACACTTTTTCCATTCCCAATCAATCACAAATATTGACAAACATATGCATCACTATGGGAGGAGTTGTCCCACAATAGTTTCCTTTGAACTACTATTAGACATAAGTGGATGCAGAGAAAGGATAAAAAAAACTTTGAAAGCTTCAAATCGAAGAAAATTCATAATAAATCATGCTGATAAAAGATGAAAAGATAATATAATAATTTTATTTATAAGGGTTAGTAAACATTAACTTTTTTAACTGACTTTAATTGTAACAAACTAATTACATTAATAAAGTAATAAATTAATTTTTTATCTTAAAAGAGATAATAAATATCATTATAAAT
The DNA here is from genome assembly GCA_037974775.1 of Cicer pinnatifidum. Classification (NCBI taxonomy): domain Eukaryota; kingdom Viridiplantae; phylum Streptophyta; class Magnoliopsida; order Fabales; family Fabaceae; genus Cicer; species Cicer pinnatifidum. The sequence continues at coordinate 54,514,951 of JBBPBR010000003.1, forward strand.
AATTCACAACTAAACAATTAAAATTTGAGTTCGATCTAAGACAAAACGTTTCAGTTATGGATATCGATATTTTTCAGTTGTATTAAAATTTAATGACAATGAATTAATTCTAAGCTTAACTAACTATTGTTATTCTTAACAACTACTATTATAATTTTTAATTACTACTAACTTATCCTTCAAAAAAAAGTTGATTTATTTGGCTAAATGTTGCTAATCCAATTTTTATTTTGTCAGACTCATACTTAATAATCAACTTAAAATTTTATCATAAATATTAGTCTGATGATCAATTTTTAAAATTAAATAATTTTTTTTTCAAATATTGGTGAAAATTAAAAAATATATTATTTATTTAATAATATATTTACTTTTGAAGTTAGTTTTGAATTTTCAGGTGACAACAAATCTTTTATTATAAATATATATATATTGTAGTTTATTTTATCATTATAGTTATAGTTGGGTATTTCACAAAAGATTTTTTTTTGTTTGTGAAAATATATAGACTATTCTCTTGCCTACGCCAAAGGAAATATTTGTATATGCCATACATTACAAATCATCTTTTTGTATGTCTTTGGGATGTCAACTTAATGACAAGAGTTTTGATATTCGAAATTCAAGGGACAAATATCAAATCCACCGTAAGACAATTATAAAATAATCATTACTCTTACCGTTATTAATAATGATTTTTTCTTTTTAAAATTTTTTTATTTAAAAAAATATATATTCTCTTTATACACATGTATAAATTAATCTTACGAGTCGGACGAGTCGGATAGTTTTATAATAGGTGAAAAAACACTCCCTCAAGAGTTTTAATGGTGTTGCACTCTCATGATTGAATTTGAACCCAAAACTACATATTAAGCTGATAAAGACTCCGACCCAAGAACTATGAGTTTTAAGATATATATGATTAAAGACCAATATTTTTAGCGCTTCTTAAAAAAAAATATTTTTAGCGATCCAAAGAATATAACTAATGATAGTTTAGGACATTTCTCAAAGATAAAAATCTACGGTCATCTTCGTTTTGACGGTTGAGACCAATGACATAATTAGTGTTGATTTGAATAGTTCATTTTTTAGGAGATATATTTGTTTTCCTTTGTTTTATTGAACAGATTTCAATCAAATCATTTTTTCAACCTTGAGAAGGAGAAGATTCATAAAATTCAACTTTCAATAGATAACATCATTAAAATTTTAAACCGTTTTCAAATAGTAAATCATAATTTTAGTCATGAAAATATATGACACTATCATTTTGGTCACTAATTCAACAAAAAAAATCAAATTACTCCTTGAATCATAACATCTACAAAATCAAATTACTCGTTGAATCAAATTACTCATAAAAATCAAATAGTCATTGAAAAACATATCTTATTATCATAAAAATCTACAAAATATATAATTTACAATAAAAATAGTTCATAACCATCATAACATCATAAACAAAATGGAGGATTAATTTAGATTTTTTGTTGAGTCAAATAATTTATATTTTTCATAAAGTAAAACTAAAAGAATAGTTTATCCCATTTTTAAATATCACAATAGTAGACCAATTATCAAAAGTGGTCTAAGTGAGAATTTGCCATCAATCAAATCCTTTGGTGAAAGGGTATCATTTTACTCTCCTTGGTGTCATTTAAAGGGACAGCAACAACACGTGATGGGCTGGGGTAAATCCGGGCCCAGTGGCCCAAAGCACCAAGTGACAGAGATATTTCTGAATGGCCACCGCTGGAGGAAACCATCATAGGGTTGCCGGAATACGGGTAACATTCGATGTGGGCCTTAAGCTCAAACTCTTTTTAAGATTTTCGCTAAAGCAAATGTTTTAAACATAGAATCTATTCACACACGAGTCTATATATTTAATTTCAATCTTTTTTATAATTACAATTATTTTACATAATTCAATGTCTAGTCTAACATTTTAAATAAATAATAATAATAATAAATGATCTGATTTTGTAGTGTGTTAGTCAAAGGTGTAAAATGACAATATGGAATGAAAATAGAATTTGACAATTATAAAATTCTGGCAAAAATGTGGTCCTGAACATTGCATATGGTTGCATTTCCGGTTTTAAGGATTCTCGATTTTGTATCATTGGTTTGTAGTAATATATGTAACATGTACCTATGGGTTATGGCCGCAAGTACTATATTATTATAGACAGCGTTTTACAACTCATGGTCAAGGATGGTTCAATTATTCATTGGTTGGTATCCCATACTTTATTTCATTCATGATTCATGGACCACAACCCTAGGCCATGTCTTGGACTTAGCACCTACTATTCGTCGGTTACTGTTTGTGTTATGGTTTATGTTTTGTTTTAGACTCTCAGTTGTGGGGTCACTTGGAGTCGATGTGGACCACTTATGTTTCAGTGTAATTTTATTTACTATATTATGCTTAGTCTATGTTTGTTTTTCACCGGAATCCACAAAATCACTTTGAAAATGTTGAACGCCAAGTATTCTGAATTCCCAATGCATGTTAACACAACTTTTGTGAAGTTATATATATTAGCTTATAACTTGCCATGCGTTAAATGAGGATTCCACCGAGATTCCTAACACATGTAGTGTGTGTTTGATTGTTGAGTGAAGAAAAATAATTTTAAATTAATTAATTTTATAGAATTGATTATGATTAAAAGTTAATTGAAAATAACATAATCGATGTTTGTATACTTTAGTTCAAACAGTGATATTTAGTAATTTATATTATTTAAATAGTTTGAATATAATGTTCTTTTTACAAACATGTATTTAAAGAAAAGGAAAAATACTTGATAATGGATGGTTACCCTTACTACCTAAAAGGAACACGTTTTTGCATTTCTTCAAATATTTTTTTGGCAACATATAGCAATTATGTTATCAAAATGGGTTTGAATGTTTATTTTTGTGCATACATTTTTTATTTATACTTTTTTTTCTGTGTATTAATTAATTTATATGAAATAAAAATTATATATATATATATATATAATATAATATAATATTAATTCATTAAAATATTTGTATGTATCAAAAGTTAAATGAATTGACATAGTATTTTTATCACAAAGAAAAGCAAAATACAATTTTTGCTTTATTTCCGGTGTTCAACTAAATGGGCCTTTATGTCTGTTCGTCAAAAAATATTAAATGGGCCTTTTCTTTTAATAATTAAAAAATTAAAACCCTCATCCCTCACCTGTTTCTATAACCTAGAAACAAAGGGTAGAGAGTATATCGTAAATTTGAATCATTCTAAATGAAAATGCAAAGAAGGAATGAAAGCTTAGGAATTCAAGTTGTTAAATTCAAGTTTTTAATTGAATTCGTTTTACTTAGATGGATTTAACACATAAAGTTATCATATTTATCTCATAATAAAATAAATTAAAATTCATATATACATGACGCATAAACTTTAATAACATCATAAATATATCAATAATCCAAAAAATCAGCTTAATTATAATACAAAATCATCATATTGAAGTTTCCAAACTCATTAGTTTGTATCAAATCAAATTAAGTAAATTATCCTGCAAGTTCAATAGCAAGTAGAAGATGGGTTCTTTGAACAAACATGTTTTAGAATACAAACTTAAATTGAAATGGATTGGTCTACCGGAGAAAAGTGAAAAAAGATGGTTTTTTTGAATTGGACTTAAAAAATTGGACCTATTTTAGTATTTGAGTTAAAACACTATATTAGTTCAAATTCATCCGAATTTACTCTAAATTTGTGAGTTTATGTGTGTTAATTCGATTTATAGAATAAATTTATCAATTTTGGAACTACTAGCGAATCAATATGTTTTTTTTCACCTAAAAACGTAAATTCATAAAAATTTACGTGTTAACACTCAATTTTAATAATCCTGCTTAGAAAATCATCACCATAACCTTTTTCTGGGCTAAAATTGAAAATTTACATGTCGCTTATACTATAATCAATTCAACAAAGTTCAAAAGTTATAGAAAGTAGCTTCATCCAAAATGGATTTTCAATAACATGAATCAAGTTTCAAACCAAGATCCAAACATCTTCTCAACCAACTACCTTAAGTGTTTATTTTTCTTTTCAGACTTACCATTAATTATAAAGGGTGTTGCCATAATTGGACTTAATTAACAGGCGTGAGTTTGTTTTTGGATTAACAAAAATATAATACTATTAACCACAAATACCTCTAAGATTCTTGGAAAAAAAAATACATCTAAGGTTAGGCGTGTCACTATGTCTCACACTTTTACAACACTTTAAATAAGTGTCTCAAAAGTAAAACTTGTTTTCGTTAGCTTCAACACTCCTTCAACCCCTTAGACACATTTCAAACACAACTACATGGATTAAATATGTTTCGAAGTAATGATGATAAATGACTATCATATTTAATGAAGATAAAAAAAAATCATATATGTATCAATGTCAATGTCCTACGTTTTTTTACATAAGCACTATCAATGTATTCGTGTTCATGTCATATCAGGTGTTTGTGTAAGAGTTTGTGCTTTATTTGAAATGTTTGAAAATTTTCAATTTTTTTTTATTGATATGATAATTATTATGTTAATTTAATTTTTATAGTGCTTAGAACCAAATGTGCAAATAGAAAAATTGTTCGTACTATTGCCAGTAACAGAGATAATAGAGGTGATAAAGCTGATATAGTTTAACCCACAACATCATATAAAATAATGAATGAAGCTATTCGTCCGCTTCGTCAACATCTTTGTAGACGTGGTTTTAGGTCTCATGATGTCGAAGAGTAGGTTTAGTAGTCTGGATTTCCTGGAGGACCATTGGTGATATCGCTGTTGACACAATATGAACACCATGTGGCTCAAAAGATATGGGAGGAGAACTATATTTTAATTAATTAATTTTTTAATTAAGAATAAATATATATTATATTTAATATATTTTTGTAATGAAATTTTGTACATGATTTTATTGTTATAGTTTTTAATTACTTGTAGGATTGTGGCCCGTTAAAAGTGATCGCACATGGTTTGAAAGTAAAGAATTGGTGATGGCTGACGCTGATCTCATATCTACCTTTGTAGAAATGTTTCATAAAGAGATAAGCTCTTCCATATGCCATTTGGAGAGATGACAATCACATTGGATGTTGTCACAACTCTTCTTCACATTCCTCTCCATGGTAAGTTTTTTGGTGCACCAATAAATATGAACACTAATAATATTGTGATTGTCTCACATGAGTTGTTGGGAGAAACCTTGGAGGAAGCAACTGTTTAGATAAATTTTAATAAATGTGCACAATATAGTCTACAACGTAATTTATATAAATGTCTCATTCAAACTAACATGTTTAAGTGTACTGCTAGAACGTACCTTTTGCATTTAGTTGATAACACTATTTTCGTCGACAAGACTCATACTCGCGTGGAGGCAAAATATATTAGTTTGTTCATTGATTTAGATCATTGTTGGGACTATGCATAGGATAATGCTGCATTGTTTGTACTATATGAAAATCTAGGAGATGAAGCTGTACACGACACTAGCAGTTGGGAGGATTTATGACTTTATTACAGATATATGATCCATATTAAGTTGTGTTATTAATTTATTAAGTTGTATTTTAATTTATTAATTCTTTTTGGTGCAATGCTAGATTTACGAGCACTTTTCTAATATTTTTAAGCGGAGCGATAGTGGAACGGTGCTTGAGCATATTCCAAGAGCCTGTAGGTGGTTCAATGACATATCGATGAAGACTTGATGTTGTTTTTCTTGAGGATGTATTATTTACATCCTACGATGATGACTGAGCTAATCATTCTTTCGAAGCAACAATGAAGACCTAATAATGTTGCAGTTGTGTGATAACCACAATTTCCATCAGACACAACATCTACTATAGGATCGATATACGGATGAATAAAAGTAGGCAAATGTATATGAAATGGTTGCTTTACAAAACGTTGAGATGGTTGCTTTGTAGAACGTTGAGATGATTTATTTGGAGATGCATGATGTAAAACCCCGACCCTTCGGCGTTACCGACTGTGTTACCTCACGATCTTCTTGCCCCCTCTTTCTCTCATGGAAATTTGACGAGTTTTTTTTCCTTCCATGGGATTCGAGCCCGATACCTAGGGGATAAGTACCTAGCTCAATTGGTAGTGGGATCTTTGAGGAGTCGGTACTTATCCCCTAGGTACCGGGCTCGAATCCCACATAAGGCAAAAACTAGCCAGATTTCCATGAGGGAAAGGGGGGCGAGAAGGTCGTGAGGTAGCATCGTCGGTAACGCTGGATGGCTGGGGTGTTACACCTGCGAGGCATCGACATACTCCCAATATGAAGGATCGTGAGGAACATCAAATTATTTTCTCTTTTTATTAGTTTCCTTGATTTTCACTTTATCAGGTGGTGGACACATTGTTGTTGCATGTGGAAATACAAGCTCGCTCACCTTTTCTTTGAATATCCTTTGACCAACAATATTTTGTGCTTTCATGTATGCTTTCGTTGTCTCACACTCTTCTAAAAAGTCATATTGTGATAAAGATTCTTCATTCTCCAATTCAAGCTCCATGTTTAATTTTCTCCAAAAACATGAATAAGGGATGAGAGTACTAGACATCTACAAAGTTGTCAACTCACAAGCATAAGGTAATCCATGAGTTGTTATAATTGAACAACCACATTTTATTTTATCAGTATGTACCATCTTTACCCTATTTAATTGTTTATCAATTTTTTAAAAATATTTCCTTGATACAAAGTGATGCATTTTTTTATAAAATGGTGAACTATTCCCGTGCTCAACATCGATAGTAGTTTTCTGAAAAGACGCTTTGATGCTACACATTTGGTTCTTCAAAATCATATTCATAACATCAAAACTTTTACTCAAGTCTCAATTACTAGTGGACAACATGTTTTTCAATCTCCAATGAGCAGACTTAACTCTACAAATAAATTAAATAATACAAATTAAAATAAATCACATAAATTACTCATTCATATTTTAAAACAAGTCATAGTTTAAAAGTACTTGTTGATCGTTGCATTTTCTAAATGCATCACTCTATTGGTCCAAGCTCAGAAAAATCTTTCTTTGTAAGATGTGAACCATGAATGTTTAACATAATCAACCAAAAGGATGATATCAGTACACACTAACTCAAAGTCTTGCAAATGATTATCATACTTTTGCACACTAGTCGAATAATAAATTTTTTCCCCATAAATACATTACCTTATCTTGTCTATCCTTTTTCACATATTGTATGTATTTTGCCTCAATATTTTTTTCAATATGAAAATGATATAGCAAATTAATTGAAGTAGGAAATACGACACCACTGGCATTCGTCATGGTAAGATCTCTATCGGTCACAATAACTTTAGAAAATGGCCAGATGATTATTTTTTTGCTCTTGTTCCAAGTAAGCAAATACAACAGAAAATGTCAATCAAATAGATGTTACACCGATAATTTCAAGTAATGGTAACCGATATCTATTTGTTTTATATGTGCTATCACATATCAAAACAAATTAAAACATGTTGAACAACTTTATACAATCACAATGCGTTCAAAATATATCTCTTAGAACATCTGAATCATCTCATCTTCTTATCCAATGTACATAATTATCATTTTGTATTAACTTCAATTGATGCTCCACTTTTGTATACAAATCTCTCAAATATTATCAATAAGTACTTTGGTTTTAAAAACACTCAAAAAAAAAATTCCATATTTCAAAAATTTGAAAGTTCTAGAATATCAATTTTGAAACTTGTTATAGATGAAAGGGTCAAAATCTTTTTACCTTTCGGAAATTTCAAATCAAATAAAATTTTCCAAAATTAACTCTTTATTTAGAAAGTTGGATAATCAACCAAAGTTTCAAAATTTTAGGAAAAATGGTTCCTAAGTTTTTGAAAGAGTGAATGAAAAAGTGATAAGTACATTTTTTTCAAGTTCTTATATATAGTAAAAAGGGTAATGTTGTATTTTCATGTGTCTTGGAGAGGTGACAGGTATATGTGGAGAGGTGACAAGTAGAAACCTCTTTGTAGAAACACGTTGTCCTCAAGGTAGAAGTTGAAGTTCAACCCAACTAAAATACTAGTGTAGAATGATCCAATTTGAGAAAACCCAAATCAATAACCATGTCCACATAAGTCAATTACTTCTTAAGTTCAATTCTACTTCATTTGGGCTTGATATTTAACAACTTTGCTCATACGTTCCTCTAACCTTGAAAAATCACCTTGCCCTTGAGGCATGGACGCATGGCCGACATGTAAAGGCCTAAAGTGAATTGAATTTGAATATAAGCCTAAAGTGATTTTTTTTATTTAAATTTTAACTTGATATCACTAAATTAATACAATTGATGTCATGTAATATTTATTTTTCATTTGATTTCACATTGTTGAGATAATATTAAATTTAAAATAGGTTTATGTATTTTAATTTTAAATATATTAAAATTTGAGTTGTGTCTAACTATGAAGAACGCACCTTTGGTGAATCGGTTAATACAAACAACGATCATCTGTATCTAATAAGTGTGTATAGAAAATGATCATCTGTCATGCAAAACGATCATTTGTCTCTAATAAGTGTATAAAGAAAATGATCATCTGTCAAACAAAATGATCATTTTTCTCTAATAAGTGTGTAAAGAAAAATGATCATTTGTCTTTGATAAGTGTGTCAAGAAAAATGATCATCACATTTTGATAAATGTGACATGAACTGTATTTTCTGACTATGATGAAAGTCAACGCTCTAAAGAAGACAAATTTGTTTATCCTATGATTGTGACATCTTTAAGACCAATATGCCTTAAATGGTGATAAAAGATCTCCAACAGTAATATTCTCGACGAACACTTCTTCCCTGTATTTAAGAAAAAATAGTCCAGTCAATCTAATGAGATAGGGAAAGAATGAAAAAAGCAATGTGTTAAGAATAAATTCTAAAAAAGCTAATAACACATCAAAAGAAAAAGATGAATGAAAAGTCTTCTCAATAGAGAGTTATTAGAATTGATGTAAATAGTTAAAGTATTTTCATACACTTGAACTGATATAGAACTTAATATGTAACATCATCTCAATGAGAGTTAGAATCCTAGAAACAAACTATGTGTCAATTCAGACATAAACTAGAACTAATGTAAATCAATCTGATAGTGACAACAACTCTATCACCCCTAAGTAGTACAAAAACACTCGTGAAGAATACTTTAAGCCTGAAGAGGAAGATTAAACAATACTTGTATTTTATTATTTGAAATAATAGATTAAGTTATCGACTGTAATGAGAAAAAAATTCTATGTAAGTGGATGACTAGATGTAGCAACAGTTAACTTGTGAACTAATATAAAAATATTTGTGTTCGCTCTCTCTTTGTTTCCCTTATCTTAGTTCTTTATGATTGTACTTTAGTCTTATTAAACTAGATTCGTAAGAGTAAGTTGAATGTTTTGATAAAGAACATTTTGTGTAAAGTAATTGAAGCATATTTCGAAGCATTTTGTGATTGAAGTCTTTGCTTTGGTAGCTATATCCTCTGGTGACCATAATAAGAAAAAGGAAACCAGGACTTTACTCCTGCTATTCATTCTATTCTGGTGCACGATTTCTGAAAATGCATGCTATATTCTACCTCTGGCGCTTATGATAATGCATGCTTCAGTTGGCTGTGATGGTGCAAGAAAATGTTCTACGTTGGTTTCCACTAGAGATGCAAGCAATGGTCTATCTGGGTTGCCCCTAGAGATGGAAGCAAACACCTGACTCAGTTGCCTTTGGAGATGCAAGCAAGTGTCTTACTCAGCTATCTATCGAGATGCAAACGTTTGACTAAGTTGCCTTTAAGGAATGCATTAAGAGTCTATTCATTTGCCTCTAATGCCTACATGTGTCTGACTCAGTTGTTTCTATTGACTACATCAAGCGTTTGATTAGTCTGACTCTAAAGAAAGTCAATTCCTCTAAAAATGTCAATTCATATGGAGAAAGTCAAATCTTAGTCAACATTGTCGAAAAAGTCAACGCATATAAAGAAAGTCAACACATATAAAGAAATCAACAGTTTGATGAGAGAAAATGATTTGATGTTAATCAATCATATGAAAAGACAATGCTTGTGCATCATGTGATGATCAAATTTTGAAGAGATAGAGTAAATAATACTTGTATGCTATTGTTGAAATAGTGGATTAAGAAAATGTTTACTTTTGATTTTAATGAAATTTGATATTTAAGTTATGAAGCAAATTAACTATTTTTTAATAAAACAAAAATCAGCTCTAAATGGACTAAATTTATATGAACCCAAGTCCAACTTAACTTAAAAACAAAAAAAGTTAGAACCCAAGTTAACTCTTTTGCTTTTTTTTATTAGAACCCAAGTCCACCTTAACTTAAAAACAAAAAAGTTTAAAACATAGAACTTAAAACCCTAGTTACATTTTAAGGGACATGGCCACATTACAAACTAAGGGAGGCGACCTCTTGTTGGCAGAATGCATCAGCGGTTGGGCAAAAAAACAGGGAAAATGAAGAAGTACAAAGAAAAGAAAGAGATTAAGGTGGAGAAAGAAGAGACCGAGATAGGGGGTGAGACTGAGACGGGGAGCACGACTGCCTGAAAAGGAAAGGTTGTCATTTCAGCGACGACGACAACAACAACATCATCACAGGTTTGAATTTTTTAGTCTTATTTTTTTATATTTTCGTTCATCATGTTTTCTTATTTTTCTCTTACAAATAAAAAATCTACGTTTTTATAACAAAAGAGTAATTACATGGTGAAGATAAAGAACAAACATATTTATTATATAGGAAAAATACCTTTGTGTTTTCTGTTTGTTTTTTGTTATTGATACTCCGTCTGATTTCTTCCTTTTCTCCTTCTTTGTATCTATTTTTTTTTTATATCAGTAGTGTTAATCTCATATCCCCTTTTGAAAACAAATGAAAATGTATTTATAGAGTTTTTTTTTCAAATGTTTAGTTGCATATTGCTTTGCCTTTGCTTCCCCATTAATTTTCTGTTTGATGCTTAATTTCTTTTGCTCATAATCTGATTTTTCTGTATAACTGATGCATTCACAGTTTTAGCCTTATTTGTTTTTATTTGATTATGTACATCTGCTAGAGCAAGTTTGTAGGGCTAAAGATTTTTTTTTTATTTGCAGATTTGGTTAATTTTGTACACGATTCGACCACATTTGTCTTTTAGTTTTTTTTGGTTCGAACTCAGAATTATGTCTATTTGCTTTGTATCATGTGGGTAATGGCTAAGGGCAAAGGGAATTTTTTTTTTCATTCATTAATCCATTATATACCATTTTTTCCCCATATTTTGTATCAAACTTTTAGTTATAAAGTTATCATTTTTTCAATTAGTTACAACAAATTAGTTACAACACTCTAACTTATATAATTATGTTATTTTTCTCTAATTAGTTACAAAGCAAGGCTAGTGCATCAGTCAGGATATTGCATCAGCAAGACAAATGCAGCAATAGAGAACAAAGCAGAAGCAAATCAGGCTAGAGTAGTTGGCTTGTTTAAATTTGTAATTTGATTTGGCTTAATTTTTAAAATTGTACTTTGATTTGACTTAATGTTTAAAATTGTAATTTGATTTGACTTAGTGTTTAAAGTTATAATTTTTTTTTTTTTGTGTTAATAATTATGAATGCATAAATATGTACATATATGTTTGATTTTTAAGATTTCATAAATATAAATAAAATAAAGACAACATAAAAATTGATATATTGTGAGTATAATTTAACGGGTCAGACAAAATTGGGGTACTACATCTCTCATCACTCTTACATGTAAATGTGCGTATATGAAGGGGAGCCTTGTTGTGATATTTTTTTACTATTTTACTCTTCTAAGATAAAAAAAAAATTATTCATAAAAATAAATTTTTGTCGTCATCAAAAAGCGAGAGATTGTTAGAACCAAGTTGGTTTGAAGAGCTATAATCCCTTGTTTTAATGATAACAAAATTATTTAGTGGGAATAATTTATAACACTAATGTTTTATTTAAGTGTCCAATTTGCAAATCATGTAAACTTTAAATGACTTTACGTTGCATCATCTGATGTTTTGACAAAGTTAAATGAACACCAAAACACCGCACTAAAATTCATAAGTTTGATGAACATGCTCTGAAATGCGCCTCCGGTGATTCTTTTAATGCAAGCTATGCACCAAAACACCACCAACTTTTTTCATCTAAATAGATAGCAAAATTAAAGTCTCCTTCCATACACCAAGGTCCTGGAAAAGAAGCATTAAACATGAAGCTTGTCCAACTTTCTACTTGAGTTTGGCTTGGATTCAATACTTAGATGTAGAAATAACAGAGGTAAGAGGACAATTAGCTTTCCAAAGACACCAAATCCCTCTAGAGATGCCATTTGTTTCAACATGGATACCGTCATGTAATCGAATATGATTAACTACCTCAGTGACACACACCACTAATACGAGTTTCTAACAAAGTAACAAAACTTATTTTGTAAATCTTCATACAACATGGGGAAATTACGAGCTAATTCTCCCCAACAATTCCACACTAAACAATTCATCAAAATTAGCTTAGATTGGTGGTTGCATTACCCATGCTTCCCATAGACTCAATTATGATCTTATCTTGATTTTGATGTCAAAGAATTTTCATCTGCTCAAGCATTGATAAGACTTCATCCCTCTTAGCATATGATATGGTTGGTTGTTCCTTCTTAGCATAAGATATGGTCACCGACCGTAACAAGTTAGCTCTTATCGTTACTAGCACTATTAATATATGGAACCCAATATCTCAAAGATAAATACTACCATCCATTAATTCTCACAACCAATAAACTTGTAGCTATGGGACAAGAACTAGTCAACTTAGTAGAATGTTTTGGAGCATTAATTCCCTTTCAATCCATTTAAGATAGGCTTTCGACTCCTAGGCAGCATTTGCAGAAACCCTAGAAGAGCTTACCATGTTTTTTGTATTAGTTTTTATTGGCATACACTAAAGAATTACTTCGTTTGATGGGATTTAATCCCTACCTTCATTTTTCTTTATTTTATTTTATGGATTTCTTTATATATCATAAAGAGGATATGAAGTTTATTATTTTATCGTAGCATGTATTACAAAATGTAGCATAAATAGGGAAAAGTTGATAAAAAATATTAAATACAAGAAATGGACTTATTAAAAGGATATAAAAATCTCACGAAGATCTTATATTAAGCAGACAAAGTAGTATAAAATAGTCATTAAAACTATTTATTCATAATAACCTTTCTTTTTTGCAATTTAAAAAATATATAAATAAATTAGTAGTAGTAAAAATTATATAAGACATGTAGAAGTGTAAATTTTATAAGAATAACTAAAAATATAACACTAAATGAAGCTTCAAAAGTTAAAAATATCCCACTAAACGAAGCTTCAAAAGTTAGGATAATTTCTTTAGGCTGACTTTTTCAAACTTTTTCTTTAGGATAATTTATTTCAAATTTGGGTTTTTTGATAAAATAATATTCAAAACTTTTTTAAGAAATTTTTTTTTTTTTTCTTCAAAGTAAAAATTTAAAGATAAATTTATTTGAAAACTTATTTTTCGTTTGTATAAAAATAAAATATAATAATTGTCAAAATAAAATTCCGAAATTCCTTTTAGAAAATTTGATTTCTCTAATGTTTTGTTCATTTGTCAGAAAATGATGTCAGGCACTACTCAACTAAGACCACAAGTTGGGTCTAAAACTATCTGTCAAATAGTAAAAACATATAAATATCAATGTTATAACAAATTTCGCTATAAACATAAATGACGAAACTGTATGGTTAGATGGGTAGAGCGATTTAGAAGTTAGAAATCCACAGCTATTGGATACTCTCCAATAGTTTTATGCAAGTAATTACAATCATATCAAACGAAATTTGCTAATGTACAGGGAAATTATTGCAGGATTACTTCTAAGATTATCTAATATAATATACGAAATTGTAGGAAAATCGATATGCATAAGCCTAAGGAGGCAAATGACAAAAAATCTCAAATCCAATTTTATATCGGCAACGTACAGCACTGAAATCACTATAGAATAAGCGAACCAGCGACTCTAAATTGTTGCCTTTTCATTCAAACAAACTTCCACCGGAAACAAAAAATCAATATATTAAAATTCAGAATAAAAAATTAATCTCGATGGTTGAAAATAGGCCTCAGATTCAAAAATTGTTGTTTCGATCAGAAAATCTCAGATGGTACGGACAATTTCATACATCACAGGCCATTGAAATAAAGTAGAATCAAACACTGAATTGATAAAGCAAAGAAAAAACAGACAAAAATTTCGGAATTAACCCTACATTTATTCTTGTGAATCACGCTTAAACCCTAAATGTTTCGTGTTATTGAGTAGAATGGGGGCTTGGTTACAGATTAAATAGGCCACAACGAAATGAAACCCTAATTCTGTCTTACGAAGGAAGTTACTATTGTACCCTTGCATCTTTCGGCCCAATGATTCTTATTAATGGGCTGATTAAATGTGACACTTTGTTAAGTTACTTTTCGCACCCCATTTTTTCTCAAACGTCAATTTTCAGTTTAAATATTTTTTAACTAATTATTTAAATTAATCTAAAAAAAATGACATGGTGTATGGTACCGATATATAGAATACGATATTAAAAAATTAATGAAAAAATAGTTTTTTTATACATAATTGAGCTAAATTGTTCTATCTACAATATAAAATTAAAATAAAAGTTTAAAAAATCATAAATTTTATTTTGTTATAATAATAAATAAACTCAAATATACATATAATATTATATTAATATATATATATATATATATATATATAAAAACTATCAATTTCGTTTGTAATAAAATAATGATAAAAAAACATCTTATCCTATGAGTATTGATAGTGATATTGGGTAAATATCTACGGTGATAATTTTGAAAGAACTTATGCTTCATAGTTTAGTTGACATGTACTCCCATTTAAATAAATTTTAAACATGATTTCACTTAATATCTCTCTGTCATGAAATATAAACAAATATATTAATTATCAAATTAATTTATTTCAACGAATTAATTTATTAAATCATGAAAGATAATTTAAAAAATAGTTAATTCTATTTTTAATTCTAATCTATTAGTGAATTACAATCCGTTAGTCTGAAATTCAGGTTGGAAATGGAATTCATTGCAATTTTATTTCAGTTTTTTTTCAAATATTTCAATCACAAGAATAAATTACTTTATAAAAACTTTGAGGTTCATTTCCAAAAAGATAAATATAAAATCACTTTTGAAAAAAAAAGTCTATTTTCTTTATCTTTTACTTCTTAAATCATTACATGAATGTTCATTTTTAATATTTAAAGAAGGTTGATCAATAGCACTTTCAACTTTTTAGGGGAAAATCATTTTACAAAAAATTATCGATTCTTAGTTTCAACAATGGTGTCACATGAAATCTGCATGGTGTGTGTCGGTCCTATAGATGTCTTTTAAAGATTGTAATGTAATATCTAGGGCTTGTATACAGACTAATCTGCACCGTTTATTCCGCTCTGCTAAACCCCGCATGCGAAAGATAAAGAGTACTTTGGATTATTCTGCAGTTAAATGTGTTGATTCACATACCATTAAAATATAAAATAAAATAATTTTTTGTCTAAAAAGATACTCAAAAATTGGAATTTAAATAATCTTAAAAAAAAAAACTAAACAAACTACTATTGTTGATAATTTTATATTGTAATTACTAATTAAGAAAAATGTGACAAATAATACTTAAAAGGAATTCCATAGTGCAAACCAACATTAAGATTATAACAAAAATATGATAGAAGATAATTACATAACTACAAGAATATTAATTAGTCCATAATTTATTAACTAATTAAAAAGTATAGTTGTTAAATTATTTTATTTAAAAACCAAAGTTAGAGCTATATGCTCAATGAAACAACTCGTGATTCCGCAAATTTTAAAATTATACTTCTCCCATCTTATTTTTATAAATCTTTTTTTGGTTATAGAAAAAAATCTAAAATTTAATGCAAATAGTATCAATAAAGGAGATCTAAAAATAACCGATAAAAACTGTTTTCTGTATTTTACAACTTTTTGGATAAGTTTACGTATATAAAGTTCATATACTTTTAAAATTAGAGAAGTATTTGTATAAGATCTTAATGTTTTGTTCTATGGATATATATCATATATAGAATTATTATACATATCAAATAAGTCACCGATACGCGTATATACATATTCTAGAAAACATGAAAGGTATAAAAAGATGTGACAAGATTGAGAGACATTAGTAGAGATTTACATAAACTACTCGAAGATGAAGTTAGTGAAGGTGCAAAAATACAAGAAGTGCATGATTGAATTGTGTTTTATTTTATTAAAAACTTCTTTTCAAAAAGTATGATTTGAGATATTAGTACATATATAACAGAATAGAGGTAGCAATAAAACAAAGTATTAGGATAGAAGAAAAAAACACAAGGATTTATATTGGTTCACTCTCAACGTGACAATTACGTCCTATCCCCTCACACAGAAATTTTTGTCCATTAACCTGAATTACAACACCTAACCCTACAAGTCAGTCTTCTCAACTTCCAGCATTAAACCTATAAATCATTGAGGCACTAATGTTGAGACAAAATTCCAAATTAATATTTTGATGATAACTAAACAAAAGTTAATTAAGACTTATAATTTTGATCCTAAGTGTTTTGATATTTAATATGTGTGTTTGAGTGTATTAATCAAAGATAGGATCCAAGTAGAGCAAGAATAAATCAGTATGAAAAGCAGAATCTGAACAAACAAGAATAGATAATGTTCTTGACAAATTTTGGAAAAACGGAGAATGTTATCCAGTTTCAAGAATGATAAAGTCAGCTTTAAGGTCAATTAATCTCCACTAGTTAAAAGAAGTTTTAGCCTCTGAATTTTACATCTATATCATCAGTCATTGGCAAGGAACAAACTGAGATGATAATATTCAAAGAAACTACTCGAATTACAAAGAGAGAACATCACAAATTAGTAAGACCAAACAAATCTGAACATTTTTTAGCTTGACTATCAAGAGCGAAGAACACTTTTTTACATCATTCTGATTATTTTAGACAACAGTCTGAAAAACGAAGAATGTTCTAGTTATTAAAATTGAAGTCTGGAAAAACGGAGAACGTTTTCCTTTTCACATACTTTAATCCAAGAATGTTCTGGTTTTGATCACATTAATCCAATAACATTTTGGTTTACAAAGAAAAACGTCTTATTTAGTTTAAGATCGATCTAGGCAATGAAAGTACATCAATCTACATTTCAAATTTCCAGTATTTACTACAAAGGAACATAATTATATACTCAAGATAACTCTGAGCAGATTCAAGAGAAAATGATCAACAAAAGCAAAACAATGCATCAAGAATAAAAAGCAATATTAATCCCCAAAGTTGATGCCTTACAATCGACAAGAACATTTTTGGTTTGTTGATAAAATAGTCCTTATTACGAAGGTACCAAAAGTAGGTACACAAAGATCATACCAGAAAGATCTACTTCAAAAGATTAACAAATGCAAAAGCTAAGCATCAAGAACTAACAAGCAAGATCAAATCATCTTTTAATGCAAGGAAAGCTCTTGCAAATCCAGAATGGATTTCCAGTTCATATACTAAGAATGTACAACTCTCATATGGGCAAAAGAATCACTTAAAATGATCAAAGGCACAACTCAAAACAAAAATGTCAAATGATCTTTCTCCAGAATGGTTAACAACTATCTCTTGGATGATCAACATCATTCTCCTTGTATGATGACATTCGTCCAGAATAATACGAACATTCTCCAACTTACTGACCATCATTCTCCAACTTTGTTACATCATTCTCCTGCCTTATATCAACATTATTTAGCTTGTTTTATGCGAATCAAAACACTATATTGAACTGATCTCATCAATCATATATCTAAATATAAAAGGATCATTAAACAAGATCATAGTTGTCCAAGAATGAAGAAATCCAAACCTGTCAAACATAACTCAAAAGTGTTCAAAACTTGAACATTTTTTAATCATAAAATATGGTCTTTGATCAAAGTATGACACATGATAGCAAGCACCTTTCTAACGACTCTTTTGGCTGTCATCAACCTTCCTAAAATCTATAAAAGGAAGACCAAGCTCAAGGAAAAATCAGAGCTTCAAGTGCTAAGCAATTCATTACTCATTTCAATCATACTTGAATTTCTCTCACTCACATTCATTGAATCAATTCGGATTTTCTCCATTTGATTCCTAGAATCATTCTCGTGTATTTCTATGTCAAAGAATCAGAACTCAAACAAGTGTTGAGCCTTCTCTGATTCTAACAAAACAATCTTATCATTATTGTAAAAAAACTGAGGAAAATAATAGTGAACAAGAGGGAAAAAGACTGAGGAAGTGAGGAAAAAAGAGATGTAGGATAGCGTGAAACAATATTTTTTTTATTACTTTTTTACTGAAAATATGAAAAATTAATGAAGTGTTGGACTGTCTGACGCTAACTAAATGATTAAGAAGAAAAAGGGACGCGTCAACCTTATCTATAGAAAGAATCGGCTAGACTAACACTATTATTTATTAAAAAAACAGTAATGATTTAAATGATGAAGTGTGCGCTAAGCTGACGCTAATCCAAAATTATAAGCGTCAAAGTCAGTCGCTGACACTATATTTGGACGCTAAAACATGTTTTTTAGTAGCGTTTGTGCGCGTAAGCAAAAAAATGAACGTATCTTTTGTGGGCAAAGAAAGGACCAATTTATAGGTAGTGCCATTTAATCTGAGACGTCTATCAAACATCAATATCAATGCATGAAATTGATTTCTTTAAAATATAGTGGTTACTATAAGTTTCTTCTTTCCAATTGCTAGCTCTTAATATTTAGTGGTTACTATAACCTTTGTTTTTCCAATTGCTAGCTCTACAAATTGGTGGTTATTATAACGACCATTAAATTGGAAGGTTATGAACTCATAAAACTCTTACACCCCAATTCATTATTCTCTAAATGCTTAGAATTAAATTTCTTAATAAATATTTTACGATAAAATCTAAACCACTATCTTCAAGACGAAGACAACTCCAATATTGCAGTTTAGCAACCAAGAGTAAATTCAACTTTATACCCTAAAGAGAAACATATATTCATACCTTCATTGTTATGTCAATGGATGTCCGCTCGACCTCTCACATCTTAAACAATCACCCAAACAACATATATCTCATTCAAAGACTCACTCACAAATAATATTTGAATTAGAAAATTATTTAATCTATATTATGATCTTGAGTGCATGAAAACTTATGAATTTTTAATAACAATGAAGGTTTAGATTAGTATATAAATAGACTCAAGGTGCAAACACGAGAATGAGGTGGAATTGTGTTTGTCTAAGTTGGATTTGTTTTATTACTATTATTCAATAACTAGTTCGGGTTTGGTGATGTTAACTAAAACAAAGGCAGTAGTAATCAAACTTAAGTAATCAGCGGTAATAGTAAAGTAAATAGTGAAGAAATAAAGTGACACAAGCAGATATAACCTGGTTCACCACCAACTTGGTAGCTACATCCAATCCCTTCACTTTTAAGGATTTAAGCACTAATTCAAATCATTGAATTACATAATACCTGACCCTACAAGTCGGTCTTCTTAAAACAGCCTAACACTTACATATTTTTTAAGCCAAACAAACACATTGACCCTACAAGTCAAGTCTTTTTCACACAACTTGAAAACCACAAATTGTTGATGGCAACTACACCTTTACCCTACAAGTCAAGTCTTCTCAACACAACTTGAAAACCACATATTACTTGAGAAACACTAAAGCCACTACCGAGTTGGGTTACACAAGTTTGAAACGAGTTGTGTTTTTCTTCTATTAAGCATATTGTTATTGTGTTTTTCTTCTACTAAATAGATTGTTACAATTGATTTCTCACACTAAAACACTTAGAAAATATTTCTTTGAGCAAGTGCTTCACTAGAACTTAAATCTTTGAACTTTGAATACTTAGAAAATTTGAGCTCTCAAAAGTTTTTATGAATTGTATGGATTTTTTAGTTTATGAGTTTGTGCTTTCTTCTTCATCCTTGTGTGCCTATTTATGAAATAAATTAGGGTTTCCTTTTTTCCCTTACAAAATTTGGATAATATATTTCTTGTTAACAAATTCTGAATGTATCTTCTCGTGAACAAATTATGAGTATATGTTCTCATGAATAATTCTGAGTGTTTCTTCTTGTGAATAATTTTGAGTGTATCTTCTTGTGAATAATTATGAGCATGTCTTATTGTGAACAAATTATGAGCATTTCTTCTTGTGAATAATTTCTAAGCATATCTTCTTGTGAACAATATTTTGACTATATCTTCTTGTGAACAATAGTTTGACCATATCTTCTTGTGAATAATATTTTGGACATATCTTCTTGTGAATAATATTTTGTCCATATCTTCTTTTCACCTAGGTTAAAGATTTCCTTCAATTATAATCCTAAACAATATCTAATTTAATATTGTGTTCAAAAACTTATTCACCCGAATCTTCCTTCATACTCTTGATTGATTGGAGCGGGAAAGAATTCGGGTTTGTTCTTGATTATTCAGAAATTCTGATTCGGCTAAGTCTTTTCTTTAGAATGAATTCTTTCAACCTGAGTCATTGACTTTTTCATTAGAGTTATTGACTTTCTTGTTGGCGTGAGATGATGTGTTTCTAGGATAATAAAAGTTAGAGGTAGAATTGTGTGACTTAGAATTAGTGACTTTAGGAAAATCACATTGTTGACACATCAGAGTTAATGCAACATTAAAGGCTGCATATCAGAGGAAACATTTTAAGTGTGTTACAACTTTCGATTTGCGAAATATGAGCTTTGAATGCATGAGTTAAAAATCTCTTCAGAGTTAATTATAACTTGATATAAACTCTTAAGAGGCATGTTGAGTTTGTGCACATCATAGGCACACAAGGGATTTAGAGACATGCTTCAAATTCATTCTTCAAACAGTCTTTAGAGGCAATTTTCAGACAAATTTTTAGACCCAATCTTTAGACCCCGGTTATCAAAGGAATTCTTCAGGCCCAAAATTCAGAGCAAAACATCATAGGCAGTCTTCATAACCTTTAGAGGCACATTACTTTCAGAGGCAGATGTGTATGCTTTTGTGTTCTTCTGATCTCATGATCTGGTGACTTCCTCTGGTACCTTTCTCTAATTTTCTTGTTCTAATTGGTACATACTTAATGAGGCCATTAGTCCAAACAAATTGTTCTCATAAAATACCTTTGTTAACATCAGAATCACAAGAGGAAAACCAACTTGGTTGTTTGTGCACATCCGAGGCACGCTAGGGCTTCATAAGCATGATTCAGATTCAGTCTTCAGTCAATCTGTAAAGGCAGTCTTCAAAGCCAATTTCAGAGCCAGTCTTCAGACACAGTTATCTGAGGCAGTATTTAGTCCCAACTTCAGAAGCAGACTTCTTAACCTTCAAAGGCACGTGTTTAGAGGAAAATGCATATGCTTTTGTATTCATCTTATCTAATCCTCTGATGATTTCATCTAGTTGCTTCCTCTGGTACCTTCCTCTGATTTTCTTGTTCTGATTATTGCACACTTAATGAATCCATTAGTCCAAACAAATTTTCTCATAAAATATCTTTGTTAACATCAAAATCACAATAGGAATACTTCAGAGGCATGTTGCTTTCAGAGACATATGTTTAGAGGCAAACATGTATGCTTTTGTGTTTCTCTAATCTCATCATATGGTCACTTCCTCTTGTGACTTCCTCTGGTCATTTCCTATGGTATCTTTCTCTTATTTTCTTGTTCTAATTGTTGTGCACTTAATGAAGCCATTATTCCAAATAAATTATTCTCATAAAATACCTTTGTTCACATCAAAATAACAAGAGGAAAACGAACTTGCTTCCAATAGAGGCATGGATTTGTTGGCCAATGTAAAAAGTATCCTAATTGAAATAACTACTTTGTAACTGTTAACAACTAACTGTACATGTCGTCTGAATTGATTGTAGATTTTCATGATACCTTTTTTATTCAAGAACGAGAATCAACAAAGACACACAAAATCATCTAACTAATAAATTTAGTTTTGACATCTATCAAAATATTAAGTCTATCATAAAGAAAATTACAATTACACTTATATGTGTACTAAGTTATGTTTACGTTTTTGTTTGAAATGTATGTGATTTTAAGACATGAAGATCACTAAAAGGTAAATTTGCAATGGGATTGAAACAAGTTCGACATATACATAAACAACATTTACGAGTAAAATAAAATAGATGCGAAAACCATTAAAACATAAATTTTAAAATTTTAAACTGTAGAAGGTAAATTGTGATGTATTTAAATGTTGAAAATTAAAGGACTTGAAGAGTAAACTACTTTGAGATTTAAGTATTTTTAACTAAAATGATAGGAAATTAATTTAGAACGAGGCAATACATATGCGTGAGTTTTGTAATAATCAGCATTAATTTAGAACCATTTATTTTATTTCTCTTGCAATTAATTTATAACCACCAACCATGTCTATAGTTAGAAAGCCATTTTCCTTTTCTTATGGTTGTTTTAGGCTATTTTCTTGACTTGTTCAGTGTAACCATAAGCGGATAAGGATTAATGAAGGGTCGATGTCAAAGAATTACATCAATAATATCAATTAATGAAAGTTAATTTAGTGTTCAAATCAAAATTTTAACATGAATGTGTTACACCTGAACAATACACAGAACAGTCACTGTCCTCTAAGCATGCACTCCTTTTAGAGCCTTGAATGTAGCAACAACATTGTCATAGTCTGGTAACTTAGGATGAACATGCTTCGGCTGCGGAGAACGACACGAAATCGTGTTCTCTTCGCAGTTTTCCGGCCACTTTGAAGTCACAGTCAAGGCACTTGAATAAGGACTTGATGTTAAGAAATCACAAGTCTTTGAATTTAAAACATTGGTATAAGAACTTCCAAAATACTCAAACATTTCTGTTTCAATGTAAACAAAACAGTAACAAGGACTTTCCAAATTGCAGCTGTTGCAATCACTCATGTTATAGTCCAAATTATTTGTTTCACATGATTGTGAATTATTGGAATGTTGCTTAAATCTCTTCTTTGGATAACTTGAGTAAGGACTTGGTGTTAGATAATGTAATGTGTATCCAATTTCAACAGTGCCTTGTCTCTCAAGTAAAGGTGATCGCCTTCTTAATCTTTTCTTCGATGCTCGTTTTCGCGCTGCATCACTACTTATACTTGAGTAACTAATTAATTCATCATCATCAATATCACTTTCACTAGATTTGTATAATACTAGTCTTTGATCATGGCTGCCACCATCTTTTGATGAAAAATACTCACATTCTTCAATGTCATCAATATAATCTAACAATTCTGGAGTATTATATACAGTGGATTCTGAAGTAAAATTCATTTTAGATTCTTTTTTGTGAATTATTTGGGAATCACTTTCAATTAATTGATTTTCTTTATGTTCTTTCATCTGCACAAAAATATTGAATATAATTTGGTATTAGTTAACAAGATTAAATAATTGATCTTGACATAATAGAATCACATTTTTGCCAATACCTTAATTTGGAGGGCAATGTCCCTGGTTATTTCATCAACCACTCTGTACTTCAAGTCATGTGGCACAGATTTTACTGAAAGATTCTCTTTTAGCTGTCATCATTTAAAAACATAAAAAGTAGAAATGCATCAAAATGTATTTATTTTTTTTCTAAAATAAGTGTCAATAGTGGAAAATTAAAATTATATACCTCTGTGTTGACATGATTCCCAGGAAAAAGTTCTATAGCTTCTGTTGCAAAATCCTTACCATAACGTTCTACAAAGAGTTTCCTAATGGGGTAGAGCTCAGGAAAATCTCCAAATCTTGCAGAAGCAAATATAATACTAGATATTGCTTCATTAATATCAGTTGGACAGTCCCTAACATAAAAACATAATATTTTTAATGACAAAATGGTTGGTGTGTGACAATTACTCTTTACTTTATGAAGGTAGATAAGAAATTGTATATACTTGTGCTTTCTGATATATGAGAATTGCTTAAGGATAAATTCAAAGAACTGATCTAACAATTCATATGTAGCAACTAGGTTTTCATCTTGAATAAGCTGCTCCACCTGAATTAAATTTCAACACAATCTAACATGTTAGATTTAAATGAGGATGTTAAGTAATTAATTGAACTTTTAAATTGAGTTAAATTAAAAATCAATTTTTTTAAAATATTAAGTTAATTTAATGAAAAAAATACTATTTTTTTTTATAATTATATTACCAAAAAATAAAAATGTAAATAAGTATGCAACCAAGGTAAATTATACACTAACATTTAATATTTTTTTTTCAAACATTTAATTTATTATGATAATTTTTTTACTAAAAAATTACAATGCAAATAATTAATACATATATTTAAAACTATCAACAAGCATTCAACCAAGCTAATTAAACAGTACCATTATTATTATTATTTTTTTATGAAATTTTAAACATTAAAATTTATATGCGTGTAAAATTTAATAATAAATAAAAGAAGGTGAAGTAAAGAACAAAATTCAATAACATACATACCCTTTCGACAGCAATTTCTTCATGACCATTGATTATTAATTCGGCCAAGTCTTTGCGCAATTGCATTGCTATTGCTTGTCTCTTTTTCTTTAGTTGTATGAGCTTGCATCTTGCTTTTTTTATTGCCTTCTTACTATTTGTCAAAAGAAATTTAAAATAAAAAAAATAAAATAGGGAAGATAAACGAAAAAAATTAATTAAATTGATAAAGCAGACACGTACCATTTTGAAGCTTTTGTCCACCCAAACAAGATGCCAAACATTCCTATAGAGTAATAATAAGACAGAAATGCAAAAGAGAGAAGAGTCAAAAGTGAATAAGGAAGATATATATATATTATATAAAATGAAAATGAGCGTGACAGTTGTTGGGTGAGACAAGTAGTGGTGTCTTTGTAAAACTGCAACACTCCACTACTTACTCCTCAAACGGTTTTTATACAACACTTACACTTGTCATATGTTGTTGTAATATTGGTTTGCAATTCTCCAACATATTCACCCTGATTTCCATTTAGATTTTCTATTTTGTCACTTATTTACTATAGGTATATTTCAATTAGTTGAGGCATAGGTTGCCTTTAAAAAATTGTGGGCATCTAGTCTATTATCAATTTAAAAAAACAAAACATTAATGAAAATACATAAATGTCCTTATTAACATTAGATCGTTAAAAAAATTATAGTTTAGTAATTAAATCGATAATGTAACATTTACATAATTCTCTTTATTTACATAATAAATGTCTTTTATATTAAAAAAATGTCCAAATGAAATGGAAGCACTACAAAAAAAACAAAAGTACTATCATTTAAGAATACAAAACACTAATAAAAATACATTAGTGTCCTTATTAGTTTTAACATTAGATTATTAGGAAATGATAGTTCCGTAATTGAATAATTAATGTAAGATTTACATAACTATTTTTATTTACATAATAACTATATTTCATATTAAAAAAAGTGTGCAAATGAAGTGGAAACACTAAAAAAAAACAAAGCAACCGCAAATTAAAAAGGAAAAACCGTAACATCTGCAACTTCATCCAACTTCTACAGCTTCACCAACAATA
>JBBPBR010000003.1:54569601-54585250 GCA_037974775.1 Cicer pinnatifidum
GAAATCAAAAGAAATTTTCAAAAAAATTTAAAACATTTTGTTCTTGGAAAAATTTTAAAATTATTTTTTTTTTGCAAAATTTTGTAAAAAAATCAAAAAAAATATTTATATCGAAAAATAAACAAAATTTATAAATTATATTTTTTATTAAAAAAAAATAGAAACTTCTCTTTTTTGAAAAAATGAGATCATATGCCTAACTAATAATACAATATTTTAGAGATTTTTTTATTGAAGTCTTTTTAACTACGAAAAGTTAATAATTAGTGTACATGTGAAATTGAAACCGGTATAAAAGATAGTATTAGATTATATTATTTTAGCATTCTAAGTGGACCCTTAAAAAGGAATCAAGGATGTGAGCGAGTATTGGTTTAATATGATGAATGCCAAAAAAGTTAGTACGTCTTTTTTTCATATATATTCATCAATTTCATTACTTTTGAGTCTGTGACACCATGAGAACGACAACAATGACTATTATAATTACACAAAAAATAAATAAAATTGATGCATCAAACGGTACTACATCTTACTTCCCTCTATAAAAAGGTGTAGCCTGAAATATTTATTATTGCTCAATTTGCAAACAAATGTGCTATTGAGTCTTTTAGTTTCCTAATTCGATTTTGCACTATATTTATTTATCATCATTCTCGCAAATAGATCGATTGAACCGTTAACGTTTTCTAAAAGGAAACATGAGTTCAAGTCTAGCCTCATTCTACGAGGTTGACATAAGAAACTAAATATAGAAGAAATAAATATGTTGAACTTATGTGCTCAACTTTCTACCAAAAAAATTCTTCAATTTAACTTGAATCAAATAGATTAATTTTTATTCACTCACTTTTATTTATATTTTATTAGAGTGTGATACTACATTTACTCATTTCTTAAATTATAAGTTCTATTTTATTTATTTTTTGATTGAATTCTGATGACCAGAGTATCATTTTCTTCGAAATTAATAAAATTAAGAGAAAAAAAAATTCATTAAACTTTTTTGAATTTAAATTGCTAATTTAATTTTTGAAGTGTATTCCATTGTTAATCAAATTTTATATTGATTAGGGTTTGAGCAAGGAGGAGGAAGAATCATTGCTTGGACAAATTGAAATATGGAAGTACATGACACAATTCACTGACTCATTTGCTCTCAAAAGTGTTGTGGAACTTCGCATAGCTGACATAATTGACCGCTATGGTAAGCCACTATCCTTAACACAAATAATTCAGAATCTCGACGATGCACCTTCTCCTGATAGCACTCTCCTCCTAAGAATAATGCGAGTGATGGTTCGGAGAAAGATATTCAGCTCTGAAAAATCTGAAACCGGAGAAACTCTTTATGGTTTAACCCGAGCATCAAAATGGATCTTACAAGACACAAAAATCACATTGGCACCAATGTTGTTGCTTGAGAATCACCCTTTTCATTTGAACCCTGCTAATTTTATTAGTGACATTATAAGAGAAGGGACAAAAAATGGAACAGCTTTTTTTAGGTGTCATGGTCATGAACAATTTGAAATGACGGGTTTGGACCCAAAATATAATGAATTGTTTAATCAAGGTATGGTTTGTACGGCTAGGATTGTTTCAAGGGCTGTTATTGCTGGATATAAAGATGGTTTTAATCAAATTCAATCTTTGGTTGATGTTGGTGGTGGAATTGGTGGATCACTCTCTGAAATTGTTAGAGCTTATCCTCATATTCAAGGTATTAACTTTGATTTGCCTCATGTTGTTGAGACAGCACCTAATTTTGATGGTATCACTCATGTTGGAGGAGACATGTTTGTTTCTGTTCCTAGTGCTGATGCTATTTACATGAAGGTATAATTCAAAACATTGCATGTTTGGTTTATAAACATTAATTTAATCATTTTATATCTATGGTCTATGTTTAACAATTTACAATTTGTTGTTTTTTGTTTGGGTGAATTATAGTGGATTCTTCATGATTGGAGTGACGATCATTGCATAAAGATTTTGAAGAATTGCAGAAAAGCAATTCCAGAAAAAACAGGAAAAGTTATAATTGTGGACCATGTTTTAGACCCAGAAGGTGATGAACCATTTACTGACACAGGAATCGCGTTTGACATGATGCTTCTTGCACACAATGCTGGTGGTAAAGAAAGAACTGAAGAGAATTGGAAATATCTCTTTAAAGAGACAGGATTCCCTCGTTACAACATCATCAAAATCAATGCTCTGCCATCAATTATTGAAGCATTTCCAATCTAATAATTTGAATTCATGAAATGCTACTTTGGTTTTTATGATATGGTTGTGTTATGTGTGGCTTTAATGGGAGTTTTGTTGTTGGTGTTCCTTTTTGTATGATAATTTAAATAAAAATTGTTGGTGGATCTAATTAAGCTATGATTCGTGAATGGGATTTTGGTTCCATCAGGTCAGATAGCAGAGTCTTGTGTTGTGTAAGTGTTGAGAATGTAGTACTGTTGTTAATCAGTTTCATGAATTATTAATTAATTGGTGTGAAACTTTTTGTTTCTTCCCTTTTTCTTTCAATTATACTAATCCTATGCAAATTTCATATATAACTTTTAGTGTAAGAGTGAATTATTAACCGACAGTTTGTTTTTTTAGTTTCAAAAAATTATTTTGAAAAATATTTTTTAGCCATCAAGGTATTATTGGGTTGGTTCAACAATCAAAATTGTGCAAGATAAACTATATTGCCGTAATAAACTGTTATAGAATTACATTATCTAAATATGATAATTAAGTACACTTATAGTATAGTAATATGACCACTCAAAAATATGATGGGACAAACATTTTTTATAAAGGGACAAAACGAAAATTTTGGACGAAGTAGCAAAGGGAGAAGAGATAAAACTAATTTATTTCGGAAGATTTATAGAGGAATTATACATCTAATTTGAGCAAATTATGCAATAACGGTTTATGACCAGTTCTATGAAGATGAATCAGTCCACAAAAAACTGACCTACAAAAATCGAAGGAATACTTAGTCATGTGAAAACTAACGAGGAAAAGTTGAACCGAAAGGAGCACTTGGTCAACAAAAAATAAAAAATTATGGAGAGGAAAATGCACGCATTGAAAAATAAATATAAAGTTTATTGAGTTCTAAAAAATAATACACCACACAGCCCAAACCTGGTCCGATCCGGTCGAACGGGCCAGAGGCGACGACAACACGTGCATGCACGTGGTGGTCGGTTTGAGTGCGTTCTATCCCCTTCACAAATTTGGGTATTCCTTGGGGCACACCTCAAATGTCATATTTCATCCTTATAAACACTACTAGTTTGTGATATCCCTCGTACGTGGGACTTTTTCATTTTTTTCAATTTACACAACACTAGCTCTAATTTTGAACATTTAGTATTTAACTTCCAACATCATTTCCAACAATCTCCCACTTGAATTAAAAAAAAAATAAAAAATTAAGCAATAGCTTCAATTGCCTCTTTAAGATTGTGCATAAACAAATTTATCTTTTTTCAATTTGAACCTTTGCATAGTAAGTAAAATTCAGATTCAATAAGAGTGACTCTATGCATGACAACAGGGCGGGGCAGGGGCGGATTTCGCATCCTCCACACCTGCACCCGAATAATCGGGAAAAACCTGCCTCCTCCCCGGTTTCATAGCGGATGTAAAATTTAGACACTCATCCCCACCCGCAACGAGTCTCAGATTTCCCCGCCCGCACCCATACCCACTCATATATATAAAATTATAAATTTAAGAATCATATTTATTATAATAAAATAATAATTATTAAATAATAATAAAATAAATATTTTTTATAGAGATAAAATTGTAATTTTTAATATTTAAAAGAATATTAAATATATTAAATATGTATATAAAATTTAAAATTTGTAATAATATTACTTGCGAGACGAGTTCGGGTGCGGGGACGGGGTGGATATCACCACCCCTAAACCCGTCTCCACCCCCGAATTTTATTGTCGGGGAAAATCCGCACCCGCACCCAATAAGTGGGTTTTCCCCGTCCAAATCAAGCAGGTTCGGGTAGGTATCCGCGGGTGCGGATTTTATTGCCATCCTTAGTGACTCGCAATCTTGAACTCTATCTCTAACATTAAACCCACACACAACCTTTTCATATGGTGTATTATCAAAAGCTCGTGCATTAATGGTCTTGCACGTCTATCCTAGTATTGTGAAAGCTCTAGAGATTATGCCTCAAAATTCTATATGAAGCGATCCCACTTCCACATTCACATAGGTGATTCTATCAAGAGTTATCTTGTAGCTGGGTACTACACTCCATGCTTATATGATTTATAATAGCATGTTTATCTCATATCACTTCACGACTTGTTATTAGCTATTGAACCTAATTCTTGAGATCTCCAGTCTTTTAGGTCAGGGTACCATCATGAGTGACTCATTGATCTATAGACAATATTCTAATCCTTTTGCATGTGTTTAAAACTTTCTGTCTAACTAATCTTTTCGTCAAATGATCTATTAAGTTTTCTTCAGTGCATACATGATCCGCTCTAATAGCTCATTTTGAAAGTAAATTTCTAATTGTGTTGTGCTTACAACATTTTTGTCGTCTCTTACAATTGTGATAACAGTTTTCAATTTTCACAATAGTTGCGGTACTATCGCAGTGGATCTACACAATTGGCATTGGTTTTTCCCATAAAAGAATCTCAGCTAGCAAGCATCTCAACCAACTCAATTCTTTACTAGCGATTGCTAGTGATATCATTTCAGATTCTATAGTGGACTAAGACAATATCATTTATTTATTCCATTTCCAATATGCAGATCCACCAGTTATGCTAAATATATCGCCATTGGTAGCTTTGGAGTCATGTAATAAAATGTTTCAATCAACATCAGTGTATCCTTCAAGGACGACATAAAATCTTTGATAATGTCATTCGAGATTCACGGTCCTTTTAAGGTATCTCATGACTCTCTCAATAGCGTACCAATGATTAATACTAGGTCTACTAGTAAATTTGCACTATAGTCCAACGATGTAGGCCATGTTAGATCTTGTATACTCAGTGACATAGCTGAGGTTGTCAATGATGCTCATATATTTAATTTTTCTAACACCGTTACCAGTATTTTTGAAAATTTGCGCACTTAGATCATAAGGTGTGCAAGCAAACTTACAGTCAAAGTAATTGCATTTCTTCAAGATGTTTTCAACATAGTGAGACTGATCCAAAGAAGCTACCTTTTCTGACCTAGTAATCTTGATTCCAAGAATTACACTTGCTTCTTTGAGGTCTTTCATATCAAAGTTGTTACACAACAACGATTTCACAATGTTTACAACATGAACGTTTGAACCAAATATGAGAAGGACCAATAAACAGAAGTATAACCCTTATGGTCAAAAAATTTTTGTGTCTATTGACAACAAAAAGTGTGAATCGTAATTCATAATCTTTTTTTTTTTAATTAAAAGGGTTATGCTAATAGAACTTATGCTTTATGGAGTTGAGTATCTTATTCCATTTTTATGTGAATTGGTTTATTCTGCAGCAGAAAATGCTAGTCACAATATATATTTGAACTAACTAAATCAATGAGAGTAAGTCATCTACATAGAGACATATGATAGTGCAAATGCCATTTAAAATTTATAATAAATATATTTGTCACTTTCATTTAGTTTAAACTCATTCGATATAATCAAATTATTAAAATTTTCATCTCATTGTTTAGGAGCTTTTTCAAGACCATATAGAGACTTATCTAACTTATACACATTGTTTTCTTGTCCATGAATCACAAAACCTTCAGGTTATCCCATTTAGATTTTTTTCTTCCAAGTCACCATTTAAAAAATTAATTTTCACATCAATTTGGTGTACCACCAAGTTATGAATAGTAACAAGTGAAATTAGTACCCTAATTAATGTAATTCTAGTGATGGGTCAAAAATTGTCGAAGAAATCTATATTTTTCTCTGTCTAAAACGTTAGCCACTAGGCGCACCTTGTATTTATCAACAGTTCCATCAGATTTTAGTTTCTTTTTTCAAATTCATTTAAAACCTATCAATTTGCTACCAAAAGACAAGTCTACTAAATGTCAGGTCCTGTTAGACTTTAGAGAATCCATCTTATCGTGTATAGCTTCTTGCCATAGGTTTCCATCCAAAGACGACATAACTTCTTGAAGATTTGCAGGATCCTCTTCTAAAGTATATGTCGTATAATCGGGTCCATAGTCTTTTGCAACTCTTGCTCTCTTACTTCTTCGGGGTTCTATTTCACCCTGTTCGTTGCTTTTAGTGCTCTTGATAACGGGAACATGATTTTTTCGGCGCCCCCACTATTTTTCAATTTGAAAGGAAATCTATTTTAAAGAAAGTAATCATTATTTGACTATATAACCACTTTAGCGTTTATGTCATAAAATCTATATGGTTTGTTGTTTACTGCATACTCAATGAATACACATTCATAGATTTTATTGGTGAGTTTAACTCGCTTGTATCGGGGATTCAAACATAAGCCAGATGACCCCAAGTTCAAAAATAAGACAAGTTGAATTCTCTTTTCTTCAAAATCTGATAAAGAGATATTCTGCATCTAGAGTTGGGACCAATGAGATGTAACACCATAGTAAAGTATAATAGCAACAACTAACTTGATTCATGACCACATGAGAATCACTATTAACTTGAAGATATGATATTCCCATCTCCCAAGCTAGATGTAGATTGGTGAGTTGAATTGGAAACTGATTAGTTGACTTATTTATTCAACCTCAATTGAAATATGATATTTTTTGTTTTAATCCATAATTCTTAAAGGAAAGAATCTCTAGTGATTAGGAGTTTGGACCATAGCTAACTAAATAATTGTTCCACCTAAGATTTAAACACAGATTCTTCAGACTGATTTGTTTTTTAACTGAAATCAATCAATCACTTAAGTTTAATTATTTTAATAAAATTAAATTTAAATAAATTAAAATACCGCTTGTCGAACCAATTAAGAGTTTGGTTCTTACACTTTTTAAAATCAACCACTTTTAGTAGTTTTCTTCAGTTTGTTACAACTTTTGAAGAAAAGAAAAATTCTCATAATAATCTAATATTAGTTCAAATGAGAAACTATTTAGAGTATCTTTTCATAAAAATTATTTTGTACAATTAATTTTTTAAAACAAATAATAATTTTCGTTACAGTAAATAAATACAAAACAATTTTTAATTTTTGTAAAAAAAAAAAAATCTCACAAATATTATCGAATGCAAAATAAAAGACATGAATAATAATGATGAATGAATAAAGAGGCAATGAAATTGTAGCAAGAGCGAGAACTACGGTATAGGCTAGCATTGGGGAAAATGTATGGCTTCCAATGCCACAGAAACAGAGCAAACCATCACAACAATCTTCCTCCTTCTCCTCATTGCAAAACTTTCCTCATTCCCATTAACAAAATGCCATTTCTTTCTTCCATCTTCTTTCTGGCCCCACCACTTCCCTCTACTCTCCGGCCAGTTGCTCTCTCTCTCTTTCATTCTCATACCACCACTTTCACTTCTCCTTTACATATCTTTCCTAACATACCAGGTATTTTCAATCAATTCTCTTTATTTTAATATAATTCATTTTAAACTCCTAAACATTTTATTTGACAATAAAAGTGTCTATTTAGTTTGGTGTTAAATAGGTGACGGTGGTTGTGAATGCTGTTAGCTTTTAACTGTTTTTTATATGCAAGGTTGATTGATCCAAAGGATATCATGTTTGTCTTGTATGTAAAGTTGGTGAGCTAGAAAAAGCAAAAACACCCACCGCACTGCTCACACAACTTTTCAATTCTTCTTTTTCATATTTTTACATCATAAAGTTAAGCAATAAAACAAAAAAGATGCCTTTGATTTATTTTTCTTTTATGTTTGTGCTTATATTTCAACATATGTTATTATGTCTTATATAACTTCAGGTTAATTTGGCCATCAATTATATACATTGCCACTTACGTTTCTCTCTCTCTCTCTCTCTCTAGTCATTGTTACAGAGAAAATCAGTGGAAAAACACAGTAGAAATGATGGGGAAGTTGAATTTGTTGGAGGGCATGAATTGAGTACAATCATAGGTGACCCATTTCTTTCAAAAATATATTTGTTTTTTCTCTTTCTAGTTTTGGTTAAAAAAGGATGAAATGAAAGACCCTTTTCTCTGATTTTTCATCCTCATGAGATTGAGGAAGCGCAAAAGATGTTTTCCTTCTTGCTCCTCTCTTCATAAAGTAAAATCAATGTTGTTTTTTCATATAAACTCATTGTCAATGATGTTTTCCTTTGTATATAATACTGAAAAATGTGATCATGTATCAGTGTCATGTTCCTGTGTTTGTGTGTTTATGTCTGTGTTAGTGCTTCCTTGGTCTAAGAATGGTTTTAAATAGCGGCTGCAACAACAGTTGTGATCGCATGTGATCCTAGATATCAGGGAGAATTGCGGTCAAATGTGACCTATGCGGTCTCAATCACGACTGCGTTGCGGTTTCGGCAACATCAGAAACCTTTATGTTGCAGCCTAGACTATGCAGACCTTTATTTAAAACCCTAGTCTCAATTGTTTTCTAGGTGTTTTTTTATTTTTCATTTAGTTCATTCTTCTTTCACTAAAAGTTTAATTCTTCCTTTACTTCCCTGACCTACTGTTTTAAGCACTTTGAGATAGAAAGTTATCATTTATATCTAATATGCATGAAATTGAAATCTTTCTGTGGTTTTGGTAGATTCACCAGTTGTTCATATTCTATTTTTGCTATTACTCTTTGCTTAAGGATGTTTTCAAATTTCAAATGCAGGTTGATGAGGATGAGATTTATTGGAGACATAGAAAGGAAGATGAAGAGTTGGAATGGTCACATTATTCCACTCACTTAATAACTCAGTTGACTCAATGTTTTTGTGAGTACATTTTTCTGTCTTTATATCTGTCTTTATATCTGTCTTCTGTTGTTTCAATGAGAATATGAAGGATTACTGTGCATTATAAGAAATTGCAAGAAGTTTTTGTCAAATGCTTAACTTAACAGATTTGAGTGCCTTCACTAGGACACTATACTTCTGAATATGGTGATATAGCTACCTACTTACATCTATCAACAATCAATTGGATACATTTTTTAGTTTGGCCTTTTAATTTCAGGAGCATTGTTAACAATTGGAGTTTATTTATAAGAAGTTATTCTTTTTATTCACATCAAAGTTTCTTTTAAATAAGGTCTCGAGTTTGAGTTTCGTGAGTGGAAAAAATAGGTCTTGGGAGATTTTCAGTCAATTGGGCTTGACTTAGATTAGTGAGTCATGTTTGACTTTCAAATAGAGGGTCCACACAAAAAACATACCTTTTCTTTGCAAGCCTACCAACAAGTGTGACAAAAAACATGAAGTGTGTGTTCGGTTGTGGTGACAAAAATTGATTTTGATTGATTAGATTTTGTAAAATTAATTCTTGCTAAAGTGAATTAAATGAAAGTAATTATGTTTGAATGCATTCATGTAAAAGTGAGTTGAACAATAAATTTGAAGGTTAAAAAATCACTTTTAGAGTCAAAAGCTCCTTTACAAACTGAGAAACTCAAGATTATTTAATTGTTTGGGACTTCTTACTTTTTAGGACATTATTGTAAAAGTAAATTTAAGGGAATGCATCTTCTACATTCTATTTTATATATTAGCAAACATACCATTGAGAATATGCAGAGTGTATTAGAAGAACATACTTCAGTTCTGAATTTTAATGTGACAGAGTCTCTAACAATGACTTAACAAAATTGCAGTTTGATGATTCTTTGCTATATAATTTTATTTATCCTCCAAGTTTCTTCGATTGCTGATCCGTATTTTGTTGCACATAGCTACTGCTATGGTTGGATCACGATCATGGATAGGAGGACTCTTTCACCGCACGAACATTAAACATAATGATAAGTTTATTGACTATCCTTTGAGTCCTCTTGAGGTAAAGGGAAATGGAAGTTGGTGATCTGTTGAATTTTTCTTTTGATTTTTCTGTGTGATATAGTCACTATTTACTTATATTCATATGAGTGTTGATTTTCTTTTGAATTTTTATTTTGATTTTCTGTGTTGGTTATCTTTTATATGATCCTCCATATGCTGTCAATAGTATACAAGACAATGTCCCCTTCAAACAACTTAGTGTATATTTGATTCATTAAAGTTTTTTTTTTTTTTTTTTTGAATGAAATTGAATTCCTAATTTTTATTTGGTTATAATTGTGTTTGAAGTAAAATGATTTATGTTTTGATGCTTTTACTCTGAAAGCCAAGTTGGTATCAAACTTGGTGTGTTATTTGCAACCAATGCTAAAACTACTTTTTATGGCTTCTAGTCAAACAGAGATTTTAGAGCTAAAATCGATTTTCTTGGCTGTTACTAAACATTTGTATTTTTGCTAAAATCACGGTTGGCAAGAGTCAAAATCAATTTCGGTACTCTTTACGCTACCATGAAACTAGACACAGACTTATTTCTAGTCCTTGATACTAGTTGAAAGAGCAAAAAATTGTTTTAATTGGTTCAACAATTTAATTTTTGTACAAGATAGGAAATCTGCAATTCTTTATCTGAGTAAGTTTTTTACTTTATTAGATTCAGTGGGCTTAACTTGTTTTCATGTTTCTGTCAGGAGGAAAGACTTCAGCGGCTTCACGAACGGCTGCAAGTTCCGTACGATGAAACTCGCCTTGACCATCAAGTACTTTTGTTTTTTCATGAAGCTAACTTTCTTTGTGTTCTATTTATTTTGTCCAAAGTCCTCTCTTAGTAACCATTCCGAAAATACAAGCTTCATTTCTTGTTCGCAGGTCACTAAAAAAGAAAGGAACATAATTGAAAACACTTTTGAATTGTTATATTCATACTAACTTTATTTAAAAATATCATCAACATTCAACAGGAATCATTGAGATCTCTATGGCAATGTTCCTTTCCTAATGTTTCTCTGAAAGGCTTGATATCTGACCAATGGAAAGATATGGGATGGCAAGGTGCTAATCCATCAACTGACTTTAGGTATACAAATATGTTATGATTTTTTTTTATTTTTTATTTTTATTATAATTCATTTCAAATTTTAAACAAAATTTTAAGATAAGATCTATCAGGACTAGAGATTGAGGGCATCATTGTACAAATTTTCTCAATATCTTTCACAGCGAATTCAAAATCCTTAACATGGCAGCTTGATAGTTTCGGATCAGTGATTATGCTTCATAAACTCATTAAACGAAAGCGCTTGTTCATAACTTGCACAAACTTTAAGAAAGCGGCATTATGTTTCACATTTCGACTACCTTAAAAATTTCTATTCAGAGGTAGTAAATCTAATAAACTGATTTCTTCAGGGGATGTGGCTTCATTTCCCTTGAAAATCTGCTGTTTTTCGCGAAGAAATATCCGGTACGCATGTGTTTTCTAATTTGCATGCCTGAAAAATTTTGATCTTCATTTATGTGCTCTCTCATTTTAGTTTCTCTTGATATTTATGTTGGCAGAAAAAGATGAGTTATTACTAATTTTTATGGAAATTCAAATGAAGGCATCTTTTCACAGGCTGTTGTTGAAGAAAGATGGAACGCGAGATAAATGGGAATATCCATTTGCTGTTGCTGGCATTAATATATCATTTATGTTGATACAGATGTTGGATTTATGCTCAGGTTTGTGTTCAATATGACTATAGAACTAAAATAACAATAGGATATCATATGCTTTCTTATAAAACATGTTGATATAGTTTCAAAATCAACACGAGATTCAAATAAGTGTAGCAAAGACGAAAATGTTATGTAGGATATGTGAAAAGACTAGACGAGATAGGATTAAGAGTGATAGCATTAGAGAGTTGGGGTTGCACTTATCCTAGTAAAGATGGTGGAAAATCGGCTTAGGTGGTTTGGACATGTGGAGAAGAGACCTGTTGATTTTTTAGTAAGGAGAGTATATTAGATGGAGGGAAGTCAAAATCGTTAAAGGCGGAGAAAGACCTAGAAAAACTATAAAGACTTGAAGATTAATGAGTTGGAAAGAGACATTATGGTGTCATGCCTTTGTTAGATCATGTAGCTGACCATACTCAAGGCTTAATTTTTGTTGTATAGTTTCAAGACAATTGTTGAACATTGCTTTCTTTTTATAAAGTTTTATCTATGGAACATTTGGTAAATGAAGTTTCTTGTAATGATATGCATTGCATTTGGTAATGAAGCTTGGATGACCTTTTGTAATTGTACAATTTTCTCTTTATCAGAACCTGATAAAAGCAAATTACATTTTCTAATTATTTTTCCACTGAATGTTTTAGAAGGAAAGCCTCGATGTCGTCCTGGCATGAATTTTCTCAAGTTATTAGGAGGTAAGCATGGAATATCTTAATCTATCTGTGTTATATGGTATCATGTATTTGATCAATCCAAATTCATTTTTTATGTTTTAGCCCTTGAAATGCTTATAAGTTTTATTTCATGGTACCACAGAAGATGAAGAAGCATTTGATGTTCTATACTGTATAGCTTTCGAGATGGTGGATGCACAATGGCTGGCCATGCATGCTTCCTACATGAATTTTAACGTATTCTTTCTTTCTTTCTTCTTGCACGCTT
The DNA here is from genome assembly GCA_037974775.1 of Cicer pinnatifidum. Taxonomy (NCBI): domain Eukaryota; kingdom Viridiplantae; phylum Streptophyta; class Magnoliopsida; order Fabales; family Fabaceae; genus Cicer; species Cicer pinnatifidum. The sequence goes on from JBBPBR010000003.1 coordinate 54,582,270, forward strand.
CCTACATTGGAAACTGAAAATGACATTCATTTTGAGACAAATCCTTCTAAATAAAATGGCCTATAGTTTTCCTTTCTTCCTCTTTAGATTATTCTCCTTTAGTCCTTCTTATAATGCACTTTAATTTATTGACTCAAAATGATTCCATGGCTTCAGGAGGTGCTACAAACAACAAGGATGCAATTGGAGAGAGAGCTATCCTTAGAAGACATCAACAGAATACAAGATTTGCCTGCTTACAATCTGTTGTACCAATAGCTTTAATCTTTATCTCTTGTATCCATAACAACAAATTCCCAAGGGACACAAATTTGTAACTATTGCAGACAATTCCATTACAATGTCTATGCTCATTGAACTTCAGGGATTCACTCCTCTTCTCAATGGATCTGTATGAATCACCTTAATTTGAAGTTGTTTATAACTAACAATGAAAGGGAATTTTGAAAGGGACTTTATTTTATTGTTGAGGAGCAATTGATGATTTGATGAGAAATGGGAACCTATCTAATCTAAGAGTCTAAAAGAAAATTGTAAATAAAAAATTAATTGGATTCAAAATCTTGAGATTAACTTTTGCACACATCTTTTGTTTCCCCTTGTTGTTTTGAGTTTATGCTAACACACACTTATAGCTGCATAATTTCACCTTTATGCATTTGCTACACTTTCTGTCAACAATTATGGAAGACATTAGTTGATTTCGTTTGATTATAAAAAACTAGCCAAGATATAAATCACTATTTGCTTAAACTACAGTAATTCAAACTCGAATCAAAGCTAAGCTCATTTAGTTGTATGTGATTATGTCCACCCCCACACAAGTATAACTGGGAGTGTTTGCAGCAGGACCGGACTGTGAGGAGGAGCTAGTAAAATTAACAATGTATAATTACATTTCAGAGCTTTACTTTTTGAAACCTTGAAATGTTTTCATTTCAAAAATTTGAAATTTTTGAAAATATCTATTGCGATACTTTTGTTAAAAGTGAAAAGGTTCGAATTTTTTTTATAAATACATATAAAAAATTTTAAATTAAATATGGTGTATTAATTTTTTAACATATCGGCTCGCCTTGGTTTGATTAGGTGGTGTATTAATTTTTTAACATATGAAAATTAATTATTTATTTTAATTAATTAAATGCTTGCGTTGATAATTTGACTGTGCTTCTGTTTTGTCTGGTCTTACGTGTCTGCTGTTGCCCGGAAGTCATGGTCAAACACGTTTTCCTATTTCTGAGCACACATCTTGTTGTCAGATCATGGATCTCGTGCCTAATGGATCCCCATCTTTCTTAGATCTAGTTGTAGAACTCCTCTATAAATAGAGGGTTCACCTCAGTTGGAAAAGCACACCAAAAGCTCTCTGTATCTGAGGCTTTTCTCTCACTTCTTCCCTTTCTTACTTTTTTCTTATATTTCTCACGAGTGGCCTTAGTGCCATATTACGAGTGGCAGTCATTCGACTCCGATACATAGGGTGTAATTCTAGAACGATTTTCTACAGTGCAGTAGAACTCCAATACAGAGTATCAGAGCACAATTTCGGCAGTGACTCGAAACGTCTTAAAGAGAGCGACCTAGTCCGCGACTCAACCCAATAATTCTAATCGGTGGCATTGTTATTTTTTAATTTTTTTTTTTTTAAAACTTCATAAACAACAATTACTTCCATCAATCACCTTACGATGAAGTAACAACATGTTAACATCAAACACATTTATAAATCAGGTTGCTTTGATTTGCAAGTTACTCTCTTAATATACTTACGAGTATTCATTTGTTTGATCACCTGCCACTGGGATGTGACTAGAGCTGTCAATTTGACAAGCCTCCTAATTATTGGCCCCAGCCCACATTTTGAAGGGGCCAAAAAAATTAATAATTTAAAAGGCCCCAAAAACAAGGCCCCTAAATTAAAAGCCCCATAAAAATTTGTGGGCTTAGGAGGCCCATAGGCCCACTTTTTTAAAAAAAGAATCGATTTTCTTTTTTGAGAAATAAAGTTTTTCAATTTTTTCACCGATAATGTTTTTTTATTTTTTTCTATAAAATTTTCCGATTTTTTTCGATAAAAATTTCTGATTTTCTTTCGGTAAAAAATTTCTGACTTTTTTCGAATAAAAAATATTTGATTTTTTTCGATAAAAAATATCCGATTTTTTGTTTCGATAAAAAATGTCCGACTTTTTTTTGATAAAAAATTTCCCATTTTTTTTCGATAAATAGTTTCAAATTTTTTTTTCGATAAAAAATTTTCATTTTTTTTTGAATAAATTTTTTTTCAAAAAAAAAATCTTAAAATTAACAAAATATTGGGGGTCGATGGACCTCTAGAGCTCCCTCCTTTAGGCCCCATGAAATAATGAGCCGAAATTAAAGGGCCATTAAAAGATTATTTTGATAGGAGATCTAATAATAAAACAAAAAAAGTAAAAAAAACCTTGTAATTTTTGACGGCTCTAGTTGTGACTATCTTTTATGGCATCATATAAGTGATATTTATTTTAATAGTTGATTTCTTTGTAATTTTGATTAAAGAGTCTCCACTTTATCTTGAAAAAAAAAAAAAGAAAGAATAGATCCCTCTAAACTTTTACTATAAATAAATGTTTTTGGAAATATGGTAATGAATGACACTAGAAACACATTGCATTTATTCCATCTAATATCATCGTACCATTTTATTATATTTGGTATTCTAGATTTATATATGATTGACTAATATCAAATTCAAATTTCTTTTTTTATAAAGATAATTCAGGGTGAAAAGATGATGATTCAATTTAAAGTAAACAAAATCTTAAAATTTAATCAATACTTATAAAATTTACATTTTCCTCCTTTCTATGACATTGACGAAGAATGAATCTGTAATTTACCAATATAATGTTTGTGCTACAACTCGTGGCGTATATTTGTGATAGATAGAATTCAAACTTTTCCACAACACAATTATAAAATTGCCAAGAAAAACA
>JBBPBR010000003.1:54595686-54606588 GCA_037974775.1 Cicer pinnatifidum
ATGTTTTAAAATGTCAACAATGTTATCCTTATTTTTTGCAAAAATTCAAAAAATTTATCAAAAATTTCAAACAAAATCCATAAAATTAATTATCGTCCTCAATATAATACAATTTTATCAAATTCATAACTTAAATCTTTAAATAAACTCATATTTTCATCTCTAACAACATCAAATAAAGAATAACAAATATGAGTTTATTTGAAGATTTGAGTTACGAATTTGATGAAAATTATTTTATATTAAAGAATATAATTAATTTTATGAGTTTTATTTAAAAAATTTGATGAAATTTTGAATTTTTATAAAAAAGAAGGATAACATTGTTGACATTTTAAAACCTCAAAGATTAAATTGTCACTTAAAATTAAAATAAAGGACCAAATCGAAAAGACACTACGCCAAAAATGATATTTAACAGCGCCCATTTTACAGCGCTTGCTAAACACAAGCGCTGTTGTAAATGTATTTGAAAAATAACGGAGCCTTTTACAGCGCTTTTATTCACAAGCGCTGTAAAACAAGCGCTGTTGTAGGTCATATAACGTTTGCGCATAATGTTATAAGGCTTTTACAGCGCTTTTTAAAAAAGCGCTGTAAAATGAAGCGCTTTCGCGTATGCTTTTACAGCGTTTTTTTCACAAGCGCTGTAAAAGGCATGCGCTTTAAAATAATTGGACCACCTTTTACAGCGCTTTTTTCACAAGCGCTATAAAATACAAGCGCTTTCATTGAATTTAACTACCTATTACAGCGCTTTTATTGACAAGCGCTGTAAAAGACATAAATTTCAAATAATTATATACGTTGGGAACCCTCATATCCTCTACATCTTTCATCACCTCTACTCTGGGAACCCTCATACCCTCATATCCATTACGTGTTGTGCCGCCATCTACCTATTACGTGTTTTCTCAGGTATTTTTTTTTTTAACTAGATTTTTTTTATCAAATTAAAAATTCATACCACTTGATTTGTGTTAAATCTCTTCAACTAGTCAAAAATTCATACCACATGATCTGTTCTGTTTTTAAAATAATTGATTGATATTGGTTTCTTTTTGAAACTTGTTGATATGTTTTGAAAGCTTAATTATTAGTTTTGTAACTGCATTTATATAGGTGGTATAATATGGATAGGAAATGGATGTCAGCCAATCGATTGTCAAAAGAGTATGAAATTGGAGTGAAGGAGTTTGTTGAGTTTGCAGTGAAGAATGCAAAAGATCCAAATAGAGTAGTTTGTCCTTGTTTAAAATGTTGTTTTGGAAAACGTGTTAGAGAAGATGAATTAGAAGGACATCTAGTATGTAATGGAATTGATCAAAGCTACACATGTTGGATAAGACATGGTGAGAAAAAAAAAGGAAACACTAATTTTGAGAATAGTTCGACATATGCTTCAACTGACTTCGATACAGATACATATGAGCCGGATCGAGTTGATGAGATCGCAAAAGCAGTTGAAGAAGATCTTCGAGATTGTCCTAAAATGTTTGAAAGTTTGTTGAGTGATGCAGAGAAAGAATTATATAATGGTTGTACTAAATTCACAAGACTGTCGGCGATATTAAAGTTGTACAACCTAAAAGCGAGTAATGGATGGTCTGATAAAAGCTTTACAGAATTATTAACACTCATAAAAGATATGTTGCCAGATGATAATGAACTTCCCAGTCGAACCTACGAGGCTAAAAGGATTTTGTGTTCTATTGGCATGAGTTACGAAAGGATTCATGCGTGTCCTAATGATTGCATTTTATTTCGAAATGAATATGAACTACTTAAGGCGTGTCCGAAATGCAATGTCTCTCGATATAAGAAGAAAGAATCTACTCCAGCAAAAGTCGTGTGGTATTTTCCTATAATACCAAGATTTAGGTGCATGTATCGCAGTGAAGAAGATTCAAAACACTTGACATGGCATGCAGATGAAAGAATTAGAGATGGAATGTTTCGACACCCTGCAGATTCCCCACAATGGGCAAAAATTGATCACGAGTATCCTGAATTCGGGATAGAGTCAAGAAATCTAAGACTTGCACTTTCTACTGATGGAATGAATCCACATGGTCTTCAAAGCATCTCACACAGCACGTGGCCTGTGATTTTGGTAATATATAACCTACCTCCATGGTTATGTATGAAGCGTAAGTTTATGATGTTGTCTCTGTTAATTTCTGGACCCAAACAACCGGGGAATGATATCGACGTATACTTGACTCCTCTAATAGAAGATTTAAAACGTATGTGGGAGACAGGTGTGGAAGTTTATGATGGGTATAAGAAAGAATATTTCAATTTGAGGGCTATGTTGTTCGGCACAATTAATGACTTTCCAGCATATGGTAATTTATCAGGATATAGCATTAAAGGTCAATGTGCATGTCCTGTATGTGAAGAGAGTACAAATTGGATGCGGTTGAAACATTGTAAGAAGAATGTGTTTCTTGGACATCGTAGATTTTTACCTTATAGTCATCAGTATCGTTGGTGGAGAAATGCATTTAATGGAAAATCAGAGGAAGGTAAAGCTCCTTTACCACCGACTGGATATCAAATACTTGAAAAAGTACAAGGTTTGACCAATAAATTTGGCAAACCTTTTGCGGGAGAGCTGGTCAAAACTGGGTGGAAGAAAAGGTCAATTTTCTTTGAATTACCATATTGGAAGTCATTGTATATAAGACATTTCCTCGATGTGATGCATATTGAAAAAAATGTATTTGATAGTGTTATTGGTACGTTACTCAATGTTCCAGGAAAGTCTAAAGACGGCATCAACGCAAGATTGGACTTGGTCGATATGGGAATAAGAAATGAATTGGCTCCAGTAAAGAAAGGAAATCGCACATATCTACCTCCAGCCGCTCATACTCTATCTAGAAAGGAAAAAATTGTTTTATGTAAATTTCTACATGAAGTTAAAGTTCCAGAAGGATACTCTTCGAACATTAGAAATTTGGTTTGTATGAAAGACCTCAAGTTAAAAGGTTTGAAGACTCATGATTGTCATATTCTAATGGAGCATTTGCTACCAATAGGTATACGTTCCATTTTACCTGAAAAAGTTCGACTAGCATTAACTAGATTATGTTTCTTCTTCAGGGAAATTTGTAGTAAAGTGATCGACCCTCAGAAATTACCGACATTGCAGAGGGAAATTGTTGTTACTTTGTGTGAGCTTGAAATGTATTTCCCACCATCGTTTTTTGATATAATGGTTCACCTTACTGTTCATCTGGTTAAGGAGACACAACTTTGTGGGCCAGCTTATATGAGATGGATGTATCCGATAGAACGATATATGAAAATATTAAAAGGGTACGTAAAAAGTAGAAGTCGACCAGAAGGTTGCATTGCTGAACGATACATTGTTGAAGAGGCTGCTGAATTTTGTACTGAATATCTGTCCAATGTTGAATCCATAGGGCTTCCCATGTCTCGTCATTCGGGAAGACTATCAGGAGAAGGGATAATTGGAATGAGACTACTGACTATATCAAGGACAGAATTGGAGCAGGCACAATTGTATGTTCTGCACAATGATGATGAGGTTCAACCGTATGTTACAATACACATGGATCAGTTATCTCGTTTGAACATGAATAGGAATCAAAATTGGATAACTCGAGAGCACAATCGAAGTTTTATACCATGGTTAAAAAATCACATAAAGTCAAAATTTGACATAGACCCCGGATCAATTTCACAGAGATTGAGGTGGCTAGCAAATGGTCCGAGCTTACATGTCTTTTCTTACACTGGTTATGTTATTAACGGCTACACATTTTATACCAAAGAACAAGATGATCAGACCACTATGCAAAATAGTGGAGTCACTCTCGTAGCTGAAGCGATGCATGTCTCAAGTGCAAAAGACAAAAACCCAATATATGCAAATCTATCATATTTTGGGGTTATCGAGCGCATATGGGAGTTAGACTACACAATGTTTCGTCTTCCCATATTTGGTTGCAAGTGGGTCGATAATAATAATGGCGTTCGGATTGATGAGTCAGGATTCTTGCTTGTTGATTTTAATAGGGTGGGATACAAAGACGAGCCTTTTATTTTAGCGTCGCAAGCTCAACAAGTGTTTTATGTCACCGATCCTTCTGATGATAAAAGGTCTGTTGTCTTATCGACCAATAAAATAAGTGATGATAACAACAATGATGAAGATGTTGGTAATGATCTTTTATTTGCAACATCACAACAACCACATGAAATTGATTCAACTGATGATGGTTTATATCTTAGAGATGATCATGATGAGGGAATTTGGATTAATCCATCGTTTCGTATTGTAAATGGACAAACAAATGTGAATCCCACCAGGAAAAGAAGAAGGGCATCTTAATGTACATGTTTAATTGTTTTATATAAGCCATGCATGTAATCTGAATTATTGTTGTAATCTGAATTATTGTTCTATTCTGGTTTTATTTGTAATCTGAATTATTGTTCTATTCTGGTTTTATTATTGTAATCTGAATTATTGTTCTATTCTGATTCTATTCTGGTTTTATTGAATTATTGTGGTATTATATAATCTGAATTATTCTAGTTGTATTCTTGTTTTATTGTTGTCTAAGAAGGCAAGCATAACCAGTGATTATTGCATGTTTATGTAAATTTGGACAATTACAATTCTTAAGAACTATGCATGTAAAAAAAGTGCATGTCTTTTACAGCGCTTTTTAAAAAAAGCGCTGTAAAAGGCCCTTTTAAAAATTAAAAAATGAGACATTTTACAGCGCTTTTTTTAAAAAGCGCTGTAAAAGACTTTAAAAATAATAATGGAAAGATAACTAACATGACTTTCTCTAACAGGATTTTCTTCAAACACCTTTTACGCATCATGGGAATCCCCAAAAACACATTGTTAACAAAAACTTCAGATCCATTGTTAACAAAAACATCAGACACATTGTTAACAAACCCATTTTTCGCAACATGGCAATGAACCTGTAGATCAAGTTACGATTTAAGAATGAAAGGGAATGTAAAGAGATAAAAAGGACTTTGATGTTTGGTGAAGATTGAAAGAGTTAGCTTTGATGTTTGCGAAGAAGATGCATAAAAGGACATTGATGTTTGGTGAAGAGGAAGATATTTTGGTGGGACATAACAAAACACAAAAATAACATAATAAGGCCTTTTACAACGCTTGTTGGGATAAGCGCTGTAAAAGAGTCTTTTAAAAATTTAAATAAGTCCTTTTACAGCGCTTCTTTGAACAAGCGCTGTAAAAGGCTATTAAAAAAACATTATATAACATACTAAAACAATGAGGCCTTTTACAGCGCTTGTTTGTAAAAGCGCTGTAAAAGAGTCTTTTTAAAAATTTAAATAAATACGCCTTTTACAGCGCTTTTCCAAAGAGCGCTATAAAAGGCTAAGCCTTTTACAGCGCTTGTGTATAAAAGCGCTGTAAAAGGGTTATAAAAAAGCGCTGTAAAAGGGTTATATATATAACAGTAACCTCTTCAGTTTCCTCTTCATTACGTAATCTACACTATCATCTCAACCTTCATCGTTCTTCTCTTCTTTTGCAAACCCTATAATCTCGTTCATTACGAACCTTATTTCCACGATCATCGCTTCATTTCGAACCTTATTTCCATCCAAGATCATTTCGAACCTTATATTTTCATTGAAATACGTAACCCTCATTACGTATTTCTTCAAAACCATTTTTCTGTGACATTTATTGCTGTGAAATTTCTCCGTTCGCTCTTTTCATTGCATTTCATCCTTCTTCGAACCATTATACAGGTATTGATGTTATTTATTTTTTGTAATCATTAAAATGCATGTTGAGCTTGTTTAAAATATATATACTGATACATGTTGAGCTTGTTTAAAATAATGCATGATGCATGTTGAGCTTGTTGAAGTTATACTAAACTGCATGTTGAACTTGTTGTAGTTAAATGGATACAAACAGAGATTTAGAATGTCAAAATGAAGAAGTTGGCACCAGTAGGACTTATGAAAATGAAGTCAAACGTGGTGCAACTATCATGCAGAAAGTCATTAAAGCTAGGAGCAATGGGACCAAGTTTGAGGTAATACTATACTATACTCTGTTTGCTGTGTATTTTTTTAGGTTTTTTTAATAGCATGTACTTACTATATGAGTTTATTAGGTGGGATGGAATGAAAGTGGTCAGCCAGTTGACCCACACAGCGCAATGTTTGTGAGCTACATTGGGGCTGTTGTGCGTCAAAATATTCCAATAACAATTGACGACTGGAGAGAAAAGGCATTGAAGGATGCCAAAGATATCATCTGGAATGATATTCAAGTAAATTTTTTGATCCAATCTTTTGTCATTTATAAATATTTTCATTGAAATACTTTACTTATAATTTTTTTCATTGCAGGCATCTTTTGTCCTTGATGAAGGACGAAAGAATTATGTATTGAGAGTTGCCGGCAAAATCCATCGTGGATTTAGATCGCATCTCTCAAACTTCTATCTTAAAGATAAAGAAGGAAACACAAGCGCTGAACCTCCAAAGATATATCAACATTATATATCAAATGAGGAATGGAAAGCGTTTGTTTCCAAACGTACGGACCCCGCGTTTGTCGTAAGTGATTAATTTATTAGCTTTTTTGTGTTTTATTATTTATATTCGCATCGTATTTTAAATTTTTACATAATTGCTATTTTTTTATATAGAACATAAGTAAGGCAAATCGTGAAAGGGCAAGAAACCCGACGCACCCATACAGAAAATCACGTATGGGATATGCACGCCTTGATCAAGGGCTTGTAAGTAATTAAACATCACTTTTATATAATGAATGAATTTGTATTATAAACTATAGTTTCTAACTAATATTTTGTTTTATCCAATAGCGACAAGAGACCCAAACTAATCAACCGTTGGGTCGTCACATCTTGTGGAAGGAAGCTAGGGTAAATAAAGATGGAGTGGTTGATAACCAAAATGTTCAAAAAGTAATAGAACTTTGTGTAAGTATATTATGACTTTAATATTTTTTCAATATTGTATTTATCACTTGAATACTTTTTAATATTGTATTTTAAAAATGATAATGAACTTAACTATTTTAATGTTACATGTATTTTAGGAGACCATCTCTCAAAGTTCTGAATGTGAAGAGGGCAACAAGGATAGTTGCCGGGATATTTTGGGCAAAGTTTTTAATGTTCCTGAATATTCCGGCCGAGTTAGGGGGAAGGGATTTGGAGTAACTCCCAGAAGCTTTTTTCCTCAAGAGAAGCGCCAAAAACCTTCCAACGAGGAAGTATTAGAGAAGCTCAGAATCCTATCTGAGCAAGTGGCACAATTGGTGAATACAAACAAAGACAAGCAACTTCCGGTTCAGCTCCAAGGTGAACTACAAATGGAGAGTGAAAGCGGGAGTTGCAACGTCGGTTTGAAAAATATTCCCGAGGTAATTAATTACTTACTTGCTTATGTAATTACTTATGCATTAAACAATATTATATATTAACTGTACTTATGTTTTAACTATTGATTTAGGGTGTCACTTCGTGTTTTCTATACTTGTCCTCGCCCACTCATCGGAAGGTGGGAAAAGCAAAATTGTACAATACTTTGGGAGAAGTATTGCACAACACTCCGATCCCAAAGGGCCATGTCAAGGTATCGCCTACTGTTGCTTTCGAACCAACTGCACCGTTGCCGATACCGGACAACGACGGAGATATGCAGTCATTGGGCGAAGCTATCGGTAGTTACGTGGCATGGCCCACTAACCTTGTTGCCCTCATTAAGAGCCCTCCCATAAACAAATCAGTGACGTCTCCCGATAAGGTTTGTCACATTTATTGCATAAGCTTTGTTAATTTTTTCAGATTCAATAAACTAACATTTAACCTCATTTTTGTAGGTCCAAATAAATAAACCACCCGTACATCCAAAAAAAAGCAGCAAACCTCAAAAATTGGAGGTTAATAGAGCTGCCAATAAAGCTGCCAAATCTGCAGCAATAAAAAAATTGGATCGTGGCAAATCAGTCGCTGCTGCTGCTCCTCCTAAAATAAGTCAGCCACGCCTTGGTAAATACGGGGCGTGTCTTGACATTGCTGTAAAAAAGAACCTATGCAGCAGCGACGATTGCCGCATGATACATATGAATAAAGAAATATTCGGAGAGGAGTATGAGGAATTATTCGACAAGGAGCACGTATACGAGCTTCTCGAACATAAGGAGCTCAGTGCAACTGTAATGAGCTTGTATATAAGGTAAAAAATACTTTTAATTGCATTTATTTGTAATTAATTAAATGTATTGGTAATTAATCTAGTTTAATATTTTCATTGAAGGTTTTTGCATGAGAAGGTCGTGTGCCCTAAGAAATTATCGAATAAATACTCATTCTTCTCTCCGCATAAAACGTCCATGTGGAAACTGGATGAAGACAATGTAAAGAAATACGTTGTAAATATGTTTTTAGGAAATATTTCAAAGGATAAATTGTTCTTAGCACCATATAATTCAGGGTACGTAATTTTATCTTTTTTAATTGATGAGAATTTAATTTATTAGTTGTGTATAGACCAAATTGTGTAACCAATTTTTTGTTGTTGTAGGGCACATTGGGTGCTATTTGCAATCAATGCCGTCTCTGAAGTTGTATACTATTTGGATCCCTTGCATGGCGATTACAACAATCACTCCGAAATCAAGACTTTGTTCGACACGTAAGTAATATTCATTTATTTTTGTTACACATATATATAAATAAGTATTTGTTCATGCTAAAATAATCACATTTATTCATTTTATAGTGCATTAAAAGTTTTTCGAGCTCAAAGAGGTGCGGTAGTGTCGAAGCAAAAGTCTAATAATATTACATGGATCCCAATAAAGTGCCCTCGTCAAACAAACAATATCGACTGTGGGTACTATGTATTGAGATTCATGAAGGAGATTGTTGACAAGAATAAAACTATTATCCCAGAAACGGTACGGTATTTTGATTATATGATTTTCATATATAAATTATCTATATATTTGAAACTAACTTAATATAATATGTTCAATTTTTATATTGCAGTACTTTGAACATTCCAGTCCTTCATATTCTGAGCAAGATCTGATGGAATTAAAGGAGGAATGGTGTGAGTATGTGCTTGAAATGAAAATTATTTGATTTTCTGGGAAATAGCATGCTGCAAGGGACTGAATATTATATGGTGCATAGTTATTATATGTATATGATCATAGGACAGTATATAAACTTGCATATAAATATGTTGTAAATTAGATTCAATGTATATTCATACCAAATATGTTGTAAATTAGATTCAATGTATATTCATACCAAATATGTTGTAAATTACTGTGTATCATTGTTCTGGTTCTGGTTGTGTTACTGATTTTGTTTCTGTATCATTGTTCTGGTTCTGGTTCTGGTTCTGGTTCTGGTTCTAATATTAGTGATTCTGGATGTGTTGTGTTGTGTGAACTGGTTCAAACTAATTTTGGATAAAAAGATAAAAGACAGCGCTTTATAAAAAAAGTGCCATAAAAAGCTAAAAAGCTAAAAAACGCTTTTAAAATATATACAGGGTTAAAAAAAAAAAAAAAATAACACCTTTAACAGCGCTTTTTACAAAAAGCGCTGTAAAAGGCACCCCAAATATGTATTATGGGTATGCCTTTTACAGCGCTTTTTGTAACAAGCGCTGTAAAAGGCACCCCAAATATGTATTATGGGTATGCCTTTTACAGCGCTTTTTACAAAAAGCGCTGTAAAAGGCACCCCAAATATGTATTATGGGTATGCCTTTTACAGCGCTTGTTACAAAAAAGCGCTGTAAAAGGTACCCAAATATATGAACTGTGGTATGCCTTTTACAGCGCTTGTTGTAACAAGCGCTGTAAAAGGTGCATAATAAGCGCGCGTTATAAATGGTGCCTTTAAGAGCGCTTTTTTGAAAGCGCTGTTGTAGCTTTTACAGCGCTCGAATCTACAGCGCTCTTTTTTTTGAAAAAGCGCTGTAGAAGGCTTAAAAAAAGCGCTGTAAAAGCGCTTTTTTGGCGTAGTGAGAAAAAAAATAAAAGACTAAAACGTTAACTAAAATTAAGTTAAAGACCACAAGTAGTATTTAGTCTATAATTTATATCCGAATTAAAAAATTGTACAACAACTTTAATATTCGTACTCGTACTTGTAAATGTTATATGTATTTTAAATACAATAAATTAATAAATAATAAAATATAATTATATTTAAATTAAAAATCCTCAAAGATTTTTAAAATTAAATATCATAAAATATTACAATCCAACTTATTCCACTAATCCAACATCCAACTCCAAAGCATACCAAATGTGTAAATATCAAAATAAAAATTAAAAAATCTTTTAGTTGATTGAAAGTTGAAATATTGATACTTTTGTGGTTGATTGTTATGAAATTGACTATTATTAGAAAAGATCAAAGATTTCAAATAAATTTTATTCGTTAATATATAAATTTTATGCGGGTCGCGGGTTTAGGGAGATTTATATTATATATGGCACACACTCTAACGTATATTCGTTATTTTTACGGATAATTACTCGAATATGAGTACATATTTGTAATGCATGTTTTTTATGTATTTAATCTAATAGGTGTAAATCCAATTTTCCTTGCTAACAAGAGTCTCTCTACCTAAATTTAAAGATTGTTTTTTTTTTTCGCATACACCAACATTTAATCAATGAGATTTTTCTTGCATATTGTTATAGCTTATAGGATAAGGTTTGTTAGATGCCCATATAAACAAAGTTTGTTGGATGCCTAATCCCATAGTTGAAGCTTTGTTTATAAAAAATAATTTTTAAAGATTAAAATGGAATAGAATAAACAATTAATTTAGTCTCTAAATTAATTTTTTTTT
>JBBPBR010000003.1:54606598-54625737 GCA_037974775.1 Cicer pinnatifidum
TTCAAGTTAGTCTATTTGTTAATTGTATCGGTTAAGTGATTGTTAGGAATTCTTATGTTATAAAAATACTTCAAAATAATCCCTGAATTAGCATAAGAAACAAAAATTTAGTTTTTCAAGGTTTAATTTTTTTTGTTAAGCATCTCATCTCTAATCCTTAACAAATCTTAGAGACAAAACAATATTTATATTAATTTTTTACACTTATTCTAAATTGTCATATTAAATATTTGATATTTATTTGTTTAATGATTTTAATGTTTCAATTAGATTTAAGTTTGTAATTTTTGGTTCATTAGGGTTTGTAACTTTTTATTTACAATGATTAAATAGTGAAAATAAATTTTACATCTTTGTCCCAAACAAAATAACAATAACTAGAAAAATAGTTAAAAATAGAGAGAGAAAAAAGATACACTAGGAAAAAAATAATAATAAATGTTCGTCTCATTTTCATAATTACAAGCAATAATTATGCATTTTATCTTAGGGTAATTGGTGAAAATAAAAACTTGTTAGAATCAAATTAGTTTGAAAAACATCCCTTAATCTTTATTTTGATGATAACAAAATATATGTGAGAACCATTAATGTATAAATGAATTTTTTAAGATGTGCAAATTTTCCAACAAAAGCTCTGATAATAATCATCTAAATATAAAACGCTTTTTCACTCTTCCACTATATAACCTTGTCAAGACTTCAATCAACATGCATCTTTGTTACTGTGATCAATGTGTCTTAATGCCTACTATGATTCGTCTACAACCGTTAAACGCAAGTAAAAACAAAATTGATCCTTTGGTCAATGTTCTACGAAAAATTAATCATTTGAGCCCAAACTAAATAAGAAGTCAACACTTCAATGTTCTCTATTTCTCAACTAACCCAAGTCAAATCATCTACTATCATCTAGTAGAAGTTATCCTTTGATTTAAGAATCCACAACAATGTGATCCTTTGATGCATATCTCCTTTGATGTTCCTGACTTAATGATCAAGATACATTGAATCATCATAAAGTCAAGAAAGGACACAATAAATGTGAAGATTCAAGATATTTAATTAATTGTATGATCCTTACATTTTGTACGAAATTTATGCAATAACTCTTGCAACGGTCAGAAACCCTAATGACATCAAATTTCACTATATAAAGAAGTTCGAGCAGCAATTCAAACATACATAACAAATGAGTGAAATTTATGGTAACAACTCCTTGTATACATAAAAGAGAAAAAGTTCTTGAGATAATCTTAGTGTTTTTATTGAGTGTTTATAATACAAAATCCTCTTGTAAGAGTTACTTAGAAGCACCACCATCTTTAATATCTGTAACCTAATCAATAGTGGTTGCACCCTCAAAAGCTTGACAGTACAAAGTTAGAAGTTTGAAAGATTATAACATACAAGAGATTAGTATATGTTCTATTGTTTGTGAAAATCAATTTGTTTTAGTGGATTAAATACTAAGGATGACTTTTTAGGTGATGCAATATAGTTAACAAATACACATTCATTTATTTTCAAAATAAAATTTTATGATGTGGAATTTTATGATGTGGTTTTGTTAGTTGTTAATCGTATATCCAATATGACAATTTGGAATTAGTGTAAAAATTAAATACAAATGTGTTTTATCTAGATGAGTTATGGATTAAACAAGAGAGGAGATAAGGTGTTTAAAAAAATATATTGAACCGTAAAAGACTAAATTGTTGTTTTTATTATAATTTAAGGACTGTTTTGAAGTATGATAATAGTTTAGGGACTATTAAAGGTCACTCAACAAAAATAATTAATAGATAGACTAACTTGATGGATGTATAAATAATATAGGGACTTTTTAGTTGATTTTAATAGTTTAAGGAATAAAATAATAAAAGAGTGTTAATTTAAAGACTAATAACTCGAGTCAATTATGTTTATGAGAATATAAATTTCAAATCAATTCTTTAGTCTAAACCCAACCATGGTAATTGTGTAAGGGTTTAATCGTTTAAAAATTTAAACATATGATGTTGTATGTAATAATTATTTGAAATTATAATTTATTTCTGTTTTAAATCATCACTCAAAGGTAATAATTATTTTTTTAAAAAGATGGTGTTTGTCGTTTTTTATTTTTCTTTAGAAGGTATAATAAATATCACTATAAATTCATACATAACTATTAATATTTTAGATTTAAATACGAAACAAGACGTTCAATATAACAATATTGATATTTGTTAATTGAACGAAAACTTAATAACAATATTTTGTCACCTTTTACCCTTTGAAATTTCACTACTTACAATTTTTTGCAACAATTTTTTGAATGAATTGAATTTTGTAGAATTGTTTTGATTAAAATGAGTTTTTTTTTTTTAATTGTTGAAGTAAAAGCAAAAGGAAAAACACAAGGAAAACTAAGCTCAAGAGAGTAACACCCATAAAGAATCAGCAAGAAGGCTTACACGTTCACAACCACAAATTTAAAATATTTATGCACATATAAATTTTATTATTATTATTGAAAAAGTTAAATATGTGTATTTTTATAAATATCCCTAAATAATTTATATTTCGAATTATTGTCAATGTATCTTTATTTGTGAGTCACACTTTTAGTACAATCTCCAACTCTATTAACCAGTTTTAAATTCTCAAATACCTTTAAGTTGGAGCTCATATTATCATAGAAGTGATCAGGAGTTTCTCAAAGAGTATCATATTAAATATAATATTGATGGAGTTGCATCTAAATGTCTTGGTCTTGATGCTTGTGGTGGTATTTTTAGGGTCAATTATGCTTCTTCTTCGTTGTTTTGCTATGAATTTAGATAATACAACTGCACTACATGTTGAGCTTATGAGAGCCATGATTGTTATTGAAATAGCCTTCAAGAATGAGTGGAGATTTCTATGGATTGAATTTGACCAGCAGATAACAAATCTAGCTTTTAAGAATACTAACCTTGTTCTTTTGTCTTTTAAAATAGATGACTTAATTATGTTAAGATGATTAAACGAGTTAGTTTTACTATATCTTATATTTTTTGAAATTAGTGTGTGGACAAAAATTTTAATTTGAGACTTCACATTGTTAACAATCGTTGATGTAATATATTTTTTATAATATTTATGATGTTTTTAATAAAAATATTTTTTATATTCTTGAACATAGATTTTGCTAATATATGTATGTATTTATTGTAGTTTTATCCTTGTAGATTTTCCTAATAAGAATTTTAATGAGGTAGTATATTATACCTCATAAGATTGTTAAATTGGAATTTGAGATAGTTTCCCTAATTTTTTTGTATTTTCATTTTATCTCTATTTTTAATAATAGGCTTAATTGCAGTTTTGGTCCTCCTATTATAGCTGAATCGCGAAAGTAGTCCCCCACTTTTTTTCTCCCCAATTTTGGTCTCCAAACAGAATTTTGATCCAAAACTTGATAAAATTTCATTTTTTTGCATTTATTTAAGTCACATCATGTCTTAAGATCTCATTTGCAACAATTGTACATTAAATCTATAATCATAAATGGTGTAGTACGACTTTAAAAAAATGAAATTTCATCAAGTTTTGGACCAAAATCCTGCTTGGAGGACCAAAACTAGGGATAAACAAAATGTGGTGACTACTTTCGAGATTCAGCTAAAATAGATGGACTAAAACTGCAATTAAGTCTTAATAATATTTAGCGTGATTATTTTGAGTACCAACATTATTGAGACATCAGATTAATCATGATCACTATACACTCTATTTTTGCTATAAAAAATGAATTATATTTAGTCTGATGATCATACAAAATTCACTTAAAAAAAAAAAAAAAGAAAACTCTTGAAATCCAAGAAGGGAGACTCCAAAATTTTTGAGCATGTGATCTTTAGAGGCACTGATACACATGGTCCTTTGACACAAGAGGACAGCCACAAGACTGTTTCCAAAGCTGGGCCTTCTATTGGTGTAAACAGGCCAAGGAGACATCCAAAACCCCCTGCACATCATTTTGTTAATAGTTAATTATGTTAACATTTTTTTTACACCTTATGAGAATTTAAACTCTTATTTCTTTTGACTATTTTACTTCTTACCTTAAACGCTACAACTCCTCAAATAAATAATGTAATGCTTCATTACTACCAACACGTGGCAATTTAGGGAAGCAAACAGAGATGAGGGAAACATGACGTGTTCTAACCTTAGCTACCACTTGAAACATTTGAATGGTTTCATTTCTCATACAAACCATGTTTCTATTCCTCCAACTCCACCAAAGAGCAGCTAGGAATAAATTAGTAGCAGGACCTGCTAGAACACCATATTGTTATAGTAACTATATTAAACAAAAAAACTCGAAAGATTATATAGTCTCTTAATGCATATGTAGTGTCACAGTAAATTTGTCAAAATTAAAATGATTTTGACAAACTTAGTTTATTATCAAACTAACATTTAGAATAAGGATAATATCCGACAAAGTATAAAATAGATTCTTTATTAATCAAACATCTATAACCAACTACCAATGCTATTAGGATACAAGGTCTTGAAAAGTTGGATTTCGTACATCAATTAACTATATACCTTCTATAGAAAAAATTTAAGTTTAAAATGACTAAAATAGTCTAAACTAGATTGCAAAAATCAAAAAGTGTCATTATACCACAACAATTTATATTTTTTAGAAAAGTAAGTTTGGTTCACAAATATATGAAATTTTAAATTTCTGGTTGAAACTCTCGAAAATTTCATTTCTAAAAGTTTCGGAATTGAAAATGACTATCATAAATTTCATTCCTTAGTGAAATTTCTAGAAATGTGTTTAATTTTTTTTTACATTTTTTCATTTTATTTTGTTTGTGAGGTCCAGAGGAGCAAAAAACAACGTTGAACATTTTTGAATTCGACCTCCTACACAATCAAATAGGAGAGCTGTCATTGAAAAAAAGGAGAAAAAGGAACGAAGAAATGGATCAGGAGGATTATAATATTTAGCACGAGTTTGAGCAAGATCTTGCGTTTGATGATGAACAAGATCAACAACACCAACATAACGAGCATCACCATGAGGAGCATGAACAACTTATATTTCCTGGATGTCCTTACGATCTTTCCATCCTTAAGGATTATGAGCACCACATTGCAGTGAAAATGTAGACTGGATAGGTCAATAAATAAATTATTTTATTGTATATTATAATATAGCATAATATGTATATTTTAATATATTTGTAGTATAGGTTATTACAAAGCTAATTTTAGAAACTCAAACACATGATATGTATAGTTTAGTTTATAGAAAGCTGATTATAGTATAGTTTATATGCATATTTTAAAGTATTTATAGTATAGTTCATTAGAGTTTAATGAAATAATTGTTTATTTACATTATAATTTATGGTATGTTATTTTAATTAAACATGATAGACGTGCCTTAAAAGATGTTACAAATGGCAAAAAGCAAGACAAATTCACTGATATCAGATATGTATTACATGCTCAGATAGATAATTAGATTACTATATCTGGATATCTCATCCTCGGGTGATCTGTTATGTTGTTGCAGATGCTAATGCTGGTCCTAGTTATGATGTTATTGCTAGTTCTGGTCCTAGTTAGGATGGTGGTGCTGGTCCTAGTCATTATGCTGGTCCTAGTCATGATGTTGGTCTTAGTCATCATGTTGGTCATGGTGAATGGTATACATGATGTCAACTAATGGGTGGTCTTATACAACAGAGTTTAGATTTACATAGACTAGATCCTGAAGATGAGATATGTCTTATTAGAGAGACCTTTATACATATCTATATAAGGGGATTATTTGTAGTATTGTAGTTGTATTTTTTATTGTCTTATTTTATTATTCAGAAATATTTGTTTAAACTTATCTCGATTGACTTATTATCCAGACTTTGTTTTATTGCTTAAGACTTATTTTGTTAAAAGTTGAAATGATTTAATCTTTTGTATATTATATGAACGAATTTTGTTACAAAAAGGAATGTGAATTGCAGGGCAAATAAACTAACTGATTGAAAACAACATATATATATATATATATATATATATGAAATAAAATTTTAAATCAAAAGTGTCAATCATCTGCCAAAAACATATAATCTGATATATGTTCTAAATCTAATGAACCCCAATGTTGAGACATCTTGCATAAGCTATAGCCCATGATGAGATTACGAAGCTTCTTCCAATGTCATGCAAGTGGAGGTAACGAACATGTTGATTTCAATTTAACTTGAATCCAATGACTTTTATTAACAAAATAAATGATGATAATACAATCACGTGATAGGTCTCTATTGTGTGCATCCCTCAATGGAAAAAAAAGTCAAATAAAAAGTTTTTCCAATGTAACAAGAACGAGATTATATTCTATTGATATCACGTAACTCATATCTAGAATGCTTATTCCACGTCTCATTGGGTTGATTTCCCAAATTAATTACAAGTAAAGAGTTTGTCACTTCTTGCAAATGTTCCTTGAATAATGCAACATATAAATCAGGTTTGTACTTAATCTTTGTATACACTGTGGACGCACAATGGTCCAATATTATTCACTATGACCATATGCTTTAACATTAACTATGTCATCAATATATAGATGAATTAGAGGAGGAAACTCGTCCAAATATTTTTCAACTTGACTCATCATAGGTGCTTGCCAAAAGACTTGTTTGGATGTTTGCTAAGAGACTTGAGTATTTCCATTATCAGAATAAAATGCATCAACATGCTCAAAATATGAAGAGTCGCGATATACGTCAAATCCCTTTGGCCTATTGCTTTTTTTCCATCTTCACACCACCTTTTATTTTGATCTTAGTTGGTGGTGCACACATTGATGTTGTCTCTGGATATGCTATTTCATGCAACTTGCACTTCAATGCCCTCCTTCCAGCAACCTTAAGTGTTTTCCATATTTTCTAAATTATATTCATCTCTGATGTAATGTCCAACTCTGAATCATTTTCCAACTTTTCTTCCTCTTGATCACTATTCATGTTTAGTTTTCTCCAATGTATATGAACAACATCAAATGGGATTGAAAAACCTTCCAACTTGTATTGTGCCAACATACAAACACAAGGTAGTCCATGCGTGTTTCTAAGTATACAACAATATGCAGCTTTGTCGTTACCGACATAGCTGACTTTCTTGTATTCTTGAACAATATTAGCTAAAGCTTTCTTAGATACAACCCAAGTCAAATTCTCATAGAATGGATTGTTGTGTATATGCTCTTTGCGGCCCTTAATTATCTCAAATTAACCGCTTATCTTAATAATTTGGAACTTCAACATGTCATTCATACCATTCCATGGCTTATAGAAATCTTATTTACTGTGTTTTAAAAATTTCTTCAATGGCCAATGATCAAATCCAACCCTAATATTCAAACATAAAAAAGATTTGATATTATTTCAATAAAAATTCTATCATGTGTGTTTAATCATATATAAGTATAAATATAAAACAAAATGCAAAGTTTTAATGATATATCTATTAGTCGTAGTATTTCTTAGATGAAATACTCGATTGGTCCATGCTTCAACATATTTTTCATTGTAAAGACTCAACCATGTGTCTCTGATGTAGTTAAAGAAAATAATATTATCGACACATGTTTGCTCAAACATTTGCAAAAGTTCCTCGTACTCCTTCTCTTCATAACAATAAACAATTTTCCTCTAGAGCTCATTAATAGGTTCATGCATATCTTTCTTTAATATATATCGTTTGCATTTAGCTCCAATATTTTTGTTGATATGAAGTTGACAAAGTAAATTTGTTGAAGGTGGAAATACTGAAGTATCAATGTCATGTTACACGGAAGGAGGTTTGAATTGTAAATTAACCTATTTAAAATTTCCTGTTAAAATCTTAAGAAAATAACTCAAGATTGATCTTGGTAATGAAAATAGAAAACGAAATAACGTTCTTGGTTCTGGAAACATAAAATGGAAAACTTTATTGGTTAGTTAAAATCGTAGTTTTAGCTTAAATATTTAACTTGATAATCATAATGACTGAAACTAAATAGAGATAAGGAAGAGATATCACCCAAAGATATATCATGGTTCATCCAACTCGTTCCATTCCTCACAAATGTGAGATTTTCCACTAAGTCTTCAAATAGAGAACGTTCCTGGTTTTACAATGTTATTGGTTTTACACAGTTTTTGTTATGAACAACTTGATATGTAACAAAATTATTTTCCACCCAGAAAAGATTCAATCAAGTCACCTATCAATCTTGAGAAGATTTTACAATTTACCTTTTAACCATAAAATGATTTTTACAAAACTACTCAAACTATAAATAACCCTTATAGTTTTGAGTTTACATAATAATATTTTAAAGAGATTGGTAGAATTTGAGTTTGCTCAACTCGTGTTTGATAATAGATTCTTGATAAAAGAATTCAGTAATATGATATGGATATATGAAGAGGAAATCATAATTGATTATTTTGCAATTGAGAAGATTTCAAGTATGTAAGTGTATGTGAATGATGGATTTTCTTAGCATTTGAAGTTCTACTTCTTCCTTGAGCTTGGGGTTCCTTTTATAGGTTTCAAGAAGGTTGATGACAGCTATTATGAACTTTGAAAAGAAGCCTTGTTGTCACGTGTCAGACTTAACCAAAGACCGGACTTTTAAACTTTGAATGTTCTTGTTCTGAACATTCTGCGTTTCTACTTCTGTGTTAATAAGGTATGATCACTAGCTTCTCATTCTTGATTGCGATGATCCTTTGTTTATGCACACAAACATCTCAGATATGTGCTTGATCGATTTAGGTTAAGATTTCCTTTTAATTTGTGCAAAAAAGGCTAGAGAATAATGTAACGAGGTTGGAGAATGATGGTTAGTATGTTGGAGAATGATTGTATCATTATGGACAATTGTCTTCATACTAGAGAATGATGTTGATCATTCTGGAGATAGTTGTTAATCATGTTGGAGAATGTTTATCAATCTGGAAACTAATGTTACACTATTGGAGAATGATCATTTATCACTTTTTCTTTGAGTTGTGCCTTTTAATCTTTGATCTTTTTGAGTGATTCTTTTACTCAAATGAGATTTTTATATTCCTAGTATATGAATTGGAAATTCATTCGCGATTTGCAAGAGCTTTCCTTGCATTAAAAACTAATTTGATATTGCTTGTTGAAAATCATAGAAACGTGGAAAACGTTCTTGGTTTTCCAGATTATGTCAAGAACATTATTGGTTCAGTTTTGTTCATTTTATGCTATTTCTTTAAACTGATTTATCTTGTTTTTGCTTTGTACCTAACTTGGATTATTACATACTCAAAAGCACATGTTAAATTAACACAATTTAGAATCATAATTTGTGTCTTTAATTAACTTTTATTTGTTTACATCAAAACATTATTTTGGATTTGGCCTCAACAATCTCCCCTTTTTGATGATGACAAATATGTTAATTTAGATTTTAATTTTTAATTCTAATTTCAATCATAGAGAGCTTAATAGCTCTCCCTCCGAATATGCTTCATATTTTTGTATTAAAATAACATTTCATTAATTGCATTTAAAAGCATATTTACATACAGACAATTAGGCACATATTCAATCAGTTTTGAAATATGCAGAAGTACAATTTACAAAAAGACTTCTTAAGTACATATTAGATTAAAATAAAGTTAAACTAATTCTCCCCCTTTGTCATAGCAAAAAGGAATAGGAGATAAAATGAAAATCTAATCCTATTTAGTGAGGGAAGGGGAAAATCCATCAGATTACAACGATCTAGAAGGTTCTGGGACAACACGGAAGGAAGGAGGAGGAACTAAATGAGGAGGATCAATCCTTAACTTTAGAGCAAGTTGGGTAGTCATCCATTCCCTTAGAGTTGTAAACTCCCTTCCTGATGTAGTTGTCGAGCCATGATAGTCTGCAGGGCAGCCAAGATGGATTGGTTGGTTGATTCCTGGTGGACTTTTTTATGCTTAGCCTGGCTTACGAAGTTGTCCTTTGGGTAGAGGGAAGGGTGTTATGAGATGTAGCAAAAATAGTGAAAAAAGAGGAAATAGTGGCAAACGAGGTCGCAATAGTGAAAAGGGTTGTGGCTGGTGATGTTGGGGGACTACTGGATGGACCAGGGGTATTGGGAAAGTTAAGAAATTGACTAATTCTGAAGATAGAGGAGCTAGTCTTTTGGGGGGAAACAAAGGTTGGTGACATGATATAGGTAGTGTGAAATGGTAGTTGAGCACACATGTCACTAAGTGGATTGTAGCGAGGAGGGATGGTAGGTACAACAAATGATATGGGTTAAAAGAAGGACGAGATAATGTGTGGGAAATAACGTTCTTGAGCTGCTGATTAAGGATGGGAGGATGGGGAACGTTCTTCAGTGGTTGTTTGGATGGGGCAGGATATAGAACGTTCTCAAGCAAGAGGTGGAGAATGTTCTTGAGCAGTTTGTTGTGCAGAATGATGTTGTGAATGATATGTTGTAGGTGGTGGAGATTGTTTTCTTGGGACAATAGTTGATACACCAGATTTACGCGTTGATCGCTTTCTTTTGAAATAGGTGGAGGGAATTGCAGATTTTGCAATGTGTTTGGTTGAAGAGTGCTTCTTTATATGAGACATATTCTTTGAAGAATTTTTTGAGATTTTGATGGTGGAGGTTTTAGAAGAGAGGGGGACTTCAAAATACCTAAATATTTTTGACAAAAACATGTCATATGAGAATGTATTTTTCTTGTAGTCCTTCATCATGGTAGCATTCATATTTTGAAAAATGATGAAAGATAGATTAACCCTCTTGCACTTGAGGAGATAATGAATGATCAAATCATTGTTGTCAGAGACGTACTCATGACTTCTATAGTACGATAAGATGGAATGTTGGCTGATGATGTTAAACACTTTGCATATAAGCTTTAAGGATGTAGAGAAGTGGTTTTTGCAGCCCTCCTGAAATATGTTTGCAAACACCTCCTTCCTGTTCAGATTGAGAATTTAGTATCAGTTCTTTTCAATGACAAAAGGTCCATCATTTGGCAGGTCGAGGATGATGGCGATAATGCCAGAGGTTAATCGAATCTCGATACCTTTGAGAGTTCTCACTATAAATGACTTATCAGGTAAAGTTTGAGCTCTATAGTGAAAGGCCCTCGCCACATTCGGGTAGTAGCAGTAAGAGATTTGCAAAAAATGGGTCCAACCAAGTGCATATGTATGGATTTTGATAAATGTGCCTTCTGGTGAAGTACAACGAGAACGCTTTTAAGAAGGTGGAGAACGTTCTCGAGGCTTTTGCTTGGGAGCAGTTGTTTTGCCTTTTCGAGGGTTTTTAACTTGTTTTTGGCCAAAAACTATGATAGAGTAATGGTTGTTTTGACCTTTAGATTTTGTTTTGATGAGGGTTTGGTTGGAGAAGGTTGAGAGAGTTTGGTAGATGAGAAAATCTTAGTCATTTATTATCTATTTTGATTTGGGGGTGTGGAGAAAAAAGCTCAATTTGGAATAAGGATGTGGATAGTTCAGATGGTTTGGAGGTGTTGAAGTTTTTGTAGGGTTTGGAGTTGAAGGTTTGGAATCGTCACTGTTTGAGATGACGAAGATTATAGGTTTTGTGGTTTTAGCATTTGAGGTTCTGATTCCAGCCGATACTCTCATGGACCGTCTCTTTGGCTCATTAGGTTTAGGGAAGGATGAGTCAAGGTAAGGAGGGACTTTGTTTAGATTTGGAGCGGGACATTGGAAGAGAGGGGGGAGCACGGTTGACAATTGGTTGAGAGAGATAGGGTTAGGGTTTAAATCTTGTTTAGGGCTAGATTCATGGGAAGAAAGCAAGTAGTATGAAAAACTTTTTTCATAAGATTCTTGAAGAGGAGTCAGTCTTGGTGGAGCTGAGGGTGAACGATTGTGAAATGGTGAAGATGAAAGAGATTATGAGGATAAAGGTGCATTAGGGCAAGCATTTTTCCTGATGGTCATTTTGGTTCTAGCCATTTGATTTTTTTTTGCAAAAATGGTGTTTGAAGGTTTTGAGAAGTTTGAGTGTTTCAGTTTTTGAAAGAAGAGGAAACTATTTTATGGAAGACGAACAAACGTGATGATGATTTGTAGTTTTTTCACTTTGTGGGAGAAAGTGAAGTGACTAATTGGTGTTGGAAAAGAGGAGAAATAATAGTGTGGCAGTTACTTTTGCAGACAAAGAAATGTGTCTCATTAATGCCACGTAAAAGAGCTTTTGCTGATTATTTAGGGAAAAAGGGAGAATGATGCGTGCCGAAGAGCAAAACGGAGAATGATGACACGCGCAGAAAACATAGAATGTTTGACGTTCTCCGTTTATGCAGAAACATAATTAATGCAAACTGATTGGATTTTTGATAATTTTCAGTTTTTCCTTGATAAAATTAAAACTTTCTTCTACAAGGGGTTTGGTAAAAATATCATCAAGTTGTTTTTGAGTATCAAAAAAGATTAAATCAACTTCTTTTTTTATTAACATGATCATGAATGAACTGATGTTTTATTTTTATGTATTTGGATCTTGAATGTTGAACATGATTTTTTGATAGATTTATAGCACTTGTATTATCACAGTAAATTGGAATACTTGAATAACTTACAAAGTAGTCTTCAAGTTGATTTTTTATCCAAAGAACTTGAGAGCAGCAGTTCGCAGCTGAGACATATTCAACTACGATTGTTGAGAGAGCAATTGTGTTTCCTTTTCTACACGACCAACTTATTAATGCTTCTCTAAGAAACTGACATGCTCCGCTTGTGCTTTTTCGTTCAATTTTATCTCCAGCATAATCAACGTCGCAGTAAGCTGCAAGATCAAAATGATAACCTTTTATATACCAAAGGCCAAGAACACTAGTACCAACGAGATATCTAATAATTATTTTTACAACTATTAAATGATATTTTTTAGGTGTCGATTGAAATCTAGCACATAATCCTACTACTAACACAATGTCAAATCTACTAGCAGTTAAATAAAGCAAAGATCCTATCATACCCCTATTTTCTTTTTCAGAAATAGATTTTCCATTTTCATCTTTGTCTTATGAAGATGATGCATGCATGGAAGTAATCATGATTTTGGCTTCATTCATTTTATATTTTGTTAAGAGATCTTTTATGTATTTTTTTTTTACATATAAAAATGTGATATTCATGTTGCTTAATTTGCAAGCCCAGAAAATATCTTAATTTTTCCATCATACTTATTTCAAATTCACTTTGCATGAGTTTTGAAAAAGCATCACACATTTTCTCATTAGATGAGCCAAAGATAATATCATCGACATACACTGGAACAATAAATAATTCAATTTTATCATTTTTCTTGAAGTGTAGTGTCAATCTTTCCTCTAGAAAATCCGTTTTTGATTAAAAACGAACTAAGTGGTTCATACCAAGCTTTTGGTGCTTGTTTTAAACTATATAGAGCTTTAGTGAGTTTAAAAATATGATTTGGTTTTGATTGATCTTCAAAACCATGAGATTAACGCACATAAACTTGTTCATTGAAAAAACCATTAAAGAAAGCACTTTTAACATCCATTTGAAAGAGTTTGATAAGTTTAGGAGATGCATATGCAAGAAAATTCATATGGCTTCTAACCTTGCTACGGGAGCAAAAGATTCATCAATATTTATACTTTCGTGTTGATTGTAACCTTGGGCAACCAACCTTGCTTTATTTCTCACAACCTTACTTTTATCATCTAATTTGTTTATGAATACCCATCTTGTTCCTATGATGGTTTCATCTTGTGGATCTGGAACCAAATTCCATACATCTTTCTTTTCAAATTGAAGAAGTTCTTCCTTCATCGCTTCAATCCAAGATTGATCAACTATGGCTTCTTTGATTGATTTTGGTTCAATTTGGGAGATCATTGCCATGTTGTTTTTGTCATCATCCTTGAATGACATTCTTGTTCTAATTCCACAACAATATCGCCAATTATTTGATTTTGAGGATGGTGACTAATGATTATCCAACTTTTAGGTGGAGAATGAAACAAAGATTATTTATCAATCTAGGTTTCTTGGGAAACATTTTGTTGTTGTTGTTGCCCAAAATGTTCTTCTTCTTCTTCTTCATCTTTTTTATTCAAATCAAGTTAATCTAATTCATCAAATAATATATGCATGTTAATTTCAATAATTTTGGTTTTTAAATTGAAACCACGTTACCCTTTAGAATCGGTTGAGTAGCCCAAAAATATAGTTTTGTCCAATTTTGCATCAAACTTTCCAAGATTTTCTTTGTTGTTAGAGATATAATAATAACAACCAAAAATGTGAAAATATGAGATGTTTGGCTTACTTCTTTTCAAGATTTCACACGGTTTAAAATGTAACATGATGTATTGGTAGCTTCAACCCAAAAGTATTTTTCAACATTAGACTCTACCATGATTGTTCTTGCCATTTCTTGTAAGGTTCTATTTTTTCTTTTAATAACTCCATTTTGTTGAGTAGTTCTTACACAAGATAGATTATGAGAAATGTCAAGTTCTTCAAGGAAGGTTTTAAGAGAAACATTTATGAATTCTCCTCCATGACCACTTCTTATAGAAATGATGAAGAAAATAACTCAAGCTTGATCTTGGTTTTGAAAACAGAGAACGTAAAACGTTCTTGGTTCTAGAAACAGAAAACGAAGAATGTTTTTGGTTAGTTAAAATCACAGTTTTAGCTTATCTATTTAACTTGAGAATCAAAATGACTAAAAGTAAATAGAGATAAGAAAGTGATACCACACAACTATGAGATTTTCCACTAAGTATTCAAACAGATAACGTTCTCCGTTTTACATAGTTTTTGTTAAGATCAACCTTGATCTGTAACAGCAATTCCTTTTCACCAAGAAAGGATTCAATCAAGTCACCTATCAATCTTGAGATGATCTTACAATTCACCTTTTAACCATAAAAGGATTTTTATAAAACTACTCAAACTATAAACAACCCTTATAGTTTAGAGTTTACACATTAATGAGTTAAAGAGATTGATAGAATTTGAGTATGCTTAACTCGTGTTTGAGAATAGATTCTTTATAAAAGAATTCAGTAATATGGTCTGGATATATGACGAGAAAATCATAACTGACTCTTTTGCAATTGAGAAGCTTTCAAGTATGTAAATGTAGGTGATTGATGAATTTTCTTAGCACTTGAAGTTCTACTTCTTCCTTGAGCTTGGGGTTCCTTTTATAGGATTCAATAAGGTTGATGAAAGCTATTATGATCGTTTAAAAGAAGCCTTGATGTCACATGTCAGACTTGACCAAAGATCAGACTTTTAAAATTTGAATGTTCTTTTTTTTGAAGATTATGCGTTTTTGCTTCAGTGTTAATAAGGTTTGATATGTAGCTTCTCATTCTTGATTTTTATGATCATTTATTTATAAACATAAACATCTCAAAAATGTGTTTACTCGATTTAGATTAAGACTGCCTTTTAATTTGTGCAAAACAGGCTAGAGAATGATGTAACAAGGTTGGAGAATGATGACCAATATGCTGAAGAATGGTTGTATCATTCTAGACTGATGTCATCATACTGGAGAATGATGTTGATCATTCTCGAGATAATTGTTAATCATGCTGGAGAAAGATGTTTGCTGCTGAAGATTATGTGTAACATGCTAAGATGTTTATCAATCTGGAGACTTATGTTCCATTGCTGGAAATGATCCTTTGTCCATTTTGTTTTGAGTTGTGCTTTTTAATCTTTGATTTCTTTTGCTCATATACGAGTTGTATATTACTAGTATATGAACTGGAAATCTATTCGCGATTTGCAAGAGCTTTCCTTGCATTAAAAATTGTTTTGATCTTGTTTGCTGAAAATGACATAAACGTGGATAACATTTTTGCTTTTCCAGATAATGTCAAGAACCTCTTGGTTCTGCTTTGTTCATTTTTAGTTTTTTCTTTAAACTGATTTCTCTTGCTTTTGCTTTGTACCTAACTTGGATTATTATACTTAAAGAGCACATGTTAAGTTAACACATAAACTAAAATCATAATTAGAGTCTTTAATTAACTTTTATTATTTACATCAAAACATTAATTTGGAATTTTGACTCAACAAATACAACTTCAATTGCATTCATTAAAGCAAGATCTCTGGCAGTCACGATCACCTAAAGCAATGAGGTGTCTGAAATAAATAACTCTTTTAACTTCTCCAATGCCCAACAAAAGTTTTCTTGACGCTCATAATTCATTTAATCAAATGCAATATTGAATGTCAACCTAGTTTAAGGTACACCAACAATTTCAAACAATGGTAACCTATACTTGTTGGTTTTGTAGGTGCTATCCATGATCAATATAAGAGAGAACATGTTGAACAAAGTTATGGAATCTGGGTGTGTCCAAAACATGTCCCTCACAATGTTGGAGTATCCATGAGTCTTACTCCAACAAGTAAACTTCTCAGCTTAGAGTAACTTCAACAAATGTTACATATCAGTTCTAAGTCCTTTCAAATTCTTTCTGTATGTGTTTCGTCGCTTGTAAAAACAAAATTTCTAGTAGTTATAAATTTTGTACCAAATTTTTAAGGGAAAAATGTTACTTACTGGATATTTGGTTGAGGGGGTCATATTTTGGAGTAATTTTTTTTTATCATTCACGGGATGAAAATTAAAAGGAAAATTTTGGATATTTAATGATTTGGGGGGTATAGGTTTAATTGGGGGTACAAAATCCAACTTCAAGGTCTTATGATGTAGCATAGAAAATAGTAGGAAAGGATTGATGACAAACACATCAGATAAAACATTTGATCTTCTCATGAGTAAAAGGATACTAAAAAAAATGAATACAATAACTCTATTGACAAAGCACATTTCAAATTTAACCAAGTAAGTAAGTCTAACTAACTATCAAACTAAATCTAACCAACTAATTAATCAACTAAACTAGTAACTAAAATATCTAATCTTAATAGTCCCCGCAGAAACTCGAGGTAAGATAATTCTTAACTTGACTTTGAATTCCAATGAGATACAAAATATTCCCATTTTTCTTTGGAAACAAATTACAAAAAAGAATGAAAAGAACAAATTAATCATATCAGAACTAAAGAACTATAAATATTATCGGTGATAACGATTTCTTCTAGGTCAACTGCAAAGAACAATACATAGAAAAGAAGATTGAAACTCAAATTTATACAGAGAATCATAATGAAATATTTTCAATTCGGGTCAAACATCATATTTGAGTATGGTGGAAATGAAGCATGTCAAAGATTAGTACGCTCAACCACCATTATGATGTTGACACGATAAATGTCGAACTCAACATCTTGAGCTCAGAACATGAAAGAAGACTTAGATCCGAATAGAAGAAAACAAAGTTGATGGACTCGGTTCTTAACTCATATGCTGGATGAGTAAAAGAATAGCACATGCTCATAATCATAAGATTTTCACACAGTGTTTTCAGCATTCTTTACGTTAATGTTTTTCGTGAATTGGTGATTCTTACCGCAAAGATTATGAAGAACATTCTTGATCTTCTTCACTAAAATTTTCTTCATTGTCATATTTGGAACTATAATTTTCACCTTCATAATTTTTGTGAATTGCAATGCAGCATTGTCGTTTGGATCGCAACCAGACTTTGATACCATGTTAGAATTCACAAGATCGATGAGTTTGAATATTCATCTCAATCTTTAAAATAACATTGAGAGCTTGTTACAAAAGAAAATTTCTTAGAATATTTTATGTTGATGATTAAAAAGGGTAAATACCACCTACAGTCCTTTAACTTAATTTCAGTTAACGTTTTAGTCCTTTATCTTTTTTTTTCTTCCGATTTAGTCCTTTATTTTAATTTTAAGTGACAATTTAATCTTTTATGTTTTAAAATGTTAACAATGTTATCCTTTTTTTTTACAAAAATTCAAAAATTCATCAAAATTTTCAAACAAAACTCATAAATTTAGGTAAATTCTTTAAAATAAAATAAACTTTATCAAACTTGTAACTCAAATCTTCAAATAAACTCGTATTTTTCATTCTTTATTTGATGTTGTTATAGATGAAAATATGAGTTTATTTAAAGATTTAAGTTATAAATTTAATGAAATTGCATTATATTGAGGATGATAATTAATTTTATGGGTTTTGTTTGAAATTTTTTATGAATTTTTTGAAATTTTGCAAAAAATAAGGATAACATTGTTGACATTTTAAAACATAAAAGATCAAATAGTTACTTAAAATTAAAATAAAGGACCAAATCGAGAAAAAAAAAAGATAAAGGATTAAAACGTTAACTGAAATTAAGTTAAGGGACTATAGGTGGTATTTACCCGATTAAAAATATACAAAAACAATAAATATAATATCTCTATTTATAGAACATATTTCAAACATAACCAATTAGCCAACCAATACTTGAGATGTTAGTTCAGTGGTAAGAGCTATATTGTTACTTCAACGTATCAAGTTCAAATATCCTTGAGGACAATTGTAAAACTAAATGCTAACTTGCGCATTGTGTGGGAAAATTTTACATATTAGTGAGTATAAAATTAAAACAATATGTAATTTTAAAGTAATGTTATTTTTGTTTTAGAGTATAATATACTCAAGCGTTATGTGCCTAAAGGTAAATATATTTTTGAATAATTATATTTAAGCTAGATTTGTTTTAGTACAAATAAATAGATAAAATATTGTCGACTAATACAATTCATACAAAATATATTAAAATATGAGACTAATCATAAGATTTTACAACTTTAGAGATGCAACTCTTGTCTTTAATATTTTTGAAATGTGGAGTTGATTTATTCAAACTTTTTGGTTTCATTGAAGTATTCCTGCTAATAATATATTTGTTAAATAGTTATGTATTTCTTTATTGTTAAAGTTGCACATTAAACTATAATATGTTCTTCATTTTATATAATTTATATTAGTTTTGAAATATTAAATTTATAAATTTATGTCCTTTTTGACATTTTTAATTTTATATGATCATCATAATTATGTCAATCTCACCGACAATCTAAACATGCACTAAATAATATTAAGTATCTTACGGTTTATTATAATATTCATTCATGAG
>JBBPBR010000003.1:54625908-54639694 GCA_037974775.1 Cicer pinnatifidum
GTTTCGATTATGATTTGTATTTTTTTAATTATAAAAAAAAAAATATGTATGAGAGACATTCAACATCATAGGAAAAAAACTCACCTCCTATTCAATAAACGTTATATACGATATTGAACAATAATTGATAGTAGAGAAACCATATTATTGAAATATTTGTGAACTGAGAATGTGTCACAAATAAGTATAGTTTGATTGCATTTCATAATGTCATCATTATTGCTTGAGCTGAGAATGTGCAAGAGTGGTTGAAAAATAGAAGATGGATATTGATGTGTGTATTCGAACTTGCATTGTGATGTTTTGAAAATATTGGATGATTTTTTTTTTGTATGAGTTATTGGTATGAATGTTTTGATGAATAATTAAAGTCTTTAAGTGTATTGATGAGTCATTAAGTGATAAATTAAAGCTGAAATTGCATACTGTATGAAATGATTATACTTGGATGAGCAAGTGAAAATGTTTCCATTACATATTGAAGAAACAAAATAGAATAGAAGTAGAAGATGAAAAAAATAGTATGTTTTGGAAGTGCCACATCATAATTTTAGTAAGTTGACAAATATCCGAGGATGTGGCATAAATCAAAATGAGTTGTTGCAAATAAAATTTAGAGTTTTGTTTTAATATATTATAATAGATAATAGATTGATTGCATGTTACGAAACCATGTTAGTTTTGCTACGAGAAATAATTTTTCTAGGTGATTATGGTGTCTAGTAACTATAAATAGCCATCAAACCCACTCGTATTCACACCACCATTTTCTCTTTTTCGTTCATAAAGTTTACATGATTTCTCTATCTAAAAAGCTCACTCGTCATATTTCATAAATGTTGGGTTAGTTCCGACTCAAAGTCAACTTAATTGTTGTGTTGTTGAAGTTCTATGTATCAACTTATACAATTATTGATTGATATGATATCTATGCACTAGTTTTTAACATTATTGGTTGATATTAATTTAGCCATCATATGAGACCATTTTTTCTCATCAAACACTTCTTGTATCTAATTATAATGAATGTCAATGTATTTGGAGCGTGAATGAGACCCATGATTCTTGGTTACATGGATGACGCATTGATTGTAAACAAGATTGACTTTCTTTCAAAAAGTATCGATATACTCTCTTTCTCAATATCACTCTTGGCTTACGTCTCTTGGATGAGATGATGAGACCCTTCTGAAATCCTCTTATTTACATGAAAACAATATCAATTAGAATTTTCACGAGAGATGGTAGATAATTAATTCTTAGATTTACAAGAATCCTTGTAACTCTCATCTTCAACATTTTCTAAGTTGAATGTGTAGTCCCAAGATTCAAAGAAGAATTTCCAAGACCTTGACCAGTCCATCCTCATTTTACATTTAGTGGAAGTATTGTAATGAAGTGACCACCTCTCAACCTTTACATAGTTCTCCTATATTTGCTGATCTCCTCATTCCTAAATTAGAGCATTTATAAATACTCCAAATGATATTTTCTTGAATTCACAAGCAAACCAACCCACTATTACATCACTAGAACATCTAAAATATCATGCATAAGTTAAAAGGTGTAGATGAATAAGTTTAGATAAAAAAGAAACAAGTTAGGGATGTCAAGTTCCCCCAGTATGCGGGGATCTCTACGAGGAACGCTCATTTGGGCCCTGAAGATGGGAATATTTCCACGTGGAGATAGGGGTGGGGAACATAATCTCCCTGAAGGCACTATGGGGACAAGAATCATATTTTTTTCTCACGTCATACAATATCTCTAATTGTAGTTTTCCTCGTATGGTTTTTTGAAGAGGTATAGGATCACTTGGTCAAATATGGTTGAATGAATTTTGACACAAATGAAGAAAAAGACAAACCCTTAATAAATTAGATGACTATAATTAGAGTTGTCAATTTGACAAGTCCCTTATTTATTGGTCTCAGTTCGCATGTTGGAGGGGCCAAAAAATTCTATAATTTAACAGCCCCAAAAAAGAAAGCCCCCTAAAATTTTGTGGGCTTAGTGGGCCTATAGGCCCACGTTCTAAAAATCTATCTTTTTTTTTGTAAAAAAAATTTTGATAATTTTTTTTGATTTTTTCACTGATAAAAAATTATTTACAATGTTTTTTCGAATTTTTTTTATTTGAGAAAAAAATTGATATTTTTCGAGAATTTATTTATTTATTTTTCTCACAAAATTTTTTGAGAAAAAAATATTTTTTATATTTAAAAAAAAAATTTCGAAAATTTTTCAAAAAAAAATATCAAAATTAACAAAATATTGGAGATCTATAAGTCCCCCGAGTCCTATCTTTTAAGTCCCATAAAATAATGGACTGTGGCTTTAAAAAAATTATTTTGATAGGGAGCCTAATATTAGAGACTTAATAAAAAAAATTTAAGAAAACCTTGGATTTGAGGGTTTTGATGACAGCTCCAACTATAATACAACACAAGTCAAGCCTCTAATGAATTTGGCTTTGAGTATTGACGGGAAAATTTAAGTTTTTGACCTAAAGCAACTATCATCTCCTTTAATGTGACGAGGAAAAAAAAATATATTGTTTAATAAAATGCCCTTACAAAGTGGACAAGGGGAAATGAGGGCAACATTGTGGTTTTGTGTGAGAGAGATCAAGCGAGAGAAATAATGGGGCAATTTGTGGTGGCCAACTAAGTTTTGATGGGAAATGTAGTATGCAGTTAGGAGATGCATGATGGGTCTCAACTCTTAGGTGGAAGGGGTGTTGTATGTGTGAGAAAAATAACAAATACAAGTACGGTTAAGTCTTGATTATTTTTCATAAAATTTATTAAACATTTAATTTGTGAGTTTGAATAATTAATGTGTTTGAAATTTTGAATGTAAGAGATTGAAAAGTCATTTGGACTTCGAAAGAAATAAATAAGTCAAAGAAAATTGATACGGAACGAAAACCGTAATTCAACTTGAAACTTTTATGAATTTGAAATTTATGTGCAGTTAATGCTGCGTATTGGGCCCTTCAGTTCCTTTTCTTTGTTTCAAATTCTATTGCCGTATAAAGTTTTCTTATTCAAATAGTCCAATTAGATTTGCACAACTTTATATCATAAAAAATGAGAAAAAAGTCGCCAAAACTCAAGCTTCATAATTAGAGTCTGCATATCTTATCGTTAAGGAAGAAATTGATGTAAAATGGTAATACTGTAAATAAAAAATTACCTAATCACGGTTATATTTAAAAAAAAAATCTAAACGAATGTCTATTCCGATTGTTCTAATTTATTTATTATTAATTTAGTAATGCAAAACTTGTCCATTCCACTATTAGAGTACCATTATTAAAGACTACAAATGACAAACACATTCAAGAAAGGTACACTACTACTAAATAAATTATTTTATGAACATAAGTGTCCTTAAGGCATTGTTTAAAGAATCTATAAAGAAATTATGATATCTTAAAAATAGAATTCAAACACTTAACAAAGTAAAAATTATATTATTTTCTATAGAAAAACTATTTATTTTATTTCATTCAACAATCCGTTAAAACACAACATTTTACTTATTTTATTATATGTAAATATAAGTTTTTATGCAAATCATTAGAAGTATTTATTATTCTTTTTCTAAATTTATCTCTATTAATATTATTAATTTATTTTGAAAAATAAAAAGTTAATATTAAATACATCTATACACAATCGATAATTTTGTAATGGCTATAGAAGATATTAGGAGTGTTCGCTGATTTGGACAAATTCAAACTAAATACAATTCAAATGTTTTAGTTGGATTTATTCTTTGTTTGAGTTCAAATTCGACCTAAATTGTTGAAATTTAAACATGTTTAGTTTGGACATTAAATTTCAAATTTTGATCTCAAAAACTTTTAATATTAAATAAGACTAAATTAGTTAAATTTTTCTTATATTTTGGTCAACTAATTATAACAATTTTTTATGTTTAATTTAAGCCTAAAGGAAGTATACCTCTTTTATGTGATTTAAGAGATACGAACGGTCTACCACATCATCCTTAAAAATGATCATATACTTAATAACCAACTTTCTTAACCTCCTCCAACGTGAAAGGTGTTATTAAGGACAAATTTTCATCCCTCAACACTTTTTGAAACTCCAAACTATAGTGATGTATATGGTTGATTTAAAAAAAAAAAAAACCAAATCATATATATTTTAAAATTAATATATAAATTTAAATTTATTATTTAGTTTAAAATTGATTATAAAATCAATTGTAAAATTGATTACGGTTAAAGTACTGATTTTTAAATAAGCAATCGATTTTAAAAATTTCAATTTTAAAATTTATTTTCTTCAAAATCGATTAAAATTTGATTATTTTTTAATATTTTTTAAAAAATTATTTATTCATAGTTTAACAATTGGTTATTTAAAAAAACGATTATTCATATTTAAAAATCGATTATTTTTATAAAATGAAAGTTCAATAAAAAAAGATATATCAACCATACAATTGCTTTCTCTTGTGATTAAAATTGAAAATTTTCAATTGCTTATAATAACTTGTGATTAAAATTGATTAGTACTAACTTCATTAAGACCACCAATTTTGATTCATACTAGTTCAATAAATTGGTTATTATTATAATCGTAAAAAAATACAAACATTTAAAAGTTTATTCGATCAAATTTAACAATTACAAACACTTAAAAATACAAACATTTGACAGTTTATTTCATGGACACCACCACAAAAATATTGAGGCCTATCTCAAAATGCATGTTTTATATTTCAGTGGAGTTATCAAAATCATTATGAATCGCCATAATTTTTAAAAAATACAATTATAACTTTTATAAAATTATAGTAATTCATCGTAATTTTGTCAACTCCACTGTAATACCAAATATAATTTAAAAACATATTATTCTCATAAAAGTATAATAATTGCGCCAGCAAGAAAATAGTTGTAAATTTTAATTTGTAAATAAATGCAAATACGTATATAGCCACATAACAACGTGTGTTAATGGCATCTGTATAGTTTATACAATGAGGTTCAGCATGACGCTTGAGGCCTACCTTAAATGCATCATCACCATATTAACTAGTTGTCCAAACAAATTTAATTATGTAAAGGCCTTGCAATAAGCCCATATGTGGCCCATCTTCCTAATTCCCATAATTTGTTACATAATTGAATTCCCTTTTCCCATATGCCAAAGATATTCACAGCCTCGAATCAAGTTTACAATTGTTAAATGTCTAGGAACTAGCATGTACTTCATAATGAAAATGAATAAACATTTATTAGTATCAAATTTACAAAGGCACAATGCATGATATATATGGTTTCAAATACATATATACATTGAAAAGATTAAGCTCAACTACACTACAATCCAAATAAAGGATTCAAACTAGGATATGCTCCCTCCCTAACAATAGATTTACCAGAAGGTAATGATTGTATCAGAGTCTCACATATCATGAGTCTGGGTCCTAATATAATATATGAAAACAACTCAAGATTAAGGATGATGGATTTGATTGAAATTTAAGAATATCAAAGAAGTCTTACATTGTTTAAAATTATAAAGTAAGAGTCTGTATCAATAAAAAATACTTTAAATTTGTATTTTACTACTTTATTTCTCTCTTGTCTTAGAGTTTACTAAATTTATATTTTACTACTTTATTTCTCTCTAGTAAATCTATTGTTAGGGAGGGATAGTTAAATATTTTCTTTGGAGAGTGTAATTGTATTAGGTGTAGGGTATTTGAGAGAAGTATATGTGTTGTAACAATTTAAATATAGTTTTTTTTCTTTGGTTGTGGTTTTTTCGTCTAGTTTTGGAGTTTCTACGTTATTTTTTCGTGTTTAGTTTGTTATTAAAATTTCTCTGATTGTTTATTTTCCTAATATCTGATATCATAGTTTTTGGTTTGGTTCGGGAAAATAGAGTTCTTAGTATACTTTGTGGTTGCATTTTTGTATGATTTTGAACATAAAAAAAAAAAAAAAAAAATGTCATATTGTATAAGTGTTGTTTAGGCAAGGTTCTGATTAAGAAAAAATTTGGTTATTAAGTGGTTCTCTGTGGCTCACCTCTCTTTTCTGGGAACCTACATGGTGCACAATTGAAGTATGTCAAGTTCCGTAGTGAAGTTTGGCTTAGAGAAACTTGATGGAAGAAATAATTTTCACTTTAGTAAAATTTAGTCAAAGATGCATTGATACAATCATGATTATACAAGGGGTTGCTTAAAACATGAGCATTGGTTGACATTCATGCAATGCGTGTTGTAAGATTACGTCGATTGTTGAATTTTTTTATTTTTTTTTGATAAAGCGAACATGCAAGTTGCACTATAAACTTCAGTTGGTTTTTCGCATGTAAAATAAATTCTTGGAGTCTTTAGCTTCAAGTTGAATTTTTTTATATGAGTTTGCTTCAAGTGGAAAATATTGAAGTGGTTTAACTTTAAGTAAAGTATATTTTTTATGATGGAGTATGATAAACTTTTGAACTATTGTTGTCGGTGTAGACAATAAAAGCTAGAGATGCACCAATTTTAATTAAGGTGGAGAATGATGAATTTGGTTGAAATTCGAGAATATTGAAGAAATTCTATATTGCTTGGAATTGTAAAGGAAGAGGGAGCTCAAGACTTTATATATATATATATATATATATATATATATATATATATATATATATATATATATATATATATATATATATATATATATATATATATAATTCTTCATTACATTTTCTCTTGTTTTAGAGTTTTGTGAGGAGTAGTTTTGGAGATCGTGGTTGTAATGGATATGGGGTATTTTAGAGAATTTTATGTGTTTAACAATTTTTACATAGTATTATTCTTTTATCGTAATTTTTTATATGATTTTATAGTTTTCATATTATTTTTGTGTGATTTGATTGTTATTTAAAATTTTCTTTTTGTTTATTTTTCCAACAATGGAACCTAACAAATTTTTAATAATATGATGTAAAATTTTTCATTTAGACGAAAATTATAGATATAATGTATGCCATATTGTTATAATGGGCATGGTGTTGTGATTTATTTTCTGAAGTATCGTTATCTTTGATCGAAGATGTGTGTCATGTTGTTTGACATATGTCGATGTCCAACACTGACATGAGACCAACACCTTGATGGCATTCAATTGATTCATTTTCTTAAATTATTATTGGTGTTGACAACATATTAGTGTCATATCTATGTTGATGTCAATGTTTGTGCTTCATAGCATTCATTGCTCTCATAGAAGAGTAGGTTGTAAGAAGTGAGCTAGTGTCCTCTTTACAAGTGAATTGGTGGTCAAAGTTAATATGACTTAATTAGATAGTTAAAATATAAGGTCAAATATATTTTTAATCCTTATAAAATTTGAAATTTTCATTTTAGTCCATATTAAAATACAATTTTTTCGTCCCTACAAAATTATTCAATAAAGATTTTTATTCTATGCTGAAACAAAACATGTTTGTTTGTCTTTCAACTTTAAATTTTTTGAATGATTTGTTGCAAACATATTAAGAATATTATAAAATGTTCCTCCAAAAAAATTTAGAATTTTTTAACTTAGGATGAATTAAATATGAATTTTTTAAATGTTCAAAACTCAATATATAAAGTAATGAAAATATGGACCTAGAAAGCAAATTTTTAACTTTTTTTTTTTTGTGTGAAGGAATTTTATAATGTTGAAAACTTGGCTACAAAATACATTCAAAAATATATGTTGACTTAACAACACAAACTACCACCGCATTCATGATAATTTTGTAAGAACTAAAAATTATTTTTATTTTACTGATACTAAAATTCTATATATATACTAAAAATATATTTAACTATAAAATATATATTAATCAAATGAGGGCAGGAACCTCAACGAATTTACTTCAAGAAGAGTCCAACCCATCAGGGTCATTTACAAATATTACTAAATACAATATTCATTTATATTTTAAAATAAGTACAATAAAAATTTAATAGTTGATGCAATAATTTATATTTTAATTTATAAATTATCATTCAAAAATTCAACAACACATTGAATTAAATATAGATATAGGTCCAAAGTTAAGGCATTAGATCCTATTAACGAAAGTTAAAGCTCTATAAATATCCTTATATCCTGTGGTTGGAATAAATAAGTTACCTTTCTTGGAAATAAACTAAGGATATTATGGTGATGCTTTCTGGTTGCACAATCCTCATTCCAGGAAATAAGAGATAGATTAGAATATGTCTACCTTATGATCCATGAAAATCAAGATGAAGGATAAGGTAAAGATAAGAGGGAAACTACTTTCATGACCGTATAAAATTTTCATTTTGACATAATAGAATGATATGACCCATATCGGTTCATTCATAAACAAATTAACTCCAAAATTTATAGTTTAAAATATATAATATAATTAGTGTTAAATAATAATTAATCAAAATTTATTTTATGTCTTTCATCTTTGTAATTATAATTTTTTTTGGGTTCTTATAAGTTTTTTTTGTTAAATTAACATCTCTGCAAATATAGTTTTATTTTAAAATAGTCATTATATTTAATTTTTGTTACAAGAATTATAACACTGTTAAAATATCATCATTTTTAACCAAAAAAAAAAACTTAAATATAATTAAAATTATAACATTTATTAACTTAAAATTGACTCAAAATATTTTGGTCTTTTTCCCTAAAAAACATAAATTGCACATTCTTCTTTATTATTTTAGTCATGTCACCATGATGAATTCTTTCATCACCCGTTACCATTACTTGGTCTAGGACTAGAACTTGAACTTTCTTATTTGTCCTCCTCCTTTTAAAACCAAATTCTACTTCAACTTTTGTACTTTTCCATATACTCCCTAAAATCCCTTAATCTCCACACCAAGAAGAAAAACTTTAATTTTTTTTTAAATGGATGAAGATGTTGGTTACAATGATGAAAATTATGATGAGGAATATGATTGAAAAGAAGAATGGGCGATTTAAATTTTTTTAGAAAAGAAAACTGAAACATTTGAGATTAATTTTAGGTTAAAAATATTATAATTTAATTATATTTCAGTTTTTTTAGGTTAAAAATGAACTGTTTTAACGGTGTTACAATTTTTGTAACAAAAATTGGATAAAAAAATTATTTTAAAATGAAACTATATTTATAAAGATGTTAGCCAAACAAAAAACTTACTAAAATAAAAAAAATATAATTACAAGAACTATAGATATATTTAAACACTTTATTAATAATTTTTAATAATGGATTATATCATTCATAATTGATTAAATAACTTGATGATAGTAATCAATTATTAAAATAATAAGAATTTTAAAACTAGAATAACAACTATGGTCATATCACTTATATTTGTTCTAATGTGGACTTAAGGTTGGCCCAAACCATTGCTACATGTTTCTGCTTATATAAGCCTCACAACACATCATTTTAAACCTGTCATCGAGTTTAATCATAATATTAACTCGAGTATTAAAATATTTGCAGGTTCACCTCTACTGCCAACCATCATCTCCACAATAGATTTCGATCAAAAAACTATGTTCATAAAGTGTGGTTAGTTTAAACAAATATAGTTTAGGTCAATTTCGGGTCTCAATTTGAGGAAACCCGTCTAGGTTTTGCTATCTAGTTGGAATAAGTCATTTTACATGCTCCTACCCCAACTCTAGAGTACATAGCAACAATTGTTTATGAAATCTGGAAGTTTCAAAATTTAAAGTGT
The DNA here is from genome assembly GCA_037974775.1 of Cicer pinnatifidum. Classification (NCBI taxonomy): domain Eukaryota; kingdom Viridiplantae; phylum Streptophyta; class Magnoliopsida; order Fabales; family Fabaceae; genus Cicer; species Cicer pinnatifidum. Next base: position 54,635,662 of record JBBPBR010000003.1, read on the forward strand.
TTTGAAGATAAGCATTTACCTTGTGTCATTGTCAGTCTGAAAGCTATCAATTGCTTAAGTACTTGAGGAATTACCAAACATAGATGAAATGTAGAAATGCTAATATTATAACCTATTATGTTGCATTTGCCTCATTGTTTGTGTATCCTTGGCCAACTCGACGATCTCTGCCTCCTAGTCAATTGTAGCCAATTGTTCAAAATCAACGTAGACACAACTTCTTCCTTTCATGGTTAGGGTTAAGAATGTCAACGGGGCAGAGCTGGTGCAAAGAGTACTCTTCCGCTCTTCGTTCCCGCCATCCTAAATGCTCCTCACTCCCATACCCATTCCCCACTTCGGGGAATTTTTAGCCACATCCATGTGTATCTCCATGGCACCTACACAGACACATCAATATATATAAATAATCAAAATCATATTACTTTCAGTCAAATTAAAAGTACAAAATTGAAATTTCATAAAATAAAATAAAATAAAATATTAAGATATTATTGTGAGTCTTGTAACAACAAAATAACATTACATATATAAGAGAAAAAACCGTACATATATGTATATAATATTTAAATAAATTGTTTGAAGAAGAGGTCCACAGTGCAGACTAGGGGTATGATCTTAGTCCCTATTATTGTAGGAAAGAATTCCCCGCACATGGTCCCAAATGAGGCCATCCGTCTCTCCAGGAATTTTCTCTTACAAATGCAAATTGACATCTCTAGTTAGGTTTCAAGTGTGCTAATAGAGATTCACAGGGTTAGGTTGTGGCTTCACTACAGAATTAGAACATGCAGTTTGATCTGACAACGTCATGAGCTTTAGGTACGACTTTTAAACTACGTTTGTCGTGGTTGTATTTTGGAGTCCGATATATTATAAATCAATTATTTTAAAGTTACAAAAGAAAAAAGATTTTAGGGATTTAGTGTGTCACTTGCTAAATCTTTTTTTTTCTTTTTACAAGTGGTGTGGATAAAGGATATCCCATTTTTTTCTATGTATTTTGTATTTTGGTGATTTAGGCTTTGTTATAAGATATCTTTTAAAAAGAAAATAAAGCTATATAGTAAAGGGAAAAGGTGTACTTTTGTATAATTTATTGTAAAGACAGAGACAAAATAGAAAAGTTAAGATACAAGGCTTTTGAAAAACAGGAAAAAGAAAACAGCAATCTTAAGCTAATCAACTGTTTTTTTATAAAATAAAAAACTTAATCTAACAAGCCGCATTGATTGAAGAAAAAAAGCAAGTGAATATTCATTAAAAAAAAAAAAGTTAAAACAGCATAGTAATTTCTATGGGTCCTGCCGAATAATTTTTTTAAACTATATAAATTATAATATAATTATTACTAAAAATTCAGATAGATAAAATATTAAACTCGAATTCAAAATAACGCATTTGTGCTATGAATTAAGGACAGCTGGATATTTATTTAATAAAATTAAATAAAAAGCTAAAGCCACTTTAAAAAGCTGATGGATATCCATGTTATGATATTGTCCACTTTGTTCATGCGAAAAGGACTAGCCTGTTTCCTTGCATGACTCAGCTATTAATTGACAATTATACTGAAATTGAAGAAGAAAAAACAAGTTAATTAAGCTCAAGAAGATGTCATTAAAACTCTATTTGGTAAAATTAGCTATTCGTTAACATTAATTGATAGTTGGTAGTTTATAATTGATCATTTTTAACCATTTGAATTATTTAATAAAATTAGTAGTTCAATTAGTTTTTAAAAAATTACATAAAATGATACTTTAATCAAAAATAAATTTTATCAATTAATATTCAAAAAAAAGTTCATTTGTGAATACATGTAAAAATTCATATATGAGAGAAGTGAAAATATAGTAGACCAATCGACAAAATCTAAAATTTAATCTACGTCGCATATGAGAGAAGTGAAAATATAGTAGACCAATCGACATAAATCTAAAATTTAATCTACATCGCATCACATTATCAGAGTCCATATGTTAAACCAAACTTTTTTTCAAAATAGACAAGGATGAACATGTCGAAACTATGGGTCATTTACAAAAATGATAAACTATGGGTCATTTAACAAGTTTTTTAGGCCTGTGTACTAGCTTATTTAAGTAAATATAAATATATTTTATATTAAATTTTTTATTTTGTGTTAAATTATATATATTTTTTTTTATGTATTAAGTATATTAACATATATCAATTTTTGAAATCAAGATAAAAGTAACAAAAAGTATGGACCCATAAATCAAATTTTGAATTCAATTTTATTGGATGGATATTTTATAATGTTGTAAACATAACTACTAAAAAATCATTCAAATATATTTGGGGATATTCTTGCGTACTCTAAAACTTTTTTGCATGATAATTGATGAAGACATGAGGTTTATATCAATAATTTTGTTGGATTAAAAAATGTGATTTTTTGCAAAAATTAAAATAAAAAATTTGAAAATTTATAGAAAAAAAAAACTTATTTAACACTTAAAGATATTATTATAAAATATAATTTAAATATGAAATCATATAAAGTTAGATTCTCTAAAATATTATGTGTGATCTGAAAATAAAAACTTAATTTAATTGACATAGCTCTTCGTATTGCATCCAATTGACTTGGTGGATATTGTCAAATTTGAAGGCGCTTTCTAAGATCACGTTTTTAACATTTCTCAAAGTCATCTTGGAAAACTCTAAGAACCTTGAAAAGATGATTCTCATTTTCTTCAATTCTTCGATTCTCAAATATAGTTTCAAATATAGAAGTTATAATTTCTTCATATCTTTCACTCTCACAAATTTTTCTCTTGAAAAAAGAATCAATTTTTTTACTCTTCTTCATTCTCACAAACATCTCTAATACAACTAAAAAATTTAAATAAATCAACAAATCAGAGATTCAGTCAGAGTCAAAATAATACAAAAACAAAAGGAGTTACAAAACAAAAAGTGAGGACTGTGGAGTAGAGAGTTGGCGTGGGGTGGGTCGACCGACGACGATTTTAGAAACTGACAAGGAAAATGGCGATTCTAGATTCTATAAACTGTCAAGAGAGTGAGAGTGATTTAAAAAAGATAAATATTTTAAATTTTAGGGATGTTTGTTATTTTTTAATTTCAATAAAGGTATTTTGAACATTTTACTTTTTTTTGTTGTGGCCAAGATCTTTTCCTATCATAACTAAGCTTTGCACCTGTTTAACTATGATTCATGATATTCGGAGTGCTGATAGCATCTCGATGTTTCTAGATTATTAGTGGGTTGCATGGGATGACATCGATGGTGGAACCGGGATCATCCACGTAGGGATTCTACTAGATCATACCTTGGTTCTAAATCCTCTTGTTATACTTCACATTGGGCCTTATTATATTTGTATTAGTTAGTTATTTTAGGAGAAAAATATATATATGTTATAAGATCTACCCGTCAATTTTTAGATGTCATTTCTTCAGAAGAAAAAAAGTGTATTTTTTTTTACATACATTGTTTACTTTTTATTATTTATTTCAAAGTTTAAGATAGTCCTAGCAAAATACCCGTGCATTTGCAACGATATGCATCGTTGTGTTATTTTATAAATTCAAAAATTGACTTTATACAAATAAATTTTAATTATATATACAAATTTCTCCCACTTTTATCTATTATATATTCAAAAGATAAACTAACACTCAAATATGAGTTCATCTATTAACAAATTGACCCGTAAAAATCATCTATAACTATGAATTTATCTATTAATTGACATGTAAAGAGTTGCCTATTAACTAATTGACTCGTGAAGAGCCATTTATAACTATGAACTCATAGTCAAATATGAATTCATCTATTAACTAATTGATCCGTGAAGGAATATTATCAAAATTTTTTTTGACAAATTAATTATCGATATATTCTTCACTTAAATTTAATGATCTTGTAGAAAAAGATACAAATAGATAAAATACTTGTAGTGGTCCATACTTTTCCGTTGCAAATAAGTTTTAGGGGTAATTTTTATGCTGACCATTTATGTATTAAGTGGTATATTAA
>JBBPBR010000003.1:54640229-54662932 GCA_037974775.1 Cicer pinnatifidum
TCATTTTTTCCAAAGAGATTAATATTATTTAAAAGTACACATTAACATCAAAGGTTGATGTAAGAAAATAAATTTAAAATATTTAAAGTGTTAGTTAAATGGTTAGAGCTTAGTTTTGTAGTCTTAAAATATTGAATTTAAATAATCTCAAAATTCGTTGTAAAATGGTCACTGATGTCACTTTGATAATACAAATTTCATCCTCTTCATTTTTCTAAAAAGAATATATATATTTAAAAACATGTTTAAAGAGTATGAGTAGAGAGTTTTAAAAAAAAGTTGAAAATTAAGAGATATAAAGTGTATTAAAAATGGTAAAAGTGTAAAGTTAGCGTAAAGTTAGAGAGAATGTGTAAGTGAGAATTATTTGACATTTGAATTTTAATTTTAAAAGATAGAATGAATATTTATAGTGAGGTGCTAAAATTATAGATGTGAATATTTTGGACTTTTTACTAGACACTTGCTATTATAGATATATAAAAGATAATGGATAATAAAAGATAATATATATTTTGTTAAAATTATCTCTACCTATTTATCATAGAGGTAGAAATATGTTGATTAACTAATGTCTTATGTTTGAACTTGAGTTTTGAGCATGCAATAATATTAAAACTCTTAGGGAGAGTTGCAGGTTAAGGGATTTGCAATTCGTTAGACTTTTCAAATGTGGATAGAGGATACTAAATTTATCCAAAAATAAAAAAATAGAAGTATATGGATTAAGATAATATATAAATAGTTAAAATATTATAGAAAGAGATACATATTTTCGTTAATGTCAGCAAAATTCAATCATTTTCTTAGTACTCATAAATAATCGTAAAGTGAAAATTAAAAAGGAACACATGTATTACATGATTTTCATAATAATAACAACAATAATAGTAAATTTTATTATAATTAGGATTTATATCCTATCGAACGTTTCAGGTGTTTCTTGTGGTTGTTTGTTTATAAATATTCAACGAGTTCGTCGTCACATGATCAATAGTGACAGGTGTCAGATTTGTGGTTGATGGGGAATAAACACAATAGCAAGTAATACGCAACAGATATAAAATTCTTCACTTGAAAGATCCCGTAAGGAGCAACAACAAATATATGGCAGTAAATTAATCAAAATAAAAATAGATCCACTACAATCAAATAAAGGTACAAGAGAGACTCAAAATGATGTGCAAGTTGTGCCTATAACCAGTCAAAATAACAAAACACTAAAGCCTACAATTGAAAAGTAAGAAGAAGAAAAACACTCAAACACCTGCTGTTGTGCGAGCACGATTTCTCCCTCTCTAGAGATCGTTTCGTTGATCCGACCATTAATTGAAAATGAAGACCTGAATGTTGCGAACATGCTATCCAAAAATCATCTCAATCCAATGGTTAACGAATGCACAATTGATGTTTTTTTAGAGACTGATTTAACAAAATCGGGAATAGGGTTACTCCTCTCTTTTCTCGTTTGGTGGTTCTCTTTTCTATCAAAATAGTTTCTCTCTTCTAACCCTAATTAGACCACTCTCCATTTAAATAAGTGAGACATGTGGGCTACAATATTTGAGTTTTTCTCCACATAATAAGGGAGTTCAATACCCAACATATCTCCCCCTCACAACTATGTGGAGATAATCGCCAAACCAGCGATATCACAACAAATTTCAAACTTCCCTCTTGGTAATGTTTTAGTCATCATATCAGAACCATTATAATCACTATCAAGTTTAGTCAATTCCAACAACTTAGCTTCTAAAACATCATGTATCCAATGATACCTCTCATCAATGTGTTTGAACCTGCTATGAAACGTCGAATTCTTACTAAGATGAATAACACTTTGACTATCGACAAATAATACATATTTGTCGTAAATAAACCCAAGATCTTGCAAGAATTTCTTCAACCAAATCAACTATTTGCTTGCTTCAGTAATGGCAATGAACTCTGCCTGAGTTGTAGACAATGCTACACATTTATGTAATCTAGACTGTCAAGTCACAACTCCATCTGCAAATTTAATCATGTAGCCTGAAGTTAACTTTCTCGAGCCAATACATCCAGCTATATATGAGTGGGAGTACCTCACCAAAATAAGTTTGTCACCTCCAAAACAAAGCCTCATACATGTAGTACCACGAAGATACCTCATAATCCATTTTACAACATTCCAGTGCTCTCTACCTGGATTTGACAAATATCTATTGACTGTACCAACAACATGCGCAATATCTGGTCTTGTACACACCATTGCATACATCAAACTACACACAGCAGAAGCATGAGGAACTCGTTCCATGTCTCTTTTCTCATCTTTACTAGAAGGACTTTGTTTAGAACTCAACTTAAAGTGAGTAGCAAGAGGAGTACTTACAACCTTAGAGTTTTCCATCTAAAACCTTTGCAACACTTTCTCAATATAGTGCTCTTGTGACATCCAAAATTTCTTATGTTTTCTGTCACACATGATTCTTATGTCAATAATCTATTTAGCTGCTCATATGCCTTTCATGGATAATAATTATCCCAACTGATTCTTTAACCTGTCAATCTTTAAAGGGCCACAGATGTCAGAATGCACCAACTGAAGCAACTCTGACTTTCTAGAGGGATGATGTCTTTTGAAGGATACTTTAGTCTGTTTACCATCATGCAGTGAGAATATTTCTCCAAATCTACATTCTTCAATCATGGAAGCACATCCTTTCTAGCTAAGCAATTTAACCCCTTTGCACTAATATGGCTAAGCCTTCGGTGCCACAAAGATGATTCCATATCCACGACATTCACACTGTCTTTTGCAACCAAAGCTTTTGTCTAATACAGTCTACTAATTTTCTCCCCTCTAGCCACAACCAAGTTACCTTTACTAAGTTTCCACTTTTCAGAAGCAAAATGATTATCAAAACCACTTTCATCAAGCATATGCCCAAAGATGCAATTGAAGTGAACATCTGGAGCATTTTTGACTCCTTTACGCAACAATTGCATTGCCATGTTGGTTTGCAAGCATACCTCAGCAACACCAATTATCTTAGATACACCATCATTACCCGTCTTAAAAAATCCAAAGTCACCTGAAGTATAAGATCTGAAGAACTCCTTCTTCGGTGTAACATGTAGTGTAGCACCACTATCAATTATCCACATGCTCTCATCAGATACAAGATTAATTGATTCATAGTCACGAAGAATAACAATACTTTATTATTCCCTGATTTAGAGGCAAACAAAGTCTTTATCTTATCCCACATAGTTTTTGCATTTGTCTCATTAGCAATATGATTATAAACATTATCTTCTACATATTGTCTAACAAAACCACTTACCTGTTGATGTTCAAAATCCCGTTCTTTCGTAGATTTATCAACCGGATTTTTAGAAAAAATAGGAAGATGCATTTTCTTCACAAATAACAAATCTTTCATCTTGCCCTTCCACGAATGGTAATTAGTACCATTCAAGCATACCATCTTTATATTCATATATGCCTCTATTCTTCAAGCAAGTCAAATAGCCCTTCAACCAAGAGCTCTGATGCCACTCTGATGGGGAATAAACACAAAAACACAATAATAAATAATATGCAGCGGATATAAAATTCCACAACTTGCAAGAACCCATGAGGAGCAACAACAAATATATAGGAGCAAATTAATCAAAATAAAATAGCGTAATGAACACCAATATTTTAACGTGGAAAACCCCTCAATGCAAGGGTAAAAACCATGGGTCGTCTAGACCAAAGAAATAGTTCAACTATAATCAAATAAAGATATAAGAGAGTCTCAAAATGATGCACAAATTGTGCCCATAACCAACCAAAATAACAAAGCACTAAAGCCTTCAATTGAAAAGTAAGAAGAAGAAAAATACCCAAAAACCAGCTGCTGTGCGAGCATGATTTCTCCCTCTCCAGATGTCGTTTCGCCGATCCGACCGTTGAAAACGAATACTTGAATGTTGCGAACATGTTGTCCAAACATCAGTTCAATCCAACGGTTAATGAATGCGCAATCAATGATTTTCAGAGACTGATTTAACAAAATCGGGAACAGGGTTATGCCTCTCTTTTCTCTTTTGGTGGTTGTCTTTCCTATCAAAATAGTCTCTCTCTTCTAACCCTAATTAGACCACTCTCCACTTAAATAAGTGAGACACATGGGCTACAATATTTGGGTCTTTCTCCACATAGGATGGGAACCCAATATCCAACAGTGGCAACGCAAGTCGATCCTTCATATTTTGCGTGATTGTCAATCTGCATAAAATGTTTAGCTTCATGTGTTTCATGATCGTTTGACTAATTTTTTACTGTGTCTTTTGGTTAACTTGAAGAGTGTTTCTACAGACAATGGTGTTCTCAATGTTGTTATCACTACAAGTAGCATAGCCACCAAAACCAAGAACCAAACAATATCTATATCAAATACTCAACTAATTCATGCTAGTCTTGTAGGTATGTTGGGCTCCTCCTCAACATTGGTGTTTTGACACTATCTAGAGGATGGTAGGACGACTCTCAATGAAGATGGTGCAATTCAAATCTCGAATGGAATGACAACTTATGAAGGTGTGGTTCATGGTCAGATTTATGCTTTCATCTTTGGCTACTACTCTAATGCATGAGGCATTATAATTGTGCACGATCCAATGACAAGACTTTGGACAATATATAATGGTTTGGAGTTGGCTTTTTTCAGAAGGTTTAGAAACATTGTTATTAAATCAGATGCTTAAGTAGCAATGTCGTTAATTTGATGAATTGTTCTAATAGACATTTATGTTATGGTTTTGTCACTTGTATATAAAGAAAATGCTTGCAAACTTAGATCACTTCAAGCTATCTGATGTCTATCATGAAGTCAATCAAATAGCAGATGTTTTTGCTAAATTTTATCCTTCTTCTCAAATCGATCGTGTTTTTAAGATAATTCTTTATTTTTCCTCCTTCAACGTATTGACCGAATAAAAAACATATTGATTGTTCTCTTTGTGTTTTACCTCTTCTTATTAGAAAGATATATATCCTATCCAATTTCCAACAATTTTAATTTTAATGTGTTGTATATCCTAATCCCTTTTTATTCTTTGAATTTTAAGTCATATGTCTTTTATGTTATCTTTTATACAAATTAAGAAAAAATATTTTTGATAAATAAAAGAGTCTAACACTCTTATAAAATTATTTTTATTAATTATTTAGTAGTAATAGTTGTTTCAAAAATAGATATGAATTATAAAGTAAACAAATTTTATAATAATTATTTATAAATATATAATAGTCTTAAGATCTATTTTACTTTTAAAGTAAAGTACCATCCTTTCATTTTAAATTTTTTTTACATAAAAAAGAGACACACACATCACCAATAAAAAAATAAAAAATAACATAATTAGTAGTAGTAAATTAAAAAAAAAAATAATAACAATGATTTTAAGATGCTTTAATTGTATTAATGTAATAAATGATAGATAGAGTAATTAATTTGCTATTTAACAAAGGTCAGTCACTCACTATATGTGTCTATTTGACCTCATCCCTACTTTTACTCTTTTTTCTTTTTTTTTTTTTTTTGCTTTTGCAATGAATGCACCACTAGCACCTTCCCCATCCCCATCCATCCACACCACTTTTCCTTATTAATACTCAAACTTCTTCTCCAATTCATTCCCTTTTCTCTTCTTCTACTCACTCTCCTCAACCTCATTTTTCTGCATTCTAACTAAAGGTAATCAATCTCTTACTTTTACTACCGTTTTCACACTTTTCAAATGTTAAAATTTATCAACTTTTTTCTTTGATTAATTGCACACTTGCACGGCTTCAACTACCTTCATCTTACACTCAGTGGAAAAGTATGATCAAATTTAATGCCAATAAATTACTACTATTTGCTTATGTATATACAACCAAGTTTCTATGCTTTCTTATAAATTTGTTTCTTTGGATTTTCCTACTATTTTATTTTAGGTTTTGTCTTCTCAAATCTTTTTTGTTATATGATTTTAGTTATATAGCACGGACATGTCACATTGATTAAATTTAATTAATTTTTTAAAATTATTAACAATGTCGACATATTAGTATTGTGTCCTGTACCATCATTCATAGTTCAATTAATTAATTTTCTCAATTATGTCGATGTGTCAGTGTTATTTCGTACTGTCTTTCATAGTTTTTCAATTTTTTTTAAAATTTAGATTATGAACTCCCACTCAAGGAGAAAATTCAAAGAGAATCATCAACTTCACGAGAATTTAAGAATTTCAGACTTGAACTCAAATCACAACAAGGTTGAGGTTTTTTCAACCATAAGTGTCAACCTCATTTTTTGCAAATGGTTTTCAATTTTGTTACTTTGTTGTTAATATTTCTTGTTTCTACTAAGTTGCTTTTATTATTATTTTTTTATATAAGGGTTTTTTGGCTCTCAATTTCACTACGATAATTTACTTGATTATTTGTTAATTAACTATTACCTATTAACTATTGCTTTATAATAATATTTTGTTATGATAATTGTTGTGTAATGTGACATTTACTTGATTTCGTAGGTACTCTTTTGGTCTACCTTTGATTCTCTGTTTGACGAGATCACGGTCTCTTTCGTCTTTTTCTGCTTTTTGGGGTGTTTTTCTTTTCACTTTATCTCTTCTCGTATTTCTTTGTAGTGGGAAACTAGTCTATATTTTTTTTTTGGAGTTTTGTACTGATTTTCTTGCTTTACTCTCTCTGAAATCTGAAACGGTGCATTACTTCATTTACCAAATTTTATTGTTCTACATGGTTATAGAGGTAAGCAAGGATGTGATAAATTTCAATGGACAGTCTTATTCTTTTATCCCAAAAGTTTTATTTCTGACAAAAAGAATCATGTTATTCATCTTTTCTTCTTGTTTGTTTGTTTGTTTTTTGTTTCTATAATTTTTTTTTTGGTTTGGGTTTGTTTTGAATTTAAGAGAGAGAAGCTATTAAGATGCAAATTGGAGATTACTTGGTTTCATATTTATTTGATCTTCTTAAGGATCTATGTTTATTGAAAAGGAAAGAAACAAACTTTGGTCCTTGTTTTGGTTTAGTTTTTAATGCACGGTTTCAGGATTAAATTATTTCAAACACTCCATTTTGACTGTATCAATTATCAGTGTTTTTTAGTATATTCTATTCCTTGTTCACATGGTTGGGAATTTTTCTATTCATATAACTTGTTTTGCCGAACTTTGTTTTTTTTAATTGTTTTATGCATGTTGTATTGGCTAGAGTTTGTGAGCTCATCATACATTAACTATTGCAGTCACCTGTTTTCTTGTGTTCAGCTGGTTTCATTATCCATTCAAATAGCTTCTACCGATTTTCCGTTTGACTAGTGTTGAAAGAGCCCATTTTTCTACAATGAGTTGTAAAGTGACTTATATTTTGACTTGAGAGAATATTTGGAGTCAAAATTTTTTTGCTGAGTTGACCAAACTCGCAATATCAGCAATTGATGTGAACTTGAGATCTATAGTTGAAAGGGAAGCATTTAAAACTCACCCCCATCAAATGGGTTGTTGTGTTTCAACGAGTAGTCGAAGTACTTGTAGCAGCGGGAGTAATGGAGAGATGGTCACTACTCCATCTTGCTTAGAAATTGGATTCTGTGGGAAAAAGAGAGCAAGGAGAACATTCTCTGACCATGTTATTTCGTTACAACATTTATCATCCTTACCTAGCAGGATTTTCACAAACGGAAAGAGTCGAGGTTCTTGCATATTTACGCAGCAAGGCCGCAAGGGCATTAATCAGGATGCCATGGTTGTGTGGGAAGTAAGTATGTTCATCTTATTCAGGACAATGCAGTATGTGATTCTTATAAATGATTTGATGAAAACTTGGTAAAGTTTAGATATTGATATCTTACTTTGGAAGTTTGGATCTGTTTTTGTGTAGGATTTCATGTCTGAAGATACGGTCTTTTGTGGTGTCTTTGATGGCCATGGTCCACATGGTCATCTTGTTGCACGGAAAGTGAGGGATACTTTACCTGTAAAATTGCTTTCATTTTTGCATTCTAGTGAATCGAAGCAAAATAGCTCAGGTAAAGCTTGTTTCAAACGGAACATAAAATTGGATGGTGGAGACTCTGAGAAGGATTGTTCTGCTGAGGATAAACTGAATTCGACTTGGAGAGAAGCTTTCATGAAAACATACAAGGCCATGGACAAAGAGCTTCGGTCTCATCCAAATGTAGACTGCTTCTGTAGTGGGAGCACAGCTGTGACTATAGTGAAGCAGGTACTAAGATGGATAAGCATTTACACTCTTGTTTTCTATTCTCTTTGCAGTTTTCTTAATTTCTTATCTTACCAGGGTTTAAATCTGTTCATGGGATATATCGGGGATTCGCGAGCAATCATGGGATCCAAAGACAGCAATGATGCCATGGTGGCAGTTCAGTTGACTGTTGATTTGAAGCCTGATTTGCCAAGTGCGTCATATGTCGTTAACATTTATTCTCTCGTTGGTGAAGGTATGATTTTCTTTTGATGCTAACTGAATTCCCAATTTGGATGGAAATTCTTATAGGAGAAGCGGAAAGAATCAAGCAGTGCAAGGGGAGGGTGTTCGCGTTGCAAGATGAGCCGGAAGTGCCCAGGGTTTGGTTGCCGTTTGATGATGCACCGGGATTAGCAATGGCCAGAGCATTTGGAGATTTCTGCTTGAAGGAGTATGGTGTGATTTCTATACCTGAATTTTCTCACCGTCTGCTTACTGACAGAGATCAATTCGTTGTTCTTGCCTCTGACGGGGTAAACATTTTCAATCTCAAATCTATTTTATTAGCTGTTAGTTTTTGTTATTTTGAATTTTTATTTATTTTTCTGTGTGAATAAGATACATATGTGAGCTGCAATTTTGAAGTTAGTTTCTCTTGGTTAGTAGGGAATTGTGGCTTGTGACTGCCATAAGGAAATCATCTTAGCTTGTTAACAGTAATGAATTGTAGCATAGCATTAACATATGTTGATAGGAAGGAAAATGAGTGGCTTTTACAACCAACCATTGAGTAGAAGTAGAATAGTGTGTTCAACAATTTTACAGAACTAATAACTTGTCTTGTTTGTAAATTGGCAGCATAAAATTTTTTTTTGGCAACTTGAGATATATATAATTTAGGTCTGCGTGAAAGGCATCAAAGTTTTCAAGTAACTAAGATTTGGTTGTACAATCCATGGAAAAAATAATAGTAAATAAGATATTTAGACTCAGTTTCACTTTGACTAGCCTACAAATATAAGAAAAATGGACATTTTGCAATCTGCAAGATCAATATATCTCATTACTGGCCACTGGGTGAGATTGACAGGGCACAATGTTATTAATTGCCTAGCTTCCCCATGTCCAAGGTTTTATATAAATCACGGTTGCATCGAGATTTTTTATATGGCAGAGAATCACATTCAGATGTCGCCTCAATCATGGTTGCGGAGATTTCGAAAATCTTGATATAGCTATCTAGATTGCAGTCGTGGTCCCTTTTTAAAACCATACCAATGTATGACTTTACTGCAGGAATTGAATAATTGAGCATGATTGGGTTGTTTTTCCAATTATGCTACTCCTCTCCTCTGAACTAACTACAGTTAGAATTTTATCCTAAAGCTTCCATCCTTCACTGGTGGTAACTGATTATCTTGGCATTTTTCCAGGTTTGGGATGTTTTAAGCAATGAGGAGGTGGTTGAGATAGTATCCTCAGCACCAACACGATCATCAGCAGCAAGGATTGTGGTAAATTCTGCTGCTCGTGAATGGAAACTCAAATACCCAACTTCGAAGATGGACGACTGTGCTGTAGTGTGCTTATTTTTGGATGGTAAAATGGACTCAGAATCAGATTATGAAGAACAAGGTTTCTCTTCTGCCACCATTCAGAGCAACCATTCAGGGAATCCAATCGAGTCAGACGATGGACAAAAGTCCGAGCCGTCTTTGCAAAGGAACTTTACGGTAAGATCATCCGAAGAAAATGAGATTAATGGAGCAGTGTCTGTTGATGTTGAAGATGTAACAACATCGGCTGATGATCAAAACTGGTCAGGTTTAGAAGGGGTCACCCGCGTAAACTCACTCGTCCAACTTCCTAGATTTTCTGAGGAAAGGTCAAACTCTTGAATTTGTTTTTTCATGAGGTAACTGTTTATTGTAGTAGTACCTTGCACAACACTCAATTTAAGAAAGAAATTTTTGGTGGAAGTGGTATCATTTTGATTGCCTAATTTACTTGTATAAAACTAATGTTTGATTAGGGTCACAAAATGTAATTGATTTCAGCTTAATGCAAGGTGTTGCTTTAATAACTTGTTTTGGTGCTAGATATCGGATCTCTAGTTATATGCTTAAGCAATCCGATTATCGCTCAATGTGTCCTAAGCTAAGACGATTAAAGCTCTAAGCTAAGATGATTAAAGCAAATCATGTATGAAAATACTAAATAATAAAAAAAAGTTTAACAATAATCCAAAATTCTACATCTATGACATTGTCAATAGAGCAAGGGGATACACCACCGCCTTTTTGTTCATTTCGCTTCAAGGGTTTTGGTCTAATCCTCCCGTGTTATAAATGATGATTGATAGTTTGGGTGCAAACACAATTGAAATGTCTTTTGTTAATTGTAATATGTCTCTGCATGCCATCTTTGCTTAAGAAACACTACATCTATGACATTTGATTTCACTGGCTAAAGCTAATTATTCAATTAGTGTCAATCAATTATTGAAACAACATAGAGAAATATGATTAAAGGTTTGTACAGTGAACTAAGATCAATCATCACAATAGGGAAAAAAAGACTCATTGAGGTTGAAACAGGAAGAGACTAACGTAAGAGGAACGTTTCCAGTGTATAATCAATTTCAGTCATGATTGGCTTCGCTTAGTTAACTATTATATGTAAATTATAAAGTAAATATTGGAGAAAACTTTGTTGAGATAATGGCATCCAAGTTTCATTATTTTATAGTATATTCTATACTTACAAAAACAAGTAAAATATTTTAGGAAAAATATCCTTCAAATTATACATTAAAATAAAATATTAGTTCTTTATTTTTTTTAACAAGTTAGTTCTTTATTTTTTTTAGTGTCAAGTTCGTCTTTTATTTTTATAAATGTTTATACCAATTATCTTAATTTTAAATAAGCAAAATTGAAATTTATAATTCTTCCAAATTTTTGAATAAATCCATGTAATTCTTAAGGGTTTTAATTGTAATAATCATAAGAACATAAATCATCAATTAAATTTTATAAAATAATTAAAGAGAGAATTTGAGTGAGATAGATTTTAGGGTTCTTGAAATTAAATTCAAAATTCTCTCAATCTATATCATGAAATTACATGAAAAAATTTGATGTTGTTTTTTATATGATTGATAACAAAATTTATAGTATTTGGCCAAAAAAAGCAAAACAAAACTCATACTCTCATTATAGAAATCTCTAACTAAATAATTGAAATGAAGTTAGAAATAGTTCAACATTAAAAAATTTACAAATATAAAAGATATATAAAAAAGTAAATGAATCAATTGATATTTTTGTGTAACTTACATGACTACACCATGTATTTTGTCAATACTTTATTATCATATTTAAAGCTTTATAATATATTACTCTCTATGTTACAGAGTAATTGATTAACTTGATTATTTTACATATATTAAAAAAATTATAAAATATATAATAGTATTTTTACTAAATTATTTTTATCAAGTATTGGTCTATTTACTATTTATCATTAATGTAAAAGGTACGATATCAACCAATATTTTATTAGTTTCAATAAAATTGGATGTGGTTTCAATTAAAAAAGTATCGAGTTGATACTTTGTGGATGGAAAACAAAAAACTTAGTTTGAAGGAGAGATTCTATAAAGTGGATAGTGTAATAGTGTGGATATTCCAAACCTTTAAAATGGTTATATCTTAGGTATCTAAAATTGGACCAGGTCAATTAGTCCGTTCAGTTGAACTGAAAACCGAAATTGTATCTCATAAGACCTATTACAAAACCGATCAAAAAAAAACCAAAAAACTGTAGTTGAATCAATTTTAGGGATTAGACCAGTTTTTTTTTTTTTTTCATGAAAAATATATAATGACGTTTTTTGCAAATTTCTTAATTTTATTTTCTTGTATGTATTATTACTCAAGTAAATGTATTGATTTATAATTAAAAAACAAAAGTCATTTATTTGTTCTTTCTTTTATGTGATATGGGATGGTGAGAAGTAGAAATGAAGAATACACGATAACAGAAGAATAAATTCAAATTTGAAACATGGTTGTACTCCACTTATGAAAATGATGATCGGTATCATGACAGTGTAAACAAATATATATTTTGTAGTAACATTAATAAATAACTGGTCGTTGTAAAAAATAATCCTTGATATCATTAGAATTTAAAATAATCCTCTTTTTTAATTAAAATCATAAATACATTTTTGAGGCACGTTAAAATCAGAATTTGAAGTTATAATTCGGGGTTTTAATATTATAATAAAGTTATAAATATTTATATTATGAGTTTAATATTTTTATTTTGTTTGGCATAAAATATTAAAAATTAATTAAAAAAATTACTTATTTCGTTCCATAATTAACTTCGCATTTGATTATATCATATAAATTATAAACAAAAATCCACAATTAATTGTCCCATAATTGCTCATTTCATAAAAGCTTTCTTGTGTGTGTCAATTTTAGTCCGTCTTGGTTGGAAGACGCAGCTAGAACACTTAATTGTAGAATGAGCTAGAATCCATTTAATTATGCTTTGCCAATTGGAAGAAATCCAAGAAGGTTATCATTTAATAATATGTGGTTTAAGGTTATCCACATAAATATGGGCTCGGGTCCTTGGATAGTTGTATGAGAAGAGGTAAGGAATATATTTGGTGGAGAGATATATTATTGATTCAAGAAGGAGTGAGAGAGAATTAGGTTGATTGACTCAAAAGAAATATGTTTATGGAAGTGGGTGATGGTATAGTGATACTATATTTTGGAAAGATCCTTGGGTGGAAGGGGAAGCTCTATGTGTCAAATTTAATCGTATGTTCAACTTGTCCATTGACAAAAATATGTTAGTGGTCGATATGTTTAGAGGCATATTAGGGGTGAGTGCTTATGAGTGGTTGTAGAGGAGAAATCTTTTTATGTGGGAAGAGGAATTTATTAAGAATCATGGTTGAACCTAAGAAAGAGAAAAAATAATTAAAGAGAAAAATAAACTTGAAATGATTATTTTATGAATTGTTGTTACAATTAGAGTATGATGCACTTTTATATAGTACAATTAATGTAACTAATCTAACAACTTACACATAACCATAAGTAATTTTAACTACCTAGAGGAATTTTTGTCGGAATGTATTTTTGTGTTAGAAAAATTTTCATTGCAGGTTCACAAATCAGAAAGTTAGGTGTGGAGTCTAATAGACGGAAATGAGTATTCAGTAAAAGATGCATACACCATGCTACATGAGAATATTCAAAATGTTCAAATGTCTCATCTCAACATTGTGTAGAACAAGATAATACCGTTGAAGGTGTCCGTTTTTATTTGGAAATCACATACCAACAAAAGTTAATTAGTTAGATGTAGAATTACAAATTTTGAGCTTACTCTATGTGTAGGATCTTGTTTAATGGAAGGATCATTTATTCATTTATTTTTTTAATGTACATTTTTGGTAGCTTATGATATTGAATTTCAAAATGATTGGCCATTAGTAGCGTATTCCCTTCTTCTCAATCTTTTTGTGGATTGATTCATGGTGTCAAAGGATTAAAGGAAAAATTTGAGTGTTATTTGACTAGCTTGTATTTAGAGTATTTGAAAAACTCAAAATTGCATATTATTTGAAAATAAACAATTATGTTGAATCATATACAATTATAGCCGGGGTGATAGTTGAAAAAAAAATATCGTGATTTTCAATGTAGATTTAATCAATGGTATAGAGTTCTTCGTAGGTGTTTAGGATTAAAACAATAATTGATAACATTTTCATTGTTATAGCTCTTTAGAGAGGCATTATCTTAAAGTTGGCTTTTAATAGTATAATATTTTGCCTTTGAAAAAAGAAGAGTACTTCTAGATAGGCACTTGTACTTTTTATATGCATGGCGTTCTGTAATATGAGTTTGAATCATGAATTTTTACTAAGTAAATTAAACAGTGCAATTAAGACACATTTAATATATCTATTTACGGGAGGTGTGAAATCATGTGCCACCTTTCATACAAGACTTAGGGAATCTATAAGGAGTAATCCTAATTTTAAATTATTAAAAAATATTTTTATTTTATAGTTAAGAAAGGTCTGATAAGTCATAGAAATAATTGCATTTTTAAAAAATATAATCATTTTTATAATTCTTTTTAATTTTTTAGGATTCGCTTTAAATTCTGATTGCTATAATTATTTTTTACTTATATATTCATTCTTAATTTACATTTTTTTACAACAAACGAAAAAACAATAAATACTACTTCATGTATTTCTTAATAACTGTCCTATTTATAAGAAAAACATATTTCAAAATAATTAATTTTTTTATTTTCAATGCAATTTCTTTTTATCAATTCTACTCTCCAATTAATATTATATATAGGTTAAATTACATTCGTGGTCCCTTAATTTAATTTCAGGTAACGTTTTGGTCCTTTAACTTTTTTTTTCCATTTCAGTATTTTATCTTTTAAAATAATTTCAATTTTACCCTTTAAGTGAGATTCCATTAAGGCAACGTTAACAAATTCCCTCGTCCGTTTTCTTTTCAGTTTTTTCTCTTTGATATTTCTAAATCTCTTGTTTGGTATTCTCATCTCCACTGATTTCCATCTTCTCATTTTCGTCTTCTTATTTTCCTGTTTTCTTCTCTCATCTCCATTGATTTCCCTCTTCTCATCTCTGTGAAATTGTTTTCCTCTGCGTGTTCTTCTCTTGTCCCACTCGTTTTTCTCTTATCATTTTCTTCTTCCATCCATGAAAAATCATATTCACGGTTCCCAAAACTCAAAATCCATGGCCGCCTCATGTTCAAATGGGTCAAATACACAGTCTTACAACTATGGTTCTTTCATTTCCAATGGAATTCGTGAGCTGCCAAATTGTGCTTGTGGTTTGAAACGTGTGATGCGCACAGTGACAAAATGGGGTCCGAACAGAGGAAGAAAGTTTTGGGGTTGTAGGAATTTTGTGGTAAGCAATAATACCTTTATGGTTTTCGATATTTTAGTTGAGGTTGTTAGATTAGATTTTGGGATTTAGTTTTTCATAATGGTTTTCTCATATTAGGGTTTTAGATTTATGGTTTTTTGGTTCATATTAGAAATTTGTTTCTTGTTGATTTGTTATTGATGTTGTCTTTGTTCATCAATTGTAGAGTTATGATATTGAATGTAGATGCAATCACTTTGTTTGGGATTCAGACTATATGCCTCAAACACAACAGAGAACTCCACAACAAATACATACACAATGTTTAGAGTGCCCCCAAAAGGAGTTGGAGATTATGACTCTTAGGAATGTCATTTTGAAGATGCATGGAGATCACAAGTCAACCATTATTAAGATGAAGTTGCTGCTATTTTTATGCGTTTTGTTTGGTGTAGCATGTGTTGTTTTATTGTTGATCTTAGCTCTAAAATGAGCTTATTGTAGTAGATGTAATTTTCTTGAGGTTGATGTAGTAGATTTGTTGTAAGTATGTAGTTATGATAGAGTTTGTTGTATGGAATTTGAAACTATTAATGTAATTTTCTTTTGCATCAATTGTGGCTCCAATGTTCTTGGTTGTTATTTCTTTAATTATTATTGTCAATATAATGTTTGATTTGTCTGCAGTTGTATTATTAAACATTAGATTTAAATTGATGAAAATCATAAAGTCAACACGGTGCTATGAATCTCAGAAAATCAGAATTGAGATCCATAAATGATTCATTCATAAGGAATGCATAATCAATAATTCTGTTTCAGGTGGTACAAAACGGCATACAATGTTCATAAACCATTTCCTACATAATTCATTCATTCATAATCCATAATTCTGTTTCAAGTGGTACAAAACGGCATACAATGTTCATAAAGCATTTCCTACATAATTCATTCATTCATAATCCATAATTCTGTTTCAGGTGATACAAAATGACATAAAGTGATCATAAAATGATATAAAGTGCTTGACTAACAAAAAGTGATCATAAATTGATCATACACCAACTAAAATTGTTCATAAACTAATCATAAACTAAAATAAAGTAACAAAAAGTGATCATAAATTGATCATAAACTAGCAAAAAGTGACAAATCCTAATATTACAATTTCCATGTTTTGAACTTTGGTCTAAAAGTGCTTGAATGAGCTTGAGATAGAGCTTTTGCAGGCTGGGACTGGGCTTGTGCAGGCTAGGACTGCGCTTGTGCAAGCTGGGACTGGGCTTGTGCAGGCTGGGACTGGGACTGGGATTGGGACTAAGCTTGCTGGGACAGACCTTGTGCAGATTGTAGTTTGTTGGGTCTTCCTCTGCGTTTGACAGGTTGTGTGGGTTGGTTTTTCTTGGGTCTTCCTCTGGTTTTGATAGATTGTGATTGGGCTTGGGCTTGGGTCTAGGCAGCTTGACTTTGGGTTTGAACAACTTCAGTTTGAGACTAGCTTTCTTGGGTTTGGCTTGGACATGATGCCTTATTATGACCAGATTGTTTACAGTTGCTGCACTTACTTGACATCCCTTTCCTACTAATCATTGTCGAGTCCTTATTTTTTTCATCGCCATCTTTGTTCCTTGACCTTTTGGGCCTTCCTGGAAGCCTTCTTGATGGTGGCGGTAAGACATCAGGATATGGAGTTTTAGCCCATATATTTTGTCCATTTGTTGGGTAAATAACAGGTCGATAACATGCCGCATATGTCTCTCGCCTATAATATGTTGGAATCAAGTCTTCTGGATCTTTTTTGAGGAAGTTGCAACAACAAACTGCATAGCAGTAGGGAATTCCATTGAGCATCCACTTCCTACATGAACATTCTCTATTTTCCAGTGATACCACAAACTTTTCTCCTGTGTGGTTGATGTTACTAACTCCAAATATATTTTCACCAGCATACCTTGTTCAATAAGAATAAGAAGAATTAACACATGATTTCATAACAGAATCATAACAGAATCAGATTTCATAGATGAACAGAATCAGGTAAATGATCAGAATCAGAAATCATAATTCAGAATTCAGAATTCAAGCAGAAATCATAATTCAGAATTCAGGCAGATTTCAGAATTATAGCAAAATCAGGATCAGAATCATAATTCAGAATTCAGGCAGCTTAGCATAAACATGTTTTATAACAGAGTCATAGCAGAATAACAGATTTCAGAATTCAGGCAGATTTCAGAACACAAATGAACAGAATCAGAACATAAATGATTTTTTTCAGGCAAAATCAGAACACAAATGAACAGAATCATAACAAAAATGAACATAATCAGGAAAAATTAGGATCAAAATCATAGCATAAACAGGATCAGAATCAGGAGCAGAATCAGGATCAGGCAAAATCAGGCAGAAATCATAATTCAGAATTCAGGCAGATTTCATAATTCAAATTTCAGGCAGATTTCATAGCATAATAAACATGTTTCAAAATCGATTTCAGGCAAATTTCAGAACCATAGAATTAAAAAACAGAACAAAACCAAAGCATAAAAAACAATATTACCTACACAACCACATTCTTGATAATTCTTGTTCCTTTGCTAACTTTTTCTTGATTTGAGGCAGAACAGAACAAGTGTACCTTTCCAATGTAGTTCTATTTCTAGCCCACCTTTCCATTAAGTACAATTTGATGTCTTCAAACATTGTCACTATGGGTTTCTGTAAGACCCATTATCATTTGTCTAGAATATGATAATTTGGCCCATACACCTTAATAAAACAGAGGTAATTAATAATAAATAATAAATTAGAATCACCATCATAACTGAAAACTACATTCATAAATATAGTTTACAACTTGTTTAGTAGATTCATAAAATATTACATCTTGAAATCAACTACGATTAACTGATTACGTCATAAAACAAAATATTAAAATCTAATTCCACGAGTTTGGAACTGATCTTCTGATGCTGATTTTATGCCTCATGTTCCTCCAGCTGCTAAATAAAAATAATAATAATAATTGGGGTGAGATAAAATATCTCATTGAGCTCTAAAAATAAAAGGGAGGAACAATCTCAAGGAATTTCTTTCATAAAAGTGCATAAAACGTAAAAAAAATAGTTATACATATCTATATATATATATATATATATATATATATATATATATATATGTTGTGAAAAACGTATGCATGACCTCAAATCTTTTCCTTTGGAATAAGGAAAAGTCATTCAATATCTTAATGTGGGTCACTAAGATAATTGAGTTCTGATTGGTAAAGGTGGTCTGGCCAAACCCCAATCAGCGTCTTGATTGTTCTCCTTTACCTGTTATTTCATGCCTGAAATAACCTAAATGTCCCACCGTGAATAAGGCCATGCATGCTCTGATAAATGATATTGGACAAAACTTACATGTTTTGTATGAAATGTACTTATTATATCTTATATAAAATGTATCATTTATCCATAACAATAATCAATAAATTAGGCGAATTCAAAACGTAAATCTATAGTCATAAAATAGAAACAATATTAGAGTCGTGAAAGTAGTAACAACTTCATAACTCAAACATAATAAAAGTTATATATATATATTCATATATAAATAATGAAGTCATTCAAATTTCTTAAGAATTTTATTCATTCTTGCAAATCACACAGTAGAATATTTTCAGCACAATGGTCACTAATAATTATCGATGAAGGGTCAAATTACTTTAGAAAATTCCAAAAATTTCCTTGAAAGCTAACTCAATTTAAGGACATAATGCAATTGATCTCATTTCAAAATTTGAAACCTATAATTTAGGAAAAATCACGCACTAAAACTAATTTACACACGTTGCAGAAAGTCTCCATCACAAAAGTCATTAATAATTATTGAAAAATGGTTGAATGGCAATAGAAAACTTTAAAACTTTTGCTGAAAGTAGGTAACTCACCTATAAACACAACATAGTTGGTCTCATCTCAAAATTCGAAATCAATAATTCATGAAAAATCTGATTCTAAGACTTGTTTACATAGTTTTGTTTTTATTTAGAAAACCAAACTTAAATACAACAATTCTCCTGCAATAGTTCTCGTAGTATTTTCATCAAACACCTCTCATGCATTGAATATTTGGGATAAAAATAGAATTTTCTCTCCACTAGTAAAGAAAACCATATATTTTAAATGCATGCACTTAAAATCATCATTCTAACCGAAATTAAAGTAATATAACACAATTTCACAAACACATATCAGAGGCAACAACAATAGTAACGAGCATAAATCGTGCTCGACAAGCATAATCACATTAAATATAGTGATACACATATAATTAAATTTTTCCTAATACATAATTCACTCACAAACATCACAACCATAAACAACAGCCTACGTTCTAACTTATCTTCAACAATTTCAGAAAATGAAATCCCTAATCATATCAACAACAACAACAACAACAACAACAACAACAACAAAAAACCCTTTCATAAAAAGAACTCACCGGTTGTGACAAGGAAGAAGATAATGTTCTGATTAACTTGGTTGTTGAGCTCCCTTTTTGCTTGAATTGTCACTTGACTCAAGTTCTTCAATTTTTGGTTATCATCCTTTGTTGTTGAAGCTGATTAGTTACAAATCGAGACATGCAAAATTTTAAAAATGGGTTTGAAGACCTTTATCAAGTTTTGGGTTTATTGATTTAAAAAAATGAAAGAAAATGGGGTTGAAGATTTGGGAGGATGAGGGAGGTGCTTCACGGGAGAAGCAGAAGGAACGCAAGAATTGAAGAGTGCGTGTTTTTCTTAGTAAGAAAAAAACAACTATACTTAAAATGTAGAGGGGAAATTATGTCATTGCCTTTATTTGTCCAAATATTACAATAATGCCATTTCGTGTTTTTTTTTTAACAAATAAACAAATTATTTTATTTTAAAAATTAACGATTTTAAACATTAACTTCTATATTTAACAAAACAAAATAGATAGGTTGTTACCGTTTCCCTCTAGGTCCAATTATGACACTATTGAATGTCTGACATATTATTAACAAGCACATCACATTTAGAATTGAAACTAAATCTTGACTTTGACCAAAACCTGGAGGAATCTTCACTAAATATTTGTAGGCCTCTTCGTTAACTTTCCTCAACTCTTTCATTTCTCTTTCCCATGCTTGATGATATGTTGACTTGGTTGCCTTCCACATCAATTCCTTAAGCTTATTCCCTGGGTGAATTTTTCTGAAGTTGTTATAGAGGTGTCTTACACAAAATCTTTGTTCCACCCCAGGAAGCAACTCATCCATTGCAGGCAATAGTCCCTTACATAAACAACAAAAAATAATGAATATGGACTTTAATGTGTGCTCTAAAGGTTTTTTAATACAGTAAATTCTGCATTAACAAAGGGAAATACATATCCAAAGTCAAAAAAGATGAATTATTTATAGACCAGTGAAAAGGGTTCCTAAAACCCACTTATAATCTTCCATTTTTTTTGGCATGACAAATAAAGGATACTTATCAGTTTCTTGTGAATCATCACTCTCCAATTCCTCTGTAAAATACTCTTCATCAAATAATTCCTTCTCACTTTGCATTTTATGTTCTTTTCTATTTGAAAGCGAATTCAAAGTATCATCACTTGACATATTGGCCTCTTCATCTTCATCCACAATATGTTCTTTCTCAACACGAATCTTCTTAGGTCTCCCTTTTTTGTTACTGGTACTTTCTTTCTTCTTTTTGTTAGTATTAGACCCTTTCTTACTTGCACCTTTCTTACTTGCACCAACCCCTCCTTGTCCTTCAAGTCCGTCACCACCTATTTGGACCTCATCAAACCCATCATTCATAGGCAATTCATCATCAGAGTCTCCAAAAATTACATTAACAACACTATCTTCACCGTCAGACTCAATATTGTCTTCTGTTTGGGTTGCACTTTGGGCTGGTTCATGTGTATCATTTCCTACTTTAGCAGCTTCTTGAGCCTTAGTCTGCACATTATCCACATGTTGTGGGCCTGTTTGGGTTGCACTTTGGGCTGATTCATGTGTATCATTTCCTACTTGAGCAGCTTCTTGAGCCTTAGTCTGCACATTATCCACATGTTGTGGGCCTGTTTGGGTTGGTTCATGGGTCTGTTTAGCTTCATCTTTTTGAGTCTTATTCTCCACATTATCCATAAATATGGGCTGGGATATTGGATGAATAAGATACAAATTCACTTTCCCATTAGCCTTGGCAAAATTTACCATTTTCGTTGCCCCAATGTCATTTTCCAAAAACTTTTTCTCACCATACGCCTCATACCACATACTAATAACTTCATGATACCCCATTTGTTTAATAATATCTAAAATCTCAAAGTAACTCCACCTGTCAACATCACATTTCCAATTAGAAACTTCACCTTGGTACACTTCCATTGTGTCATCCAAAAAATACCCTCCATGGTGAACATCGACGAAAAAGACATCTATTCTGCTTTTTTTACATTGAAAACACATAAAAAAAACCCATTAATAGAAAACTATAATCAAATGGTATGGACCACAGATCTGACCCCATAATCTTAGAAAAATATAAAGGAATATGTATGTGTGGACCACAAACCCTTGACCCAAAATAATCAACACATGTTAGAATAAAATCATTCAAAATCAAACACATGCAACTAATAAATACCATAAGGACCCAACTAAACCCTAAACTTAAACCCTAAAATAAATTAGATCATTAAACATCAGAATCCATAAACACGTTACCTTCTCCTCTCAATGTGCGATTACGATTTCTTGAAGCTTGACTCCGATGGTGTGTTCTTCGATTCCTTACAGTTATCGTTGAAATTAATTTACGATTTCACGGAGATTCAGGAAGAAAACGCGAAGAAGATAGCATTTCACGGAGATCAGAGAAAATAAAAACAGGAAAATAAGAAGACAAAAATGAGAAGAGGGAAATCAGTGGAGATGAGAATACAAAACAAGAGATTTAGAAATATTAAAGAGAAAAAATTAGAAAGAAAACGGACGAGGGAATTTGTTAACGTTGCCTTAACGGAATCTCACTTAAAGGGTAAAATTGAAATTATTTCAAAAAGATAAAATATTGAAATGGGAAAAAAAGTTGAAGAACTAAAACATTACCTGAAATTAAGTTAAGGGACAGGAATGTAATTTAGCTTTATATATATTACTCTCATTTTATTATCTCTCCACTTTGCACTTCTGATAAGATAGATTGATAAAATTGTTTTATGCTCTCTTTCATTTATCATACTTCCTAAATCTGTATGAAATGGTTAAATATAAAAATTATTTTGAGATGGAGGAAGAATAGTATTAACTAGCGTGGTTGAATCCGTGTGTTGCATATGGTAGAAAAACAATTACTTATATATAAATTATAAAATTTAAATATTGTTATAATAACAAGTAAAACAATTAAATAGAAATTCAATTTTATTTATATAAATT
>JBBPBR010000003.1:54692385-54706651 GCA_037974775.1 Cicer pinnatifidum
TATTTACCAATAAAATAAAAAATATTTAGTGTAGCCTACTTTTAAAAAAATATGGCCTTTGTAGTTTTTTTAAAAAGAAATAGTAAGTTTTCAATTCATAACTTCTAAAAACCACTTCATTTTCTCAATTTTTAATTTATAAAATCTTTTTTTCTTTAAAAGCAAAACCACTCATTTATTTGTCAAAAAATAAATTTCTTTTAAAACATTAATTTTTTTATAGGGTGCGTAGTCATATTTTTCTTATACAATATAAAGTAGTTATTTCGTTTAAATTATCTTTTTTAATATAAACTAATAAGCTATTTATAAAACACTCTTTATCTATTTTATTAAAAAGTTATATTTGAAAATATTTAATGCTAAGAATATTTTAAATGTAATCATAGTAGAGATAGAAAGTATCAAAATAGTTAAATATAAACTTATCTGAGGTAAATATATATTACCCAACTAGCTAAGCTTATTCGAAAACAAAACAAAATTGGGGTAGCCAAAACTACTCATTACTGCTAGTGGCGTTGGGAGTACGGACATGCAACAGTTTTAGTGGAGAAAGATAAAAAATAATAGTTTTTTATTTGTGATATTTATAGTTTATATTTTTAACAATGTTACCTACACCATTCACTTTATTACCTACACTCTTCTTTTTTTTAAAATTAATAAATTACCCAAAATATCATCTATTTATTGAATTTATAACTCTAATCTCATTCATTAATCTTCATTTTCAAAACCCTAGTCTCTCTCAATCTTCAACTTCATCAACATCTTCATCTTCAAAACTCTAACTTTCATCTTCATCTTCAAAACTCTAACTTTCATCTTCATCTTCAAAATCCTGACATTCATTTTCATCTTCAAAACCCTAACATTCATCTTCATCAACATCTTCATCTTCAGTTCACGTACTATCTGATATTTTTACAATTTTACGATGTACACTACAAGAATTTCTCTATTTTGTGGCCAACTTTATAAATATTTTGTGGCCGAATAAAACCCTCACAAATTTGTGACCGAAAAAGCCCTCACAAAGGCTAAAATTGAAATTGGTCATCTTTTGTGGCTGAAAAAGCCCTCACAAATTTTTAAATATTTAACTGGATTTTGTGGCTGCCTAAGCCCTCACAAAATCACAACATTGTGATTTTGTGAGGGCTTAGGCAGCCACAAAATTCAGAAGGATTTTGTGAGGGCTTTTACAGCCACAAAAAATGAATTTGTGAGGGCCAGATCCGTCACAAAGTTCTGATGGGACCAGGGTATTTGTGGCGGCCTATGCCGCCACAAAGGATTTGGCACGTGTACTTTTCTGGCTGCAAAGGCCGCCACAAATCACGCGTAAATCCAGCTGGATTTTCTGGCCGCTCAGGCCGTCACAACTGGACATATCCGTTGGCATTACTGGCGGCAAAGGCCGCCACAAATTCCTTGCTAGCCGTTGCATTTCTGACGGGCAAGGCCGCCACAAATGGAGTGTACCGTTGGCTTTTCTGACGGGCTAGGCCGCCACAAAGGCCCAATGCAGATCCTATATATATTTCTCCCATCTTCCTACTTCATTTTCACAATACAACTTCTCTCTAACACTTATATCTTACTATTCTCTCCTCCTTCTCTCTACAAATTACTCATCATATAAATTTGGTTCTCTCTACAAATTACTCATCATATAAATTTGGTAAGTTTAATTTATACTATGTATTTAATTAATTTATATTATATATGTAATTAATTTATAATTTAATTTTTTAATATGATATAACTAATTAATGTTATTGATTTTTATTTTTATAGTGCTTGTTAATTATTTCGAAGACTTGCAAGCATCGTACGTGAGTGGAAGCTTTAAGTCAGACGCTACTCGGCATTCAAGTTAGTATTTTATATATTTTAAAAATAGATTAGTATATATATATATTTATATATATATTATTTTTAAAATATAGATTAGTAATATATATATTTAGATTAGTTTTATATATTTATTTTTTAAAAAATAGTAATGATGTTGTTTACATATTAATATATGATAAATTAAAGTTTCAAACCACGGTTAAAATATATTAGTTTTAATATAATTATTATTTAAAAAAACATTATTAAAATTGATGATATTATTATTTTTTGTTTTAAATAAGTCTTGATTATTAGTGTTGATTTTTAAAAAAACATCATTTAAAATTTTATATAGATTTGTATAATGATATAGTCTTGATTAATAATTTATTATATTGTTTGAAAATTTATTAATATATAATCCCCTAATTAATTGACATATATATCAAAGTTATTGATTTTTAAAAAATATTATTAAAATTTATCATATTAATTATTATTTTTTGTTATAAGTATTAATATGTTATTATATTATTTATAATTTATGATATTGTTGACAAATTAATATATATATATATATATAATGTTTATTTAATTATTATTTTTTTGTTAGTATTGATATATATTTTATTATTGTATTTGGTATATATTTTATTATTGTATTGATAATAATATATTGTATTGTGTGCAAATGCATGCTCCCCTAATTGACATATAAATATGTCAAAATTTATATTAATGCTTTTGAAAAATAAAGCAATTAATATATAAAATATCGATATATATATATATATATATATATATATATATATATATATATATATATATATATAGCAACTATGAATTTAGACCGTAGTTGGATGTACGATAGGAATTTTCCCGGAAGAAAGGGTCTTAAACAACGTTTTGCTAACAAGGTCGAAGAGTTTCTCAATTTTGCGAGAGTGCAAAAAATTGTCCAAGATGAAGGGGGAATGAGGTGTCCATGTTGTTTATGTCGATGTAGACGGTTTAAAAGTGAAGATGAAATTAGAGTGCATTTGTATGCAGACGGATTTATGCCTAACTACTGGATTTGGACTAATCATGGAGAAGAGTCTCCGGTCGCGCCTAATACTAGTACATATTTGGAGAATTATAACATAGGTCCTTCAAGTAGTACTAACATGTTAGGTATAGATTATTATAACAATCAACACTTTGAGGCGATGAATGATATGATCTCGGATGCTGTTGGGGTTAATTTGTCATTCAATGAAGATCAATATGATGATACCGATGGACTTCCCAATGAAGAAGCTCAGAGATTTTATGGTCTTTTGAAAGAGACAAATACACCATTGTTTGAAGGTTCTTCAAACTCAAAGTTATCAATGTGTATTAGACTGTTAGGTCTAAAGTCTCAATTTCATGTTCCTGATTTAGCTTTGGATTTGATGACTAAAATGATGCTAGACGCAACACCTGTGAGAGATGGTTTGCCGCAAAGTTATTACGATGCGAAACGGTTAGTGTCAAAGTTAGGATTAGGTGTCAAGAGGATTGATTGTTGTGTTAAAGGCTGCATGTTGTATTATGACAATGAATTTGGTATGAATGATGCAAACTTAGTTGAATGCAAGTTTTGTCAAGAACCAAGGTATCACCAAAGGAATAACTCAAGGGTAAGTAGGGGAAAATCAATTCCAAGGAAAGCAATGTTTTACCTCCCTATTGTATCAAGATTGCAAAGATTGTTTGCATCAATACAAACTGCAGGAAAGATGATGTGGCATTATGAGAATAGAAGAAATTCAGGCGAGTTGCGACATCCTTCTGATGGTCAGGCATGGAAACACTTTGATCAAATACATCCTGATTTTGCGTCAGATCCACGCAATGTAAGACTTGGATTATCCTCATATGGATTTACGCCTTACATACAAGCATCGTCTACTCCTTATTCTTGTTGGCCGGTTATTGTTACTCCTTACAATCTTCCTCCTGATATGTGCATGTCTAAACCATATATGTTCTTATCTGTTGTGATACCAGGTCCTTCTAATCCTACAACTGGTATTGATATTTATTTGCAACCTTTGATTGACGATTTGAAGAGGTTGTGGAATGGTGTCTTGACATATGATATTGCTCGGAGAGAAAATTTTATGATGAGAGCTGCATTGATGTGGACCATTAATGATTTCCCCGCTTATGGGATGTTGTCAGGATGGGGCACCCATGGTAAACTAGCTTGTCCTATTTGTATGGAAGATACGAAAGCATTTACTTTAAAATTTGGTGGGAAGGCATCGTGGTTTGACTCGCATCGTAGGTTTTTACCTGCTGATCATGCATTTAGAAGGAACAAAGCTGCATTTATGAAGGGATATGCAGAACAACTAGGACCCCCGATGAAATTGACATCAGAACAAGTTTGGAATAAAGTAAAAGATATGCCAAAGGTACATGTTGTTAATGGTGTGGCTTGTAAACCACAAGGTTACGGACAATGGCATAATTGGACAAAAAGATGTATTTTTTGGGATCTACCGTATTGGAAAGATAATCTTTTGAGACATAATCTCGATGTTATGCATATTGAGAAAAATTTCTTCGACAACATCTTTAATACTATGATGAATGTGAAAGAGAAAACAAAAGATAACGACAAAGCTAGAAAAGACATAGGTATATATTGCAGACGACCAGATTTGTTGTTGGTGGAACAAAACGGCAAGACCCTAAAACCTCGTGCGAATTACACTTTATCTAATGATGAAGCCAAATCTGTTTATCGTTGGATCAAAGAGCTGAAGACGCCTGACGGTTATTGTTCGAATTTGGCAAGATGTTCTGATGTGGAAAATGGGAGGATGCATGGGATGAAAAGTCATGATTGTCATATATTTTTAGAGTGTTTACTTCCTATTGCCTTTAGTGCTTTACCGACACATGTATTGAACCCACTTATTGAAGTGAGTCAATATTTCAAGAATTTGTGTTCTTCAACACTCATTGATAAAGATCTGATCAAGATGGAAAATGATATTCCGATCATTCTATGTAAGTTGGAGAAAGTATTTCCTCCTGGGTTTTTTGATTCGATGGAGCATATCTCAGTGCATCTTGCAAGTGAAGCTAGGCTTGGTGGACCAGTTCAGTATAGATGGATGTATCCATTTGAAAGGTGATATATATATACACATCTCTTTAATTAATTTCAATATACTTCAACTTATATACATCTCTTTGTATATTATAGGTTCATGGGTTATTCAAAACGGTCGGTGAAAAACAAAGCTAGAGTTGAGGGATCAATTTGTTCATCTTACCTACACCGTGAAACAACACACTTTTGTTCTCATTATTTCAACAATGAAACATTGTCACCAGTTAACGGAAGAAACGCTACTGATAGTGTTATACGTCATCCACATGCTTTATCAGTTTTTTGCTTGTCTGGTCATCATGCTGGTAGGGATTTTCCGATTTTCTGGCCAAGCGACAAAGTATTTAATGCGGCACATGTTCACGTTTTGATTAACTGCACTGAAGTTAAACCATACATTGAGTACGTTTCAAATTCCTCTCCGATCTTATTAAATAATTATATTTTATTATATGATTAAATTGATATTCACCATATATATGGTCATCGATCAGGGCATTTTTAAATACGGGACAATCATCTGATGATATACATTCAAATTTCCTATCATGGTTTCAACAACAAGTGCATCTGGAAGAACAAACTCCTATCAACATCCACTTAAGGCACTTATCTATGGGCCCGAGTAGAAGTTTCAAAGAATGGCACACCTACTACATCAATGGATACAAATTTCACACTGAATCTTGGACTGAAGGAAAAGAAACAATTAACAGTGGAGTTTGCATGAAGAGTGTCTCTGATAGTGGTGTAGTAGAAGATTTCTATGGCATAATTGAGCATATTTATGAAATTGACTACACATTCCTAGATTATGCGAAAAAAGTGGTGTTGTTTTATTGTAAGTGGTTTGATCCATCTAGCAGAGGAACTAAAATCAATTTCATATCCAATACTGTAGACATTCGAATGAGCAAAAGATATCCACGGTTTGATCCATTTGCCATGGCCCATAATGTAAGACAAGTGTATTATGTTCCTTATCCATCAACTGTCAGAAGCAAACAAGGTTGGTGTGCTGCAATCAAAACAAGACCAACGAGTGGAATAGAAGAAGTTGAAGCAGGTCAAAATGAAGAAGTTGCATTTCAAATGGATGAAATGTCAAATTTGGATCATGTGATTGGAGATGAGACTATTAGTCAACTTTGTCATGAGTCACACATTGGAGAAGAAGTTGATGAACAAGAAATAGATGAATTAGAGAACGAAGAAGACAATATTGACTCATCAAATGAATATACTGATGATGAATTATTAGATGACCCAGACGAAGACAATTAATTAATTAGGCATTATATATATATATATATATATATATATATATATATATATATATATATATATATATTTGTATGGATATCGATATGTATAATATTATATATTTCTTTATTTATGTGAGTGTTAAAATTTATGTATTGTATTTATTTATTTATTTATGTATATTCCTTTATTTCATTATTATTTACATATAATTAATTAATCTTATGTTAATTGTACATACACACATATGTTTTATTATATATATGTATGGATATGGATGTATATATATATATATATATATATATATATATATATATATATATATATATATATATATATATATATATATATATATATAGACATGGCTTCAGTGGGAGTAGGAGGATCAGGAGGTTCAGGAGGATCAGGAGGACCAGCAACGGCGGCAATACAAGGAATATCCAGAACATCACGTGGTAAGAAAAAAATTGATAGACCACGTGTTGTTAATGACCCATCTCTCATGCCGATGCCGACCATTGGTACTAGTGGTGGAGCTATTCCTGTATATCCGGAGGTCCCAGTAGAGCCTTATACGTTAGATGAAATAATGGAACCCGGATGTGTTGATTGCTAGAACCGCATTGTCATAATTCCAGAAGGAGATGGGTATGTAAACTATGATTGTTAAATATTTTATTATTGCATATCATATTATATTATTTTATTAATTAATTTTTATATTTAATTTGCATGTAAATTTTGAAGATATCTTCCTTTTAAACCAACTGCAAAGGCAATTGCTGAAGTCATACAAGAGAAATACAAAAAGCCATGGTTGTCTTGGGGTGAGATTAAAGAGGATAAGACACCTCAATTTAGGGAAATTGATCAGTTTCTACATTGTTTCAAAGTAAGTGATTACATTATTTTATTTAAATACTAATTAATTAATTAATTATATATATATATATATATATATATATATATATATATATATATATATATATACGTATTTGATTGCTTAATTGAATTATATTTTTAATATTAATTAAATTTAAACAAACAACAGACTAAATGTACTTGGAAAAGAGAGCATGATGCTGCAGTTATGGCTTCATTTGACCATCGCTTTTCAAAGCGTCTCTCATCTATGTTGTCTTACGCACGTAATAAGGGCGAAGAAAAACGACCTAATTGGATTGGTGAAAATGTTTGGACTGCTCTGTGGAGTAAGTGGAACACATATGCTTACAAACAGAAGAGAGAAAAAGCAAAGATTAATAGAGCATCTGAGAGGGGTACTAGTACTCATAAGGGAGGTTCCATGTCTGCTGGAGAAATTAAATATTATATGGTAATTAATTATTTATTTATAATATATATATCTATTAATTTTTATTCAATTAATCATCACATTTCACCATAAACTTGACATTATTTTAATATATATTTTAGGAAA
Organism: Cicer pinnatifidum; assembly: GCA_037974775.1. Classification (NCBI taxonomy): domain Eukaryota; kingdom Viridiplantae; phylum Streptophyta; class Magnoliopsida; order Fabales; family Fabaceae; genus Cicer; species Cicer pinnatifidum. Next base: position 54,700,086 of record JBBPBR010000003.1, read on the forward strand.
AGCAACTTGGAAGGGAGGTCACTCAGGCTGAGATACATCGCTATCTTCATGTTAATCCTCAAACAAATGAGTATACTGATTCGTTATCAAAAATGATTCAGGTAATTATTATATATTGATTATTATATATATATTTACACCTTTAAATTATTATATATTACTTATTAACTAATTTAATTTTTTATTTTTTGATTTTTAATATAGGAACAACTTGAAAATGTCATGAAAGAATGGGATGATCATCAAGCTACTCTTCCTCCTGTTATGCGAGCTACTCCAGATCAGCGGAAACAATATGAGACTGCAAGTTTTATGACCATCAGTGGTGGCAAGTACAAAGGGCGTGTGCTGGGAGCCGTTACTTTATCATCAACCTTTGTGAAAGGTCCAACCGGCTATATTCAGACTGAGACGTCTTCTTCTTATGCTAGTACGGATCGATCTCATCGTCCGGTGCCAATAGATAATCTTGATCAGTTAAAGGAGCAATGGGCAAGTGAGCAAGAAGAAAGGACACAACAGCTGATACAAGCCGCAATTGATAAACTGAATGAGGAATGGAAACAGAGGTTTCAAGAGCAGCAGCAGCAGTTTCAGCAGCAACAATTTCAACAACAACAATTTTCATTTCCTCCTGTCTTTCATCAGCAGATCCCGCCTCGGCCTCCATACTTGCACCAACAACCAATTTTCCAGCAGCAACAGAGTTACTCCCAATACTCCCAGCAGCATCAACCGCCTCCAACTTTCCAACAACAACAGCAACAGGATCCATCGAACTCTGCCTTCCAGCAACAACAGCCGCCAATGTTTCAGCAACAACAATATTTTCATAATTATCAATATGCTCCATCATCTTCACATCAACTTCCTCAACCTCAACCAGATTATCAAACTGCATACCGACCGACTATGCCAACAGTTGGGTTGATCAGACCAGATTTAAATCAACCTCATCCAGCTAGGGCTCCTCCTTCGACTACTGGTGGTGCCATTGAAGATGAAATTCAATTTCAAAGCATGATGTCTCCTCCAACACAAATGCATAATACTTTTGAAGGACTTCTTTCGTCGGGTATGAATGCAGGAAATAATGATGGTGGGAGTGGAGCTGATCAGACGAATTATTATGAGGATTGATGTGATCATTTGAAGAATTTCATAATTTATTTTTGGGTTGTATGACATTATTAATGTGTGTTTAATTAATTTCCACTTTGTAAGACATTATTTGTTAATTTTGGGTTTGTAAGACATTAATTGATAATTTTGGAATGCATGTTTTATTTGATTTTATCATGATTGCTATAGCTAGCTTTAATTATTATTAATAATATGTTTTTATATATATATAATATTTATTTTAATTTTAATATTTAATTTTAATTTTATTTAAATTTAAATTTAATTTTAATTTAAATTATAATTTATTTATAATTTACATTAATTTAAATTAATGTTTAATTATAATTATTAATTTAAATATTTAAATATTTTATTATTAATAATTTAAATATATTTTTATTAATTTAAATATTTTATAATTAATATTTTATTATTTAAATAATTTAATTATTAATCTTTATTTTTAATTTAAATAATTTATTTTAAATTTTTAATTAAATTAAGATTAGTTTATTATATATATATATATTAAATTTAATTTATTATTACATTATATTTCAAATTTAATTTAATTATAATTTAAATTTTAATATTAATTTATAAATATATTAATTATAATTATATTAATTTATTATATATAATATTAATTATATTAATTATATTAAATATAGAATATATTAATTATATTAATTATATTAATTATAATTATTGAAATAAAAATTAATTTATATTTTACGTTGGCTTTTGTGGCGGCCAAAAGCCCTCACAAATGTCCAGTCAGCAAGATTTTGTGGCGGCCAAAAGCCTTCACAAAATCCAGTCAGCAGGATTTTGTGGCGGCCAAAAGCCCTCACAAAATCTAGTCAGCGTGAATTTTGTGGCTGCAAAAGCCCTCACAAAATCCTCTCCTTTGTGGCTGCCAAAGCCCTCACAAAATTTTGTGACCAGCTTATTTGTGGCTGCCTTTGGCCCTCACAAAAGCCACATTTGTGGCTGTTTTTTGCCCTTTGTGAGGGCTTTTGGCCCTCACAAAATCCATTAATTCTTGTTGTGGTACCTGAACTCAGTTCAAGTACGTTTACGTGAACACAGTTCAAGTACTACCAATAATTTTTACAATTTTACAATATATATTAATTCAGTTCAAGAATGTTTACGTGAACTCGGTTCAAGTATACTTACGTGAACTCCATTCACGTACTATCAATGAGTTTCAAACTCCATTAACTGTGCAATCTTAAATCACGTACGTTTACGTGAACTTAATTCACGTACAATCTGAGATTTTTTCAATGTACGTGAATTCAGTTCATATAATGTTAGCCCCAGATTTTTTTAAAAAATTACGAATTCAAAAACAGAACAATAAATATATCTTGTTGAGTCACTTTAACTACAATGTGAAGATGAAACTGATGGGCTAAGTTATGAGTGAATGATGTAAATTTTGAATGATTATAAGTTATGATGGGTGAGTTATGATGATTTTGTGATATGTGAGTTTGAAGTGATTAAGAATGGTGATGAAAGGATAAATAGAGTTAAAGAATATTATAAATATTCAAAGATATTTTTGGTATTTCGTTTTTTTAAATGAGGAGTGTAGGTAGTAAAGTGAGGGATAAAGGTAGCAAATTTGTTATATTTTTTTGTTTCAGTTTTTTTCCTATGATTCTTGGTTTGAGTAATTTTTTGCTAGGGGTTGTGTTTGAGACTTGATGTGATCGCTTGAGATAACAACTCCCTTCTATTTTTCTTTTTATTTTGCAACTAATTTTCAACTCTCTCTCTCTCTTTTTTCTATGCAATATTTAATATATTTTATTAAATTTTATTAATATAATTTAAGTTTTTTTGTTGTTTTTATTTATTAATTTCATATTTCTTTCTTTATTAAAAATAAATATTATAAAAATAAGACAACACATAGTTGCATCTCTGCCTTACAATCTCTTGAAGAAAAAAAAATAGAACATTTTTATATATAAATTTCAATATTAAATATATTGAAAATTTTTGTTTGAAAAGAAAATATAATAAAAAACGAGGCTCGATCTTCTTTATTTAGATTTTGAGTTTAAGTTTATGTATTTTGTTAGTTTTTTATATGAATTATTATTTCTTTTTTGAATTTTTTATAAGAATATTTATTTAATATTTTTCTTCTAAAACATCTTATTTTATATACGACAATGCCCTATTTTTTTATGTTCTCACTAGGTCATACATTTCCATGTAGTAGTGTATTTTTCTAAACTAATTGAAAATATAAATAAATAAAAACTAAATATATTAATAATATAAAATAAAATATATTAAATGTTAAAAAAAAATCCATTAAAATTAATACAGTTAAACATATATGTATTTGAATAATATTTTCTATTATACATAAGGACCCGATACAATTGACACTTTTTCGATACTCTATATATGAAATTCATATTTGTTTTAATGCACTTATTATTTAGAGATTTTTTTTAACATTCTGTATTTGAGAATTACGTTACATCCTTACCTCTTTATATTTTGATTAATATCATTTATTAGGATATAGGTTGGTACGACATTGTAAACAACTAGTATAATTTTTACCTTATATACATTAAGTATAAACCTCCAATAGTCATACTTTATTTTAGAACATATTAATTAGGCTTAATTGCAATTTTGGTCCTCCTATTTTAGTTGAATCGCAAAAGTAGTCCCCCTATTTTGTTTCTCCCCAGTTTTGGTCCCTTAAACACAATTTTAATTCAAAATTTGATGAAATTTCATTTTTTAAAGTCGTACTACACAATTTATGATCGTATATTTCAGGTACAATTAATGCAAATGAAATCTTGAGGCATTGTGTGAATTAAATAAATGCAAAAAAATAAAATTTCATGAAATTTTGGAACAAAATTCTGCTTTGGGGACTAAAACTGAAGAGAAATAAAATGGAAAGACTACTTTCGCAATTCAACTAAAATAAGGGACCAAAACTGCAATTAAGTCTATTAATTATCAACAATTTTAAAAAATAGAGAACCATCATTGTAAAGAAAAAATGCAAGAGATTGAAAATTGCTCCTTTAATAAATGTGGGATGAAAATGCATTTTAGCCAATATACAAAAAGCAAAACTCAACCGTTTAAATAAAAGCAAACACAAAAAGTCAAAGGTAAAACTGCTGCTAAGAATCAAAGCCCCACGTGAAAACGCTTGCTTCCAAAATTCAAAAAGCCTTTTTTTCGATTAAAGAATTGAAAAAGCTTCGAAAACGTGCTTCTCTACAGGAAAATAAAACACTCCATCGAAACATGAGGATTCTCAATTGACTCTCCATGCGAAACGATGTCGTTTTTCTCTCCAACCTCTTCACTCTCACTCTTCTTCTCCTTCTCCTTCTCTATTCCATTTTCCACCGCCGGAACTTGTTTCCGACCACCGCCAATACCCACTTTGCCCGACCGAGAACATGACGGAGACCTCGACCTTCGACCGGAACCCTCGCCGGAGTCACGGCGGACTCCGACGTTACCTCCATTCATCTTCCGATTCGCTACAACACCAGATTCTCTTCCACGAACTGTCCTCGAACCGCTTTTGATTTTCTTCTCCGGCGACGGCTCCGACCTCCTCGCCGGCGATTTTACCCTTCGTTCATTCCCGCCGGTGACGTTTCCATCTGCAACAAGAGGACGTTTCCTGGACGGGGATTGATTCCACTTGTGTATCGTCGTTGCTTCTCTGCTGCATTGTTTGCTCGTTACTTCATCTTCTCTCTTCTCCGACACGGTGGCGGTAGTGGCAGCTGAGAAACTCTCTGTCACGGTGCATGTTTCTGAAACCTGAGACACAGACACTACCTCTGTTACTTCCTCTATAGGAACCTTAGTTTCTAATTTCTCATCTGGGTTTTTAACTAAGGGCATTTGGGTCTTTGTTTCTAGGGGAAAAATTGGAACTTGGTGAGGTTTGGAAATGGGTGTTTCAGAGAGAACTTCTTTGACAGATTCTTCTTCTGGTGGTGGTGGTGGGGTTTCTTCATGATGGGTTGGATTTGATTTTGGTAATGAGGATTTCGAGTGGGGTTTATGGTTTTTGAGGGACTTATGGTTATGTGGGTTTTGGGTTTGGGTTTTGGGTCTGGTGAAGCAACAACCCATTTGAAATATTTGGATTAGAAAGGAAAGAGGTTGAAGTTAGAAAGGTGAGTGGAAGTGGGACAGTAGTGAGAGAGGAGAGATTGTGGTGGGAATCGAAATGATTTGGGTTTGAAATGAAGATTGTAATTACACAAAATACAAAAGTGTAACGGCTATTGTGTATTGAAATTTGGTTGGTTGGTTTGGGCAGACACAAAGTTGATTTGAGGGAGGATGTGATAATACATTACAGGGTATATTTAGTTGATATGGTCATTTACTTTGGAATTTGGATTTATACTACTGGCGATACATTTGAATTTTAAGTTTAACATAAATTGCAATTATAATTTTTATTTTATTTCGATCTTCATAATTATTTTTGTTTGGTTTACGTCTATGTAAATAAAACTACATTTTAAAATGGTCACCATTCTAAGTTAAAGTTAAAAAAATTGTCAAATGGCAAATTCCATTAAATGACATGGCATTTAAAACATAATTCTTTTTTAACTTAAAATTGACCTATCTCCATCTCTTTCTCGTATGAGTCTCTCTCAATCTCTCTCTTCATTAGGGTTACGTAAATCTAGATTTGCCATTGACAACCACCACGAATTCATCTTTCAATGGCGGTCACTAACTCATCTTTCACGAGTGGCGGCAACAAACTCACCTTTTACCAGCGGCGACCATGAACTTGTCGTTGATTGACGATGGCAACAATATTTCATCGTGACGAAGATAAAAGATTATAGAGGAGAGAAATAATCATATTAAGGTAATGTTATTGCTCCACTCATATCTATATTCTTCTGTTTGGGGTACCAACACATGTTTTTATTGTTAATTTCGTTTATATTACCATGGTTTTTGATTTTTCTGTTTGTGGGGAGCAACATGTACTTTTATCGTTGTTTTCGATTGTTTTAATGTTATTATTGTTTTGTGGGGGATGAAATGCTTTTTTTCTTGACATGTTAACTTTTTTTTGTTAGTTTTCACCATATGGGGTAAGTTTGTGAGGGATTGGGTTTTGTATTACATATGGGTTAGTGAGCATGTGGTTCATGGGATTGATGTTAACAAATAAAGTTATTTTGAAGATGTTGGTATTTTGAAGGACTTCGACTATGATAACTCAAAGTATAGGTTATGGTGGAAAAGCGATAGTGATATAGATGGGGTTGTTGAACATGCTCTGAAAATTAATTCCAAAGCTCATTTATATGTTGAACACTCTTAAAAAGGTTTGGTTGGGTCTGAACAAGAATTAAAGGTGGGGCAGTCTTTTGGGGGGGGGGGGG
>JBBPBR010000003.1:54706720-54721794 GCA_037974775.1 Cicer pinnatifidum
GGGGGGGGGGATTTGAAGTTGATGGTGTTAAATTTAATGATAGTAAGGAGGAGAGTGGAGTAACAATGTCATTTATAAGAAAGTGAGTTTTAACTCAAGATTGATTTTAGTTATAAAGGAAGAATGATTTTGGTTACTGGAAAAAACAACAATATCAATTTATCAATATAAAAACTGAATGTAAGACAAATAATAAATAGAAATAGGGATAGAGAGATCACGCAAGCATATATCATGGTTCACCTAACACGGGTTACATCCAGTCCTCACAAATGTGAGATTTTCCACTAAGTGCTTCAAAGCAAGAACGTTCTTGGTTTTCACACTATTTTCAAAGATCAGTCTTGATCTATTACAAGGTTCTATCTTTCAACTTAGAAAGGATTTCCACATGTTACCTTACCCTATTTCAGAAAGGATTTTACAAATTACCTTTTAAATCATAAAAGGATTTCTACACACTACTCAAGCTATGCCAACAATATAGCCTTGAGTTACAAAGTAATGATTTGGAGAATGTTACAATCTGGGTATTGCTTAACTCTTGTTTGAGAAATAGATTATATATATTAGAACTCATTAATCATTGATTCTATTATCACACTAAGAAATGGAACTGCAACTTAGAATGATTTGAGAAGCTCGAGTATGATTTGAATGAGTGATGTTTTACTTGGCACTTTGAGTTCTGATTTGTTCTTCATCATGAAGCTTTATTTATATGCTTTAAGAGAGATTATGACAACTCATTTAACCGTTAAAAGTAGGCCAACCGTCATGAGTAAGTGAATGGATAAGATCAATCATAAAGCAGAGTTGTTCTTGCTAAAACCAGGAATGTTCTTGAGAACCAATAACGTTCTTCAAATTGGTCTGAGATGAGTTGATTTATATTTATGATATTGACAGTTGTCTGAAATGATTACAAGCTTTAAGTAGCGTGTGCATGTCTGTTTGAAGGTACAACAGCAGTGTCCTTTACAGCCTGTCTTTTGTACTTGCATTTGGTTGACTTGGAGAATGATATTGCTTCATGCATTTTATGAAGCAAGGTGTTGAGTCTTCAAATTCTGGAATAATTCTTGCTTAGATTGATCCTTGTATATTTCTTATGAAGATATGGAATGGATAACACTTCCTGGATCTAATCTCTTACATATAAATCTGATCATTCTTGTTTATGGCAGATGTGGAGAATGTTCTCTGTTTTCTAGAAATATGTCAAGAACTTTCTTCGTTTTACCGATTTTGCTTTCTTCATTTTAATACAATTTTCTTTGTAATGTTTGGTACCTATCTTGTTTTAACACACTTAAATACACATGTTAAATACCAAAACACTTATAATCATAATTAGAAGTCTTAACTAACTTTTTGTTTAATTATCATCAAAATATTAATTTGGGATATTATCTCAATAAAGAGAACACCTGGCTTGGATAATGGTTTTGGTGTTGATAATACAATAGACGATCCTTTATTGGATCATATAATATTGAAATGCATGGTAAACTACATAGAGTGAAGATTACTGCAAATAGGTATACTCTGAAGAAAACAACTAAGAACATGGAGATTATTTGTATTTTGGACATATATAATTTTGATATTAAAATGGAGTATGCTTATGTCAATGTAGAGTTAGATAATGATGATCTTGATTCAGATTCTGACAAAGAGAACGGACCAAAGTATGATCAGCTTAGGATGGAGGAGCTAGACAAGAATTCCAAGTTCAAATTGGGACTAAAGTTTAAATCACTTTTGAGTTTAAGGATGCAATCAGAGAGTGGTATGTATTTAATGGGAAGGAAATCAAGCTTATAAAAAATGACAAGACAAGAGTAAAGGTAATATGCATGGCTAAATGTGACTTCTTTGCACTTGTGAGTAGATATGTCGATAAAGCCTCAAAGTTCAAAATCTCATTAAAAAAATCAAACATTAAGCCCCTAATATTAGGTCCCCCTATATTAAAATAAATTTTTTAAAGTCTAACTCATTATTTAATTATTTTTTGTAGGCTTAAGTGAGGGGTTCATATTGCCAATGTTTTGTTAATTGAGATTTTTTTCTTGAAAAATTTTCAAAATTTATTTTTCTCAAAAAAATCTAAAATATTTTTTTTTCAGTTAAATTTTTTTCGAGAAATAAAATAAAATAAAAAAATTGTAAGTCATTTTTTATTGGAAAAATATTGAAAGTTTTTCTGAAAAACTTTGAGGACAAAAGTTATTTCTGGAAAAAAAAAATTAAAAACATTTTTGTTGAATTTTTTATTTTAAAAAGTCGACCCATAGGTCTCACTAAGGTCACAAATATTTATGGGCTTTTTAATGTTTGAGCCATTTTTAACTATGAAATTTTTTTGTCTCTCTAACATGTGGGTTGAGGCCAATAATTAGTGAGTTTGAGAAATTAATACATATACTTGTGAGCAAAGTGGGGGATAGACACACTCCTAAAATGACGAGATGGTTTGGTGATCCCACTTGTGCTAGGGTTTTGGAAAATAGTTTTACAAATTCTAAATGGGTTGTTAAGTGTGTGGCAACAAAACTAAGGAGTTGTTGTTAGAATCAAATTTGTTTGAAGAATTATGACATTTACTTATTTTTATAACATTATTTTGTTGAATAATTTAAAGTACTAATGTTTTATTTTAGTGTACACTTTTCAGATTAGGGTATTCTATATGACTTTGTGTTGCATTCTCTAATGTTTGATCTAAGTTAATGGAACACCAAGACTCTGCTTTTATTTTCGTACTCTAAGTTTGGTGAACACACTCTGAAACATATTTCTGGTTATTTTGTTGTTGCAAATAGTGCTCTACTTAGTTTGACTCTGAAGACTACAACAAGTATCTGACTATTATGCCTCTGATAAGTGTGACAATCAAGTGATCGTCTGTCTTTGATAAATTGTATCAACCATATGATTGTTTGACTTTGTTTAAAAGTCAATTCTCTAAGAAGTCAACACTTTGAAGAAGACAAAGCTTTTGATCATCCCCTGTTAAACACCATGAATATGTATTTGTCTAAAGATTTATGCGACTTAATCTGATCATAATACCATTTGCTTTTCTTTCCATATCAAGATTTGCATCATCAATTTCAATGATATTTTTGACAAGGTTCAATGGCGAACCAATATCAAAATATTTGATACGAAACTTTATGATACATGTTGATTTCTTGCAATCAAGACAACGACCAGAAACCCCTATGCTCTCTATAAAAGGACATGTAACTCTTATTGAAAATAAGAAGCAAAAATGTACCATAATAAGTACAATATGTATGTCTCTACACTATAACTCTTTATCTTTTGTCTTGTCTAAGTGTTAAGAAATATTTTTTGAGAGTACAACATTGTAAAAACCCTCTTGTGAGAGTTATTCAAAAAAACCCTTAAATATGTTCTTTTGTAACCTAGCCCAGTAGTGGTTGCATCCCTTAACATTTTGACCGTACTAAACTATAACACTGAGAAGACTTGAACACAATCAGTTTGACTAGTAAGTGTAATTCAATTGTTGAATTAATTGATTAAATCATTCAGGCGGAAGAGATTGGACGTAGCTACCATGATAGTGGTGAACCAGAATAAATCGGTTGTGTCGCTCTTTTTTTTTTATTTGATATTTTTTTCAATGTTTTTTGTTAAAATCGTTTTAAAATAAAATCCAATTCAAATCCTCTATTTCTTTTGTTTCTTGTGCTACTGTTGTGACAATTAGAGCTATCAAAAAAATCCCATAATCACAAAACTGCCTTTATTAAACTTTCTACTAGGCCCCAAATTTTGAGCCCCTCTTAATGAATCTTTTTTTGTGGCCCTAACCCACTATTTCTTAGTTTTTTGTGGACTTGGGCCAAAGGGCCTCATGGCTCCTTTTTTGTTTTTATTTTTGCACAACTGGGCAAAATCTACGCAATTTACACATGGAAGTGATGAAACCCTAAATCAAAGCAACATTGTCTATTTCCTCCTCCGTTCGTTTGGTTCTGACTACCGCCACCATTAATTCTCATTCTCTTCACCATTGATTTGCGTTCAGGCCACCGTCACAGTTGATTTTTTTTACCTTTGTTTTTTTATTGTTGTCATATGGGGGTTACTAGTGTTGAAGTCATTTACCCATCAAGGTTTGTGGTTACCTTGCTTAATTGCATGCATCGATGTTCTGTGCATATACCTTATTGCTTAAGCGCTGGTGTTGATCATAATGTATTGTTCTATTTGAAGTTAATTTAATTTTTTGTTGTTAATAAATTTTCCTTAATTCACATTCCACTTTGAATACGGGAGTTATCCCTGATAGAACCAGCTTTATTATTATGTATTTGTAGTTTTTTTTTTTTAAGTTTTAGAGTCTATAAAATAATTTCCATTTGAAAATCACATGTGGAAACATAAATTGGATGAAGCACAAGATCAGGCATTTAATGTTGCTTATTTTCGCTTTTATATTATGATATTTGTGATATTTAGCATGTAAAATTAATTATCATTTCATATAAAAATTAACTACCATTTAATATTGGTTGCAGGTTTGAAAAAGAAATATTGCATAATATTTGGTTGATTTCGGTGTTCCATATATGATTATAAGGTACATCGGTTTATGTCCATACTTAGACATATATAGAAAATTAGAAGATTGCATCGATTTATGTCCATACATAGAAAATTTGAAGATTACATCGGTTTCTTATTTACTACATACTTTTCTAGCATTGGAAACTAGTAGAATAAACCATGTTATGTTTGGCTATCAGTTTTAGTTTTGAAGTTCCTTAAAAAAAAACAAATATAGGTTTGGAAGAACGTTTTGATAATTAATATATAAGATTGTTTTAGTTTAAGAGTTGAAATTATTTATGCTTATCATTAAAATCATGTATTGAGTACCCACTTTCTCATGCTTTATTATGTGCCATTTTGATTGCAAAATATGGAAATTTATTCTAGTTTGTTGATATATTCTTACACTGTTTAATGAATTTTTGTTTGTTATTAAGAACAAATAGAATGTTGAAAGTTGTAAAAACTTAAAAATATAAAAGTTGTAATCCTTTATGAGTTAATATCCACAAGAAATGAATCAAAAATTGTAGAGAAAATGTAAGGTTAAGTATTAAATACCATAATCAAAATCAAAATTTGAACATAGCAATGATTTTTGTGGTTTAAAATTGTAGACTGATGAAAACTTATATTTCTTGCAGCAACAACAACTTGTTGATTTATGATCGAGTTTGTTACATTAGAGATTAAGTGACATTGTTGATTTATGATACATTATAAGAGACTTGTAATTATGTAATTATAGTTCATTTCTCTAATTATCAATTAATAAAAAAAAATGGTTTTGCTTTTATAGACAAACAGAAAATCAAATTGACTTGTCCTATGTTTTATGGCATAATTCTTCAATGTTGGTCTTGTGTTTTATGTTATATTATGGGTCTGATTTGTGTTTGATTTGTGTTTAGATTCATTAATTCAAATTGATCTTCTATGGGACTGTTTAATTGTATGTTATGTGTTTAAATGCATATGAACTTCCTTTAAGATTATAATATGAAGTTTATGGATATAAATGAGAATGTAGAAGATGAAGCTCCTTTTGTAGTATTTGGAAGTACCAATGATACATGTAAGAAAACAATATTCACTGTTTAGAATTTTTTTTATAAAAATTGGTAAAGATGAAGATGAGATTAAAAAAGTTGCATGCAATTTTTGTAGTAATGCATTTGGTATTGGAAAAACCCTAATTATGAGCACAATTATGAGACTTTTCATCTAATTCATCATGTTTTTCTTTGTAATAGTATCATGTTGAATTTTTTTAATCAAGATGAACCTCCTAACATGATTAGAATTAACCAAAAAACCCCATTGTGATTTGCTTGTTGAAGCTATTATTGCACATGATCTTCCTTTTAGCTTTGTTGAGTATGAGAAAATTCGAGTGGGTAAATTATTTGAATTCTTATGTTGAAATTGTCTCTAGGAATACCATTGTGTCGGATATTGAGAAAATATATAACAAAGATAAGACTAAGCTTAAGGATATCATAGGTAGGATACCAAATAGAATTTGTCTTACTTCAGATATTTGGACAACATCTATTAGTGAGGGTTATATTTGTTTAACCGCTCATTTTGTTGATGAACATTGGAAGTTAACCAGTTGTGTTCTCAACTTTTGTTGAATGAAACCCCCACTCAATGGTATTGCATTGTAAGCCATTTTGTTTGATTGCTTAAAGCAATGGGGAATAGATAAGAAAGTATTTTCTATTACTTTGGATAATGCCTCTTCCAATATAACATGCAAGACCATTTGAAAAAACATTTGTGTACAAAGCAATTTTCTATGTGATGGAGAATATTTCCATATTCAATGTTCAGCGCATATACTCAACATAATTGTTCAAGAGGGTTTAAAAGTGGCCAATGAAGCACTCAAGAAAATTAGAGAAATTGTCGAGTATATTAACGGTTCTGATGGATGATTAAGTTTAAAGATTGTGTCAATGATGCGGGAATAACCATTACAAGTGGTTTAAGATTATATGTGTCTACAAGGTGGAATATCACATATTTAATGCTTGAAAGTGCCTTAAAATATAAAAAAGCATGAGTTTTTCCAAGTGGCATATAGGAATTATAAACATTGCCTAACTAACGAGGAATGGGAAAAATGGGAAGCATATGTGAGTTATTAAAACCATTTTATGAAATCACAAAATTGATAGCAGGATCTTCATATCCAACTGAAAACTTGTATTTTATACAAGTGTAGAAAGTACAGTGCATCTTAGAAGAAAACCAACATAAAACTGATGATGTTATAAAGATGATGGCTACATATATGAAGGGAAAAAAATTGACAAATATTGGAAAGATTATAGTGTAGTATTATCCTTTGCAGTTATTCTTGACCCACGCTTGAAGGTTCCCTTTTTGAAGTATTGTTACACTATGCTTCAGCATGCAACATTAAGCTTAAGAATGTGGAGGACAAATTTAGAGTGTTTTATCAAGAATATGTGAGCATTTTCAATAATCAAAGTGTTGTCCTCTCAATCATCCCAAGATTTCAACTCGTTGTAGAAGTCATCTAGAGAGGGAAGTAAGACTAAGAAATGTAAAATCATAAGTGTGAGATTTTTTTATCCTAAATCATTAACTTTATTTCATTTCAACCATTCTTGCTTTTAGATTACTAATAATGGTATTGATTTTCTTTACATTATGAGATTTTAAAATTTTTTAGAATCAACCTACATCTAACAATGGGGAGAATGAGTTAGATGCATATCTTAAAGAAAAGTCAAATGAAGTTGATAAAGAACACTATGAAGATTTTGAGGTACTTTTTTACTGGGAGGTTAATGAGAAAAAGTATCATTGTACTCTCCTTAATGGCACGAGAAGTGCTAAGTATTCTTATCACCAAAGTAACGCCATAGTCTTCTTTTAGTATTGGTGTATGTGTTGTCACCAAATACAGAAGTTCCACTCTTCCTGATCACATCTAAATGTTGATTTGCACTTGAAACTGGTTACATGGTTTTTCTAAAAATCTGAATGGTATTATTTAGTTTTCTAATTTTTTTAATCTTGCAAAATTATCTCATGATTGATTATCTAATAGTTTCTTTTGGTTTTGTTTTCAAGATGAGGATAGATACAATGCTTCTATTTGTGACGATGAATCTAATACTACTATCCTTAACTCATGAGGCATCTGGATGGAAAGGCATTGCTCCGTTTCAATTGGTTTTACTTGTTAGTTGTGTCTACAAAGCTTATTGGCTATTACTCTTTGTAATAGACGTTTGCATGATTACTTGTTATATTTGAAACTGGTTGTCTGCATATACATTTGAATGTTTGCTTTGTTTTTATTCATCACTTTGGTGACATAGTATTATGGTATGAGAATCCATAAATCAACTAGTGATGGTGAATTTATTTGTTTGTATCATTCCCCTCGTAAACACTAAAATATACTATTTTGTCTAGTGAAAACTCAAACTTGTAAGGAATAGTTGTTGTCATATCATATATGGTATGCTTTATTAAATTTTATATGATAATACCATAAAAATCAGAAGAAAAAAAAATTGAAATGTTTTTTATATCAAAAAAATAATTGATTTTTTTTAAGTGGGTCTAGGGCCCCTCTAAGTCCATGAAATTTTGTGGACTTTTTTACATTGGGGGCCTTATTTTTGTAAGGTTTTTTTGTTCCCTCCAATATGTGAGTTGGGACCAATATATAGGGGTCTGATAAATTGACATATCTAGTGATAATATGATGATTTATGAGATTGTTTCTAACATTAGAAGGTCATATTTTATAGGTATAACATTAGAAAGAGCTTGGAAGGCTAAATAAATTAGATAGGAGATTGTAGAAGGCGGTGCAACAAAATAATATACTCTGCAAAGATGAGGGCAAGTGTTGGAAACACTTGTAAGATAAATATTGATTGTTCATGTCCAATACTTCAGCCACGATTTAGCAGCTTTTATTTTTGTTTTGATGGTTATAAGATGGGATTTTTGAGAGGTTGTAGGCCGTTTATTTGGGTGGATGGATGTCACCTAAAGACAAGGTATAGCAGATACAAACACGCGAACATACATTGACGCAACAACAAAAGCAGTAGCGAACACAAGAACAAACCCAATCACAACAATACAAGAAGTAGTAAACACAAACACAACAACAACAACAAACACAGACGCAGGAACATATGTTGACGCAACAGCAGACATAGAAGGATTTGGTTGAGAACCCTTGAAGGCATTGACAAGATCTACATCAAGAGCCTCAAATGCAAGATCAACATAATGTTGAAGTTGTGGATGTTCTCCATCAATTGCCTCGACACCAACAAAACTAACTTGTGTTGCAACAAGATCAACACCAACTGGTGCCCCATCATCTTGAGCGTGCTTAATATTTTTTTTGTGGCTTCCTCTATAAAATAAAATTATGATCAATAAATGTAAAATTAACATATAGCTTTTAACATTGAACTTTTAAGCATAACGTTATTTCCTTGCATAATTGAGCATTTGGATTAACCTCATTACCTTTGCAGCCTCTTGAATTATGACTATGTTGGTCAATATTTGTGCATCTATACAATGTCCCTTGTCTCTTAGCCTTTCAAGAATTAGAATCCTCGTTAGGTTTTATTCTCCTTAACATTTTTGGCTTTTCTGGTCATTTCTTATAAAAAGGAGGCAACATGTCCTCAACCTCCATCGTAGGCCACATGTGTTTGCCCATTAATACTTACGTTAAAACCATAATAATTATTGGCATAATGTTATGGATTAAGATTCTTGCGGCAAAATGGAATACCTACTAACTCTCAAAAATTACAACTACGTGTTTTTTTCCCTAACATCCACAATAAATGTTGGAATCCAATTACCACCACTTTGCACTTCTTGATCTAACCTCCTCCTAGGTTTAGGTATAATTCTATCTTGCCACCTATCAAGCTTATATCTTAGGTTTGTAATCCTACTCATCAAATAATTTATAATCCATTCGCACATAGTTAAAATTTGGCTTATTTTATTTTGACAAATGGATTTTATTTTGTAGAAAGTGAAGAAAACTGTCGTTTTTGAGTTTCGAAAAACTTTTTTAAAATTAATTTATGCCACCGAAAATATTTTGGGTTCAGTCGTGGACCACATCGCTCTCTTTAAGACGTTTTGTGACACTGTCCAAATTGTGCAAGACAAACTATCAACTACCAAATTCCCAGAATAAAACAACTCAGATACACTATATCGGAGTTCTGTACTGCAAGAAACCGTTCTAGAATTACACCCTCATTATAGCATGAAGTAAAACTTGATCAAAAAAATTTAGATAATTTGTCCATAACTGAATCTCATTAATCATTTGAGTTAAATAATTTAGTAATGGATTATGAAATAAAATCCTTATTTTAGAAAAAAAAAAAAAAAAAAACTAACCCGTATCACCTATCAATCCTAGGTCCACCTCTAAATCCTTTCGACGTATACATATTTATAGGCAGATGATCATAACGACAAGTGATTGTGTGTGTGACATGTAATCTAAGCCTAAAATGTGTTCTTAGACTCATCACTTTGATGGTAACTTTCTCAGGCATTTATATGATTGCCCTTTTCTTCATTTTATTTTATTTAAAAAATGTCGTTCTTAATTTCTACTATATAAATATGTTTGACATCCGACACTCAATATTTGACTAACAATTTTTTTTAAAAAACTAATTATTAACCACTATTAATTTATAAAAATGATGTCTTTGACATCTACACTTACTTTGTAGCTTTATTTATCTTTTTAATTTTATTTTTTTTCTAACCAGATAACAGTGACGTGTTGCGAGTGATAAGAATGAGGCTCAATTGATAATTTGCATAGATTCTCATCTCATTGATGAAAGACACTTTCTACCCATAAAGCACATAAAGAGAGGCAACCCTTGTAACCCTTGTAGTGCTTTCTTAGAGCATCTCTAACGGTGAACTCAAGATGGGTTCTTTGGATGGGTCTACTGTGCCACATCATTTTGAAGGAACTCATTCATTTTTTACTCCAACGGTGAACTCCATTTAAATAGGTTCTATTATGCCACATCACCTTGAATCAATTCATTATTTCTGTACCGTTTAACTTTTAAAAAACCATATTATATTTCATTACTTTAATTTATACATTAATATTTAATTTATATTTAATTTTATTATAACTTAAAATATTAATTTAAATATTTTAATTAATATTATTATACATTATTTTAATTTAAAATTAAAATAAAATTTTAATTTAAAATTAAAATAAAAATTTTAAATTAAAATAAAATTGAACTTAAATTTTTATAACAATTGATGATAATTTTTATAATAATTGAGAATTTTGAACATCAGGATGATGATAATTTTGCATAAAATGCAACTAAGATTATTGAAGATTATTTTGATTTGGATCCATTTGGCACAAATAATTTTTGTTTGAAATTATAAAATGAAAAAATAAATAAAAAAAGTACCGTTAATAAAAATTTTAATAAAATTCTATAACAAAAATTGTGAAGAAAAAGTATGAGTAACAAATTATTCCTATTAATGAGCTAACAAAAAAAGGCTAACAGTGGTATATTAACTAAAAAAAAGCTAATGGTTACAAAATTATTATTATTTAATAAATTAAAAAGAAGTTAACGGCTATAAATTAATAAAAAATAATAAATTTATTATTATTAATAAATTAATAAAAGTTAACTGCTCTGAAGCACCGTTCCTTCCTGACAGTACCATGATGACACCTTGACACAACTCCAACGGTGAACCCATAAAAAACTAAAAGTTAATAATTACACGCTGACGGACGAACTCATTTTACCTCCAGTTGGATTGGAGATGCTCTTAGTTGCTTCATCGTTTTCATAGTCAATAACAAAATAATAACGGTCACTTTTGACAACTATAGCGGTCAACTTACTTCTTCTTCGTCAGTCTTCTTTTATTAGTTTTTTTTTATCATTTTTAAATTCTCAACGTGGAAATTAATATTTTCCACGTTATATTGATGTGGAAAGTCAAGTAATAGTTATCCTTTTGTTGCCCATCGATTTTCATTTTTCTACAGCTGCGTTGCACATGGATAGTTAATGTATGGAACGAATATGCACTGTTTGACAAGACAAGAAAATCATTGTAAATGTTCTAATCATAAGAATATATACTATAATAAAATTTGTTATTATCTACAGAAAATTTTATTTTTATCTGTAAAAAATTTATAGGTAAATAAAATTACTTACAAACAAAAGCTTTTAATTAACTGACTTCTAGATAAGTATTTATACATGAAAAAGCATTGGAATACGTTTACTCAAGATAAATATATAGATAAAATGATTTATGCATTTTTTGTGAATAATATTATTTATAACTTTTCTATGGAAAATACAGTAGATACAATTATACAATATATTCTATAGATTCTTTGTAGAATAATGCTACTTATGACATTTTTGTGGATATATTACATAACATTTTTAGTAGAAAAAAATAATAATTTTATTTGATAAATAAAAGAAGAACATAATTTTAATCATCTAAAACTCTCACACTAAAATTCCAAGGAGACCTGAGTATTATGTATTATTAAATATTTTCTTTTGACTTATAAGTGTTATTAAATTAAAATAAAGGAAAGTCATATAAGATTTTTGACGGAGAAAGTCATACAAGATAAAAGCTTTGAGATTCTTGTTTTTTCATAAACATAAAAAATTATAAAACTATAATTAAATCTATTATATATCTAAATAATGAAACGTTCAAAGTTAAATGATTTATGTTTCTTTTAGGAATTAATCTAAGTCGTTTATACATACAAATTAATTAAAAGTCATGTTTTATAGATAAATTATATTGACCTCGCTTGATGTTTCACATTTACACTTTTAAAATTTTAAAAAATATTCATCTCTTGTGTTCTTATTAAAAAGTTAAATTAAATTTTTATTTACTGTACCTACATAATCGACACATATTCATGTTATTTATTATATAACATAATTATAATTTTCGTTTTGATTTATAGAAATACAATTTATATATTTAATATTTGTAATTTAAAAGATATAATAATATTCTTAATAATATAATTTATAGTGTGTATTCGAATATTTTTTAATAAATGACAAATTCAAATATAATTGTGATGGAAAATATATTATATGCAATTTTTTAATAAGTATTGGGAAGATAAATCCATTTTAAAAACTAGAGTGTGTATTAAATTAAATGCAATTACCTATTTTTTAAAGTAAATGCAATTTCCCATATTTTTATAAAAACATTTTAATTTAATATGAAAAATAATTAGAAATTTTTTGGTATAGGTGGCTGCCTCACGCACAGCTGCAGCAAGTGAAGAAGGCCTTCCTGCACAACGCAGAAAAAGTATTCATGGTCATTTTTTTATAATAACTCAATATTATAATATTTGAGTTAATTATATTTGTATTATTATGGATTTTTAAGTTAAGTCTTCATACAAATTTTGTATAGTTTTAATGTATATTTTTTTCGTAAAAGTAGATTAATGTTTTTATAAAGATATATGAAATATCTATTTTTTTATTTTAAAAAAAACTAAAAACAACCATTTTTATAAAACAATGAAATTTAAAATTGATAAAAAAAATTGAAGAACACTAAACTAGATTTATTATTATTAATATAACATTATTATTATGAATTATTATTACTTTGTAGGTATGGTGTAACATTCCTATTTAATATTAGGAGAAAAAAAAGGGTGAGAGAGAGGGAGACAAATAAAGAGTGAGAGAGAATAAGAAAGGGTGAGAAAGAAAAGAAGAGAAAGAGCAAGAAAAAAAAAAACAGAAAGAAAAAAAAATATTTAACAAAACAAGAAAAGAAAGAAAAAATATCATTTTTTATTAGAAGTCGAGGTAGAAAGAGTCAGACAGTATCATCATCTTCTCAATTCTTTTAGAAATCAAAAGGTGAATTTCATTTTCCCTCATGCATGTATAAAATAATGTCTACCATAAATTAGAGATTTGAGGTTTAAGGGTTTTAAATGAATAAATAGTTTTTTTTGTATGTAAAATTTAGGGATTTTGGAATAGATGGTTAAAATAGTTCATGCATGTAAACTTTATAACTGGAATTGAGAATAAGTTATAATAGAGTTGAATTTCCTTGATGACATGAAATTTTACTTTTTTGATGTGTTTAAAATTAAAGACATTGAATTTTACTATTGTGACAAATTAGGCTGAGTGAATTGACATTGTGATGTTGTTTTTGATGTATTCATTGCTTGATTTATTCATAATTTATAGCATTTGTGTTTATAAAAATTCATTAGAAAATTTGTGTGATTGAATGAGTATTGTTAACTTAAAAATTCATAGGAGATATGTGTGATGTTTTGGTCATAAATTTTTCTCTTGAACTTAGTTTTGAATGATTGTTAGTTTCTTGGAAACTACATTCAATTAATTTTGAGGACAAACTTTGTGATATTTTATTGATTATTGATGCTTAAAAATGAGTTACAAGTTGGATCAGAGTTGATGTCATAGTTTTTATGATCATGTGTATTATTTTGATAGATTGCAAAAAATTGGGGCTTAATTTTAAGAAAAATAAATAAACTTTATCTATAAATTATACATCATACGCTTTCAAAAGAGTGTCCGTTTACTCTATTATAATACTTATAAGTTACTAAGTTTTACGTTGTTTTAACATAAATTTAGGATTATTTTGGGAAAAACTATCTTAATCATGATTCTTTGATTTTTTATTTTACATTATATGATTAATATGATATAATTATCTTAATAGTGTGTGTGTCTTTCTCTATCTATATACAAGGGTAAGTGAAACACCGCTTACAGATGTAGTTATGACAAATCTTATCAAAATCAAGTTACTAACAAGAATAACTAATGTTTATGACATGCTTGTTAGGTAGAATTTAAGTCATTAGATTACTCACGTCTAATGACTTAAATATATATAAATAGTCTAGCTATACATATAAAAGGTTTCTCACAAGTAATTATAAAGGAAATGAAACTCATAGATAATATATAATTGAACTATAATGTTAATTGTTTTGGGTTTCATCGCTTTGGACCTATTGAGATGTAATCTCATCCCACATTATTTAAATATTTTACGGATAAAAAGACTTAGATCAAGAGTTGAAGAAATGAAGCATAATGGTTTATGCTATAGTTTGGTTAAAATTTTTAGAAATTTATTTTGAACCATAAATGTGTTATGTATTCAATTATTTTGCTTTTTCTTTTGAAAAATTAGTATGTATATTAATATATTTGCAAGACTATGTTTTATAATTGTATCAACCATCTCTTTTGTCGAATTATATTAACACTCAAATTATATTTTAAAGAATTAACTTATAGTTTTACATATAGTATATTGTTTTATTCTTGAGTTGTATTTATTAT
>JBBPBR010000003.1:54722393-54732689 GCA_037974775.1 Cicer pinnatifidum
CAATTAAAATCATTATTTAAATTATTGATAGTTGTTATTTTTTATTTGATTTTAAATAATAATATTTCAATTAGGTTCTATATGCATGCAATTAATGTTGAATAATTGTATAAATAAAATCGATAATAGGAGAACACGTAGAAGTTCTAAATAATATCAACATAGAACATTACTGTTTGCTATATATAGATAAAAGGTAAGCTTGCTTGAGAAGGCTAAGTAAATTTTAAATTATGTTTCATCTTTTTTACTATTATTCTTCCTCTAAAAAGAAAGTAATATATTCAATTAATTTTGTTTTAGAAATTGTGACTGAATTTTTTGAAGTTCAAGTTTTTCAATGAGAGATGCATATATATGATTAAATTAATTTTAATATGATAAATATATATATTTTTAAATAAAATTTAAAAAGTAAATATTAACTCGAACATTACATTGGTCGTATTGAAACAACATATTAAACAACGACACCAAAACAAAAAAACAACATATGAAATAAATGAAATCTTTAAAGAAGAAAATATACAAACAAGCGCGAAGTATCGAAAGACAGAGATATATAAACACTTGCTTTCAAGTTGGTGGAATAATTTTCAACAACTTTTTGTATGCGAGATTGAAAAAAATTCCAACAACATAACACCAAGGTTAAGCACAGCATAGAAAAGCACGCGCCAAAAACGGCGCGTGGTTGAGATAATTTAAACATTTCTTAAAAAAAAAAAAAAAGAATAGTACTTTACAGCTTAGGTAGTATACTAATGTTTATGTCTTGATTTCATTTGTTATGTGATAGAGAGAGCAAGAAAGACGGTGCTGACTGCTAAGAAAGAAAGAGAATCTCAGAGACAACCTTCCTCATTCTACCTTTACATATTTGCCTTTGCCTTTTCTTCTTTTTTTTAAAGGTTAGGGTTTTTACGCTTGTTTTAGTTACTTCCTCTTCTTCTTGTTTTTGTATTAGTAAATATAAATAACAATTTTTACTGTCAATACTATATTATCAATTTTATTTTTTATTTTTTTATGCAGTGCAATATGCGTGTTTACGTTTTCTTTCTGAATCTTAGACACCAAGTTTATTATCTTTCTTATAAGCTCAGCTGCTACAATTCTAATTTTTGTTTACTTCTCCTTTGTAGAAGCAAAGAAATCAGGGGCATTTTGTGTCATTGTTATGCTCTTCACTTAACTTAAGGGTTATGATTGTTTTTTTTGTTTTTGTTTTTGGTGGATTGTGTTTTGTGAGTTGTTAAGTTGGTGAATTGATTTGATTTTACCAGCGTTGTTGTTGTTTAGTTTGGAGGATGGTTTTTGATTGGTTTGGTTTATAGAGGAGTGTTTGTGTATGTGTGTGTTGAAGATTGAGGTGGAGTTGGTGTTCAATGGATTGGAAGAGATCTACTTTGAAGTTCAAGACAGTTAAGATCTATGGAGATGTTCTATTGGGATTTTTGTTGATTTGCATAATTCAGATTTCAAGTGCTGTCACTGATCCCACTGATGGTAATGATTCTTTTTATAGAATATTAATAGAATATTATAGTGTGTGTTTGTGTGTGTTTTAATGATGGTTGAAGATTATCTGCTTTTCTCTTATGATATCTAGGTCTTGTTTGGATAAACAACTTAAGTAAGCTTATGTATACATTATTTCTATAATAAAAGATAAATAAAATTATGTCAAACTATTTTCATATAAGCTATAAGCTGTTTTTATAAGCTTATAGAACTTTGGAAGTAAGTTGAAAATAGCTTATGGACATCAGTGTCGTCGATGGCGGAAGGTCAATAGTCTACCATATAAACATTTCATTGTGGCCCATGGTGCTGCCATGTTGGGCATCCCTTCACAAATTGACTATGGAGGTTGACAAAAAATCTGCCATGGTGCCGCCAATGCCGCAATTTAACATCGATAAATATGTCATAAGTTGTTTTCACAAGTGCTTATGCTAGTAGATAAGATCAAATAATCTAAACAGGCCTCTACTGGCAATGAAATAGGATTTTTTTTTTATTCAACTATGAATGTTGGTAACCCTACATTAATATTCTGTCTTTGTCTTGATTTGATTGGTGTGTCGAGGGTTACTGAATTGTATGGCTGACTGAGAATTAGAAAAGAAAATTTATGAATTAATACTTTCAACATATTCTTGATTGATTATGTAATGTATGATGTATCCATGGTTATAGGAGTTCTAAATTTTTTTGATTGTATCAGTTGCTGCACTTAATAGCTTATATGCTTCACTGGGATCTCCTCCTCTCCCTGGATGGGTTGCTAGTGGCGGAGATCCGTGCGGAGAAGGGTGGCAAGGCATTCAGTGTAATGGTTCATTCATTCAAAAAATGTATGTTATATTTTTATCTTTTTCCTCTGACTCTTCATATTGAATTATTGAATGGTATTTCTCACATTGATTTATTTATGGACTTGATCATGGTTCTAAATTGCTGTTACAGTCGCAGTTGCGGTTACGCTTCGAACCTATATATTGCGGTAAAATGCAGTCAACTGTGGCTGTTGTGGCCGCATTTGTGGTTGCGATACTGTGGCAGATACCTCTAAAACAGTTATATTGCGACTGCAGTTTAGAACCATCCATGTATTTGAAGTGGTTTATAATTAATTGGACATTGTATGTCGTTTGATTATGTAAATTTCTCCTTTAGTGGAGAGAGGCTTTTTCCATTGTTGTATCTCAGAACAGATAATCACAAGTTCTCTTATCATCTTATTTTTGACAGTGTTCTGAATGGTGCAAATTTGGGAGGAGAACTGGGCGATAATCTGGCAACATTTGTTACAATTTCAGTAATGTAAATATAATTCTCCTTTGCTTTATACATTTTTCTGTGTGTTCATGTGCATCTATTGCATTTCCCTCAGTTCATCAATTTCAGTGATCTTCCTTCTCACAGTATATATAAGTTTCTTCTGCATCATTTTCACTGTTTGCTGTGTATTTTGGAGGTAGCGATCTGAGCAACAACAACATTGGAGGAAGCATTCCATCCAATTTGCCAGTTACCATGAGAAACTTGTATGCAATATAACTCATTTCTGCAATACTAGCACTTTCCATTAAAGTTCAGTTAAAAGACGTGATGGATTTTACTTGCAGTTTTCTTTCAGCCAACCTGTTCACTGGAAGTATTCCAGCCTCTTTATCCACTTTAAGTGGAATGACAGACATGTGAGTTTGTTGTTTGTCCTATATTATATTAAATATTTAATTTGTATGTTATGTGAAAATTTATGTAAGTTTATCTACATTATACCGGATCATCTCCTTTCAGGTCTCTGAACAACAATCATTTAACTGGAGAAATACCAGATGCGTTTCAGTCACTTACGCAATTGATCAATTTGTATGGCCTCTTTTTGAACTATGCATTAATATAGACAATTAAGACTATTTTCTTCATTATACATATTTTATGGAGCAATTAACGGTTTTGCAGAGATTTATCTAGTAATAATCTGAGCGGGGAACTACCTCCTTCAGTGGAGAACCTGTCATCCTTGACCACCCTGTTAGTATTTCGTCTTAGTAATATCAAAGTATGATCTATTTTCTATGTCAATTAGCAAGCAAACTCACTATTTCCTTGTTGGCAGACGCTTGCAGGATAATCAACTATCGGGGACACTTGATGTTTTACAAGACCTTCCTCTGAAAGATTTGTACTTTTCTGAACCATGTTTCATATAAATTATGACATATATTGTATAGATTGTTGAACTTTCTGGAAGCATATAGGATTAGATGCTATCTTTTCAATTTTTTCCTACTTGATTCTTTAAATTTTAGTCTTCCTTGTTTGAGCAGGAATGTCGAGAACAACCAATTTGCTGGCCCAATACCTCCAAAGTTGCTAAACATTCCTACGTTCAGGTGAAAGCCTTAAAAAATAAATACTTTATGCATCGTGCTTCTTTTTGCTTAAATGGGACAATTAAGCCAAAAAGGAATAAGGACAAAAGACAAAAGAGAATATATGATACTTTGATATTACGCCTTCTGAAGAAGTTATGAACTTATGAAGCCCTTCATTTGTAATAATTAAAAACAAATAGATGCTTTCTCCAGTTAAACTGCCAGGCCTTAAATAAAGGAGTGTTAGTTAGGAGAAGTATTTAATTGGTTGACTCTGTTAGTTGTTTCTGTTTTTCCTGTTTTTTAGGGCAGTTTCTGTTTGATCATTTCTCCTATGTACAGAGAATCTATACATAAAGTTTCTCTCTCCGTTAAGAAGGATCTTTTCCAAATCTTAGTAATTAAATTGGTATTCCGGTTGAGGAGGGTATCCGCTCTTGAGGAGCTATTTTTTCTTTCAATAAAATAGTTCACTCTTCGGAATCCGATTCTTGGGTTTCTAACATAAACAGTCTAGAAAAAAAGAAACAATATGTTGTAATAGAGTCACTGTGCATTAGGAAAGGTACACTTCTTTTGCACCCAAATTAATGGCTCAATTTTTCATTTAGGGGTCAGCTTGTATAGCGATTAGCGTATAATTGATTTGTGGTGTTTTAAACTTGTGCTTCTGGGCCTGTAAAGTCCACAGAAGGTGTGGACTTTTCAGTAAAAATTGGATTAAAGAAGAATAATAATGTAACTGTTGAAGTTGTGGGATTTTAGTAAAAAGAGGGAGAGAAAATAATAAGAGCTTGAATATTATTTGATAATAGTTTTATGCTAACTTGATTCAAAAAACTCAACAGTATTCGTTTTTTATAGAAATACATCGACTCAATTATAAATCAGAAACAAATCATATTAATAATGAGAGATATTCTAAGATATCTCTATGATTATAAATTGATCCTAGGAAATAGCTAAAGATACTCTAATATAATATAAAAGATATTATAAAATATTTTATAATATTCTAACAGTAACAATATTTTAGAAAGTGGTCCATAGATTATTGTTATATTGACAGTAGCAGGGCATTAGGTTGAGTTTTAGCTTATTTTTATTTGGGTTCCTCGTAGCTTACTTTGTATTTTTAATGTTGATGCATTAATTACATTCAATGTCTAGAAAGTTGTATTGACTAAGACTACTAACAATTAGTCTAGGAAATTGCACATGGAATAATAAAAACATACACTGAATTTTAACTGTGACCATCGAGAAAAACTGAGTCTCCATATCGTGTTTTCTGTATTCTGTATTCTATGTTATTTATTGATTTTGGTTACATCAGACGTTTGGATTTGAAGAACATAAAGAACATTTAGTTGTAAACCTGTAATTTTGTAGCTTCTGTAACTAAGATGGTGTTCATTATGCAGACAAGCTGGAAATCCATTTAATGATAATGCCACGGAACCAAGTGCTCCACCACCTGGCTCCCAAGTACCACCACCACCAGGAGCACCGGTTTCTGGAGCACCATCTTCTGGTACTGGAGTACCATCTTCTGGTTCTGGAGTACCATCTTCTGGCTCTGGTTCTGGAGTCGTACCTACCAAACAAGCTGATGGACCTACTGTAGCGACTGAATCAAAATTTGGGAGATCCAAAAAACATACCAAAAGGGTGGTTTTGATATCTATTGCAAGTGTATTGGTATTTGTTATTTTTGTACTAGCACTCGTTTTATTTGTTCCAAGATGTGGTAGAAGGGAACGGGTTGACAGAAGGTCCAGGCAACGTCAAATCGGTGCATATGGAGGTGAAAGACAAAATGCTAGAGATTTCGAAGCTGTTGTTGTCCAACCACCTATTCGAACAGAAAAAGGCAAAAAGATATAGCTTTTAGTCTTTCGTTTAATTACTTATCTTGCATCTAGTTATTCGTTGGAAGAATCCACCTATATATCACTTAAATCTATTAATAATTATGATTTATTTTAACAGTACCACCAACAGTGGATGTTTTGAGGCCAAAAGATGATCACCAAGAAGAGCCTAGGAGAGTGTGGGCTGTTCCAAATGCACAGGATAAGCAAGAGAAGGATGTGCAAAGAATGGCGGCAATACCAAAGTCGAAAGATCAGGAAATAGATATCAGTACACCAGAAGTGTATTCTATGCCTCTTCCACCTCCACCTCCGCCACCACCTCCACCTACACCACCACCACCACCACCTCCTCCTCCTCATCCTCTTCCTACTAAGAGGGTGATTGCTGAGCCAACCACTTCCCACAGAGCGACTAATGTCAATCCATCCTTAAGAAGTTCAATTCTTCCTCCCACTTTTGCGAAATCTTTCACCATTGCATCCCTTCAACAGTATACAAATAGCTTTTCTCAAGAAAATCTTATAGGAGGAGGCATGTTGGGCACTGTGTACAGAGCAGAGCTTCCTGATGGGAAGGTAGAATTGTTGCTTATCAATAGCATTGGATTCTTATCCTTTGTACTGAACTTGTTATGTTTATGCTTCAATTGGATTCTTATTTTGATGGTTACTTTTTTTTGGTGAATTGTTAGCTACTTGCTGTAAAGAAATTTGACAAAAGAGCCTCTAATCCCCATAAGGATGATGAGTTTCTTGAATTAGTAAACAATATCGACAGAATAAGACATTCAAATATTGTTGAGCTTATTGGATACTGTTCAGAACATGGTCAAAGGCTTCTGATCTTCGAGTACTGCAGTAACGGTTCACTATATGATGCACTTCACTCGGATGAGGAATTGAAAGCAGCACTATCATGGAATACTCGCATTCGGATAGCACTTGGGGCAGCTAGAGCCTTAGAGTAAGTCAGTTAATCAATAATGTAAATAGAAAAATTGCTCAAGCTTTTTAAGTTGTAGTTTACAACGGGTCAGGTTTCATTTTTGAATTCTAGTTTGTGCCGCCTAAATATTTTACTCCTCTTGATTGAATTCATCTATTGCTGAAAGTATTAATCTACTAACTTTCTCATTAATATGGTAGTTGCATTCCAACCTTGCCTGAACTTTATCAAATTCAAATTGGTTGAACATCATACTTAAACCAGCACGCTTCTTAACGTGGATGTTATAATCAAATTACATTCTGTTCTACTCTCAGTATACGATATTCTAGACATATTAATGAAGCTTATGCAAAACCTATAATTGGAAGTTGAGGGGTGTGAAGATTTTTCTTCGCTCTAAGATATTTAAAAGACAACAGTTTGACATGCTGAATCTAATACAGTAATACTTTTGTCCTTTACAAGATATTTGCATGAGCAATGTCAGCCACCTGTGATACACAGAAATTTGAAGTCTGCCAATATTCTCCTTGATGAAGATCTATCGGTGCGTCTATCTGATTGTGGTTTAGCTCCATTAATAGCTTCGGGATCTGTAAGTCAGGTAAGAAGAAATTATTTGATACTGTAGAAGTTGTTTTGACTTTATTAGGGAAATGGTAAAAAAAATATAGGTTTGATGTACCTCCTGATATGTTAGCAGGATTTAATGTTCAATGTCATATCATTACATAACAATGTCAAAATGTAATTTGTGTTATAAGCTATAACAGTCTATGAAATTCCATGCACTGTCAGCTCTCGGGGAACCTGCAATCAACATACGGCTATGGAGCTCCAGAATTTGAGTTAGGAACTTACAATTACCAAAGTGATGTATACACCTTTGGAGTGATTATGTTAGAACTTTTGACTGGCCGTCAGTCTCACGACAGGTGAGAATGCATAAGCAAATTACTTTAGCATCTGTTTGGACTATTTATGCAGTTAAATAATTCATTGTTTGGAACATCTCGGACACAGGGCACGTCCACGAGGGGAGCAATTTCTTGCTAGATGGGCAATTCCTAAACTTCATGATATTGATGCACTATCAAAAATGGTTGATCCTTCTTTAAATGGAGTTTACCCTGCAAAGTCGTTGTCAAATTTTGCAGACATCATTTCTCGATGCCTTCTGGTGAGTTTTTATAAGTTTCAACATAAATCTCAATTATTGTTAGCTTGTTTATCTTTCAGGGACAGAAAGAAAGATAGAGGAAAGAGATAACTCTCTAATTGCTCAAAGAAACTTATTATTGCTTGATGTGAAACCACTTTGTTCTCTTTCTACCATTCTTGTAGGGCTTCACAAAATAGAAAAATCTAGAGGAATATACAAGAAAATCTATAGATATTAAAATTGTTCTACTTCATATGACTAGAAATAGATAAGTCTATAGGTATTAAGGTTGCCCTAGTTATTTTTTTGTCTTGTTTCAAAATGCCCAATGGCAAAACTCACTAACACTAAGTGTGGAGAAGTGCGCTAGTGCAGGTTCAAACCTACACCCCAACATATCAAATGTCCCTGTAACCTTTCACCATATGAGTTGTAATTACAAGATGGTTGCCCTGCTTATTTGTTATTTTTTGAAAACGTAGTTCTTATTTCTTATGTTTTCGTTTATTGGTGTTTCATGAAAGTTCCATATTATTCGCCACCATTCTTCATCAGTTTATCACTATCTAATGAAATTAACTTTCTTCTTTTAATGCAGTTGGAGCCAGAATTTAGGCCGGCAATGTCTGAGGTCGTCCTATACTTACTAAATATGATGAAGAGGGAGTCTGAGGCAAGTGATTCAAATGAAAAATGAGAATGGTGGTGATATTTGTTCATGAATTGATGTGCAAAGATTTAGCAACTGAATATTCAGAGACTAATGTGCAAGATTTCATCATATACATGTTACCTAAGGAGGGCCCATTAGTTGTCTGCACGTTTTATTACTTTCTGCTAACCTGCTCAACAACATTCACATGTTCAGTTTGACAAGGAATTTTGTCCAATCAACTTCATAGAAAGGATTGGAGTTGCCAACACTACTCGTATGTGGTTTTGTTTTATCGGATAATGTCTTGTTCATTACACCATGTCCTGATAGTGTTGCATAGGTGTGCCAACTAACCCATTTGTTTGATTATTGTTTCCAAATTCTTAATAATGAAAATGTAGTAATTCAGATGTGCATACTTCCTTGTGGTTTTTATGTTAATCCTTGATAACAAAAGTTTGTTAGTTTGTACAAAATCAACTTGAGTGTTGTAATTTAATATACTGACTGTTCTACTTTGTAAACTTCAAAATGATATTTATTGCCCTTTTCTCTTATTGCAAAGCAGGTGATTTTTTGATTGAGTACAATTGCTTTTAAGATTCAAAGTTAGGATGGAAATAGTTTGGTGCACCATGTGGTTTATTCACCTAATTGACTAGGGCTGCATTTGAATCGACTAAATTACTCTTTTAATCCCTTAATTTATTTTAATTTTATTTTAATCTTTTAATTATTTTTCGTTCCATTTTGATTTCTTAACTATACTTTCGCTAGTTATAACTTCTATTAATTTTTATATATTTTCATTTCACTCATGTTTAAACTCATAAATTTACTATTTCCGGCAATTAAAAATCTAAAAAAATCATTAAAATTTATGGCTTTCAAACTCATAACCTTTTACATTTATAAATTAAAATTTATAATATTTTAAATTCATAGAAATGAAAAATCTCCAAACTCATAACTCTTTTGTGACTTTGATCTCTCACTTGTGTTTTCTTTGTCTCCTTCATCTTTTCTAAATCTAGTTAAGGTAAAGTTTGAGCTCCAACAAAAAATAATACAAAAAAGAAAAAAGAAATCAATATCAATTAGTTTAATTATTTAATAAATAAAAAAAATCAATTCTAAATTGGTAAATCTCCTTCAATCATGAACTCTTAAATGTTAAAATTCTAACTCAAATCAAAATTCATAACCTTCAAACCTAAGTCCAGTTAAGACTTGCCACAACTCCACCCATCTCTTCCACCTTTCACATATTTGGATCTCACGGTTTCACCATTTTCAACATTTTTTTAGTTTTGATTTAGATCTAATCACACCAGCTACCCTAACCAAATCCATTTGTTCCGCTTATATAACAACATCTTTCGATTTTTTTCTCTTCATTTTTCTACATTGGCAATGATAGAAGTATAGACATGGACAACAAAAATAACATATTTGAAGATTTTTCTTTTTTATAAGTTTGAAAGGTTATAAACTTGAAAGTATTTGAAGATTTTTCTTTTTATAAGTTTGAAAGGTTATAAACTTGAAAGGTTGTGGGTTTGAATGTTATAGGTTCAATGAATTTTCTGGATTTTTACATTGATAGAAATAATAAATGTATGGTTTGAAAACGAGTGTGAGAAGAAGATGACATATGTATAAAATTTAATTTTTTTTAAAAATTAACGAAAATAATCAATTTGATTAACAAAAATATAATTGAGGGACCAAAATAAAACATAAAATAATCGAGAGACTAAAAT
>JBBPBR010000003.1:54737675-54754965 GCA_037974775.1 Cicer pinnatifidum
CAAAAAAAAAAAAAAAAATCAAAATAGTACTTTTAATAATAAAAATAATAATTAAAAAAAAGGTAAAATTACTTAAAAGCTCGAAGAGACGGTGGATATAAGATAGAATGCATGAAACTCTTCCATTTCACATCCCTTGAGTGTGTGCTTTTGTGTGCAGTTTCAGCGAATATAGAGACAAAATCGGAAAGCCGAAAAAGCCGTAGATTCCAACGCACTTTCTTTCTGTGTGTCTTTGTGTGCATTGCACACAAACACACACACACACATAACCACTGTAACCACCGCATTATCTCTCACATCGTCCATTTTCCGTTCGATTCCAAAGATCCCTTCGCTCTCACTCTCATATAATGAGCCGCTACGATCCAAACCCTTTTGAAGAAGAAGATCTCCACGAAAATCCCTTTGCTGTTAGTTCACTTTTTCTCTTTTTTTCATTTTCTAGTAATAATTGTTTATAATAGTTGGAGTTAGATTCAATTTTGATAATCCTTTTGAAATGTGCATTATTATTGATTAGTGATGAACGAATGTAAATGTTTAAAACAGAATTTCACACCGTTTTCTTCAGTGACGTCTACAGTGAGAATTCTTAGATTGATATACCTATTTTTTTTTTTATAAGACAAGAAATTAGATTTGGCGAGGCACATCTGATTGAAGATTTACAATAAAATTTAGTATAATCTACTATGGAATTCTGAACTTGAACTGAAGTCATGTGAATGTGAGTGGAAGATCTAACCATTTGTATTGATTGAAATTGCCCTAATAATATGTTATTAATATAAGATGTAAGCCGTAAGGTATTGAAAAACCCACGTGTATAAACCTTGTTAGAGATGAGAGAAGGTCAGAACTAGAGAAGAAGGTAATGTAGTGTTTAGATCTATACTGAAAACGTGTTTTTTTTATTCATCTGAGATGAAAAAAATAGAATTCTCGGATTTGTTTTTGATAACTGCGTTTTGTCGCGGGAGTCACAGTGGTTTTCCGATATTTTTCTTCACTTCATTAATATGGGGAATAATGCTAACGGCTGCTACATATACCTTTTTGTCACAGCCGTTTTCTCTGTCACTAACTGTTTTTGAAAACCTTGGTTGTGCTTCTGATCAGATGCCAAGGGATCCGATTTTGTTTTCT
Source organism: Cicer pinnatifidum (assembly GCA_037974775.1). Taxonomy (NCBI): domain Eukaryota; kingdom Viridiplantae; phylum Streptophyta; class Magnoliopsida; order Fabales; family Fabaceae; genus Cicer; species Cicer pinnatifidum. The sequence continues at coordinate 54,738,825 of JBBPBR010000003.1, forward strand.
CAGGAGGAAATGTACTGTTAGTGTTAAAATGCATGCAAACTAGCATCGTGTTTTCTCAGTCAGTCGTTTCTTTAATGAATATATCTCACATAATTCTTATATTTCCTCCCATTGATCTATAAATTCTTGACAGATGGGTTTGTGATGATTATCGAATGACAATTGAGTATGTAATTATGCCTTTGTTGATTTGCATTGAAACTGCAGATATGACTCCTTAGATCTGCCGAGTTCTTTGTGGTTTGCTTTCTTATTTGAATATTATTTTAAGGACTAAAACATTAAGCATTTTTGTTGATAAATATTAGGATGGAGCAGCTAAAGGAAAAGGTGGGTCAGGGCAATCAAGTTATGGGGGAGGTGCATTTTACACTACCGTAAGTTTTCTCCCTTTCTCTAACTAATACAAGTTATATTAACATACAACACTTTTCACGACAATGTTTTGGCAAATGAATCAATGATTGTGCAATTTAAGATATCTGAGAGAGGTTTAGTTTTTATAGTAATGGGCTAATGGCACATGTTGGTAATTATTCAATTGTTGAAGTTGCTTGCTTGTTGCTGAGTGCCAGCAGTTTAGAATGGATTTTCTCTCTTTTTACTTGTGGAGTGGGTCAAATTAAGTTTAGGAGCACAAGAATTTAGCAATTATGAATCTACAACAGTTGTCAAGAACTAATGTTTTCTGCTCAAGTAGGAGTGAGTATGGTGGTAAATAATAACCATTAAAACATATGTAATGCTTAATAAAACATTTGGAGTAATTTCTGAAGGATTGATTGTAGACCTAAACATGGAAGGCAACACTGTGTTCTTATGGATGTTTTTGTGGGATATTGTGAGTAAGAGAGTTCCTGTGGAGAGGAAGCATGCTATTCGGTTTCACTTTGTTAGCCATGAAGATACCTCTCCTATTTGTTTTGAGGTCTCAATATAAACCTTCATGTTGAATGGTTAAGGAGTCATTCACTTATTCCCATTAAACTGAAGATTATGGATGCAGTTTGTAGAAATAATGATGTTTTTTTTTTACCATGGATGGATATTCTTCTGGTTATTGGATTCTGTAGAGGAAGGGATTTTCACGAAGTCACCTGGGTCTAGATCAGGTTCAGGTGTTTTATCTATTTGTTAGGTTGACCAGAGAGTCTATGGGTGGTTGGGAAAGTTGGAAGACCCATTTAGGTCCCTTTCTACAGCCATTGTTAATTTAATCAAGGATCTGCAGAAGGGTTTTATTTACTTGGAGACTGGAAAAGTTGCATCCTCAGTGAAATTTATACTGGGGACTAAGCAGTGAAGTATGCCCAGTTTCCAGGGTTTCTTGAGGCATTGTTGGTTTGGTATTTGGAGGATAGAAGAGATAAAATTTGGTCAATAGATAATTTTAAGGAGTGGAGGATCAGAGGCACTGGTGCTCTATTTACACTTGTCTTTTAATTTCATCAATAAATTGCTTGCCTAGGTTTTTTCCCATATTGATTGCATAGTAAGTAGGGCAAGACAATTTGCAACTAACAGGTCTAGAGTAGTTAAATTTTGGACTGACTTACTAATATGTTGTTATGCTGTTTTGTATTTCTTAACTTTAGAGCCAGTTTCTGGAAATTATTTTATGATGGTTTTTCTATTTTCTTGGTACTTTTTGTTTCTTTTATCAGACGTTGAATGGGAGGTTACCTAATGTAGATTGGTGCAATTTTTGCAAGATACTGTAATTGATTGGTTGTGATTTCCGTCCACTTTCTTTTCTGATGATTTGTGGACTATATAATTGGAGCTATTATTGTAAAAAATTTAAGAGAGGAGTTAGCAACTCTAATGATTTGGTGTCCTTTATATCCCTTCTCTTTTGGGCATATCTCCTAAAACGTCTTTGTTTCTTTTCAAACATGAAACGTAAAGAAAAAAATTGTTGTTTATAAATTTACTATGTAGTTGTTTGAATTTGCAGAACCCTGGAAGTGTTCCTTCTGCGACCTCAAGACTCTCACCCCTTCCTCCCGAGCCTTATGATCGTGGAGCAACTATTGACATCCCTCTTGATGGCTCAAAGGTAGACTGGATGTGAGAATGTTGATACACACACACATACTCACACATATATATATATAAAAAAAAAATTCAAAACTATCAGTTTCAATGCTGTTGTTGATCTTAAGATTTAATTGTATTCTTTAACTTTAGGATGTCAAAGCAAAGGAGAAGGAACTTCAAGCCAGAGAGTCTGAATTGAAAAAAAGGGAACAGGTGATCCATCCTGATATTTTACTTGATATCTCTAGAACACATGTACACATATGCAATTTAGCAACTTGGTTAGTCAGATTCAATTTTTTGTTATTTTATATAAAGGTTCTAATAAATTATTACCTTTGATTAGCATTAGGGACCTAACTGGTAGCAAGGGCAGCTTATGTTAATTCTTTGATATTGCCACTTGTCCGTCTTTTTAATGTATTAGCATTAGTATATGGATATACCTGTTGAGAATTTGGTTCCGTACGTTAACTACCTCTACTTTTCATTTCAGGATTTTAATGCCACATCTGTTTACTTTGCCATGCTATAAATTTACTTGGCCATTGTGCTATACTATAATTGTTGTTAGTAGTCAGGAAATTGATGTACCTCATGATATTTTGTAGGAACTAAAACGGAGAGAGGATGCCATAGCACGAGGTATTCGAGTTCATATATTCACAAAGAAGCCAACAAAAAAAATTTCTATATTTTGGTGTTTTACAATTTTGTTTTTTGCAGCTGGTATAGTCATTGAGGAAAAAAATTGGCCACCTTTTTTTCCCATCATTCATCATGACATTGGAAATGAAATACCAATACATCTTCAGAGGTTGCAGTATGTTGCATTTACAACATGGTTAGGTATGTTCAACTCCAGAACGTTTGTCTAGAATGTTTCAGGTCACAACTATCTGCTTGCTTACTGATAATTATTACTAACAAAATCTAGATTTTTCTTCTTGTAACAAATTATCATCTATACTTTGTAGTTGAATTAGTAATTCATATGGAAGCTTTTAGTATAATTAACAAGATGAAGTACAAAGGCATTTTCATATATAAGCAACTCAATATAAAAGTGTTTTATCAAGTCTTTCGCCCCATATTGTCAGATAGTGTTAGTAATTTTGCTACGTTTTTCATTGTTATAAGCTTGTTGAATGTGTTGCCCAAACTTTATTATTTAAAAATAATTGGCTGAAAGTGTTCCCCTCAAAACAAAGCATAAAAGCAACCGAATAAGCATAGACTGGAAGTTTTTTTCCATTAGCCATTATAGGGTAGCTTAAGCTTACACTTGCATAGACAAACAACAACTAAACACAGAATAGTTAACAAACAAAAAAACATATTTAAGTTGAAACAAAATAAAACAGACTCTTGCTGTTTGTGCTTTGTCCTTTGAGAATGATGAAGGACGCCTTAACAATCTGAAGTTGCCTCTCTCTCTTTCTATTGTAGGAGAGCCCTCCTTTGCCTTTCCAAAGTGTGAATGTTGATTGTTGTCTTGGATTCCTTGTATCCATTTTGCCATCAGTTCTCTCCCATGTAGTTGTGTAGTTTGAATTTTGAAATATTGTTTACTTTGCTTCCTGATAAAGATCCAGCACTAAAACTTAATGTAATATTTTGAGAATGTTTGATATTTTTATTAAGTGACCTTAAAAACTACAGTCCAAACCTCTTAAGAGATTTGAAAAATAAGCAATCTATCTTTAAACTTAATATATTATAAGAAAGTTATGTCGGCATTTGAATCTTTGATTCACATAGCCGATTCCACCTAGTGAGATAAGTAAGGCTTGATGGTTGTTGTCGTAGTTTTAGTAAAGTAAACCACAATGCTCTCATCCATATCTATATTCTACTTTGTTGATTTGAGACATATGTACTATAGCAATTCATTTGTACAAAACAGGCATTGCTAAATGCTAATGCAATCAATGAATCAGTTCTTAAATAAACAATGTAATTTTTTGTTAAGAACCTTTCTTTGAGCAAGGAAGAATTCCTAGAATAATGTTGTAAAAAGGAATAAAGATAAATATTGTAAACAAAAGGATAATTTCTTATTCATGTAGCGAAGTTGAAAGGGAAGATACAAGAGATTAACAATGAAGATGATAACCTTGCACTCAAGGTTACTCCAAAGGAGCACTCTCTTTTCACTAGAGCACTCTCTTGTTTACAACTTAATTCTTCAAAGCTATCCCCCCTTTACCAATTGAAGGCTATTTAAAGACTTTCTAAGAATAATCAAAATAACAACTCTTAACAACCACCTAACAAGCTCATCAACTTCCTAACTATCTTCTTCTAACTAACTCTAATTAATCTATATTCTATATCCCAACATTTTTCTTCAACAATGTTAAATTTTGAAGAAGCCTTTTTTTTGTCTCATCGATGGCAGTTTCAAGAGATCTATAACGGTTGATATTCTGACATATTATGGCTAATGCTAGGGTGGATCAATCCACCATATGGTACATGGCTTCTTAGAAATAAAAATATTTTATAAATCCCTTCAACTTTTCAAATTCACATTTTTCCGCACCATAAACCCTAATCATATCTGCTCTCCGACTTTCATTTTCCCTCTGTTGTCACCATTTCCTCTGTTGGCGAAGTTGGTATCACCATAGATGAGGACGAATAAAGTCCTATTTTTTGCCCACCAGTTGCATTGTGGAAATGGCATGCAAAACTTGGATCTTGTCCACGAGGGATTGGATTGTAATCTGAATTTGCAACTTCAAGGGATCTGTGTCATTTGCCACAAGGGGTGGTGAAGGGAGGCCAGTACACAAGCCACTCATGGTGGGACAAAGAAGAAGAACCACACAATGGTAGTTGAACCTCCAAATATCTCACCAATATATTAGAGGTACACCCAGAAGGAGGATCCAGGCTTGATGAGGTGCCAATCTGGTGTGGCCTTCTTCACCAGAATCTGTTGATCAGATCATCAAACTGCTTCAGCATCACCTTGTACTCACCCTCAGACGACGACGTATCCACTTCCATTAGATGGATCTTCATAGCCCACGAAGAATTCGGCGCCGAAGAGCATTTGCTACCGATTTCGAAGGATGCAACCTCAGATGTAGGGTCTTCATCTTCAAGATTAAACAGGCCATTTTGGTCGTCACTGCTTGTCTGAACGACGGGGGGAGTGGAGACGAGTGGTGAGTAAGGGTAGAAGAGAAGGGAGAGAGAAGGGCAAAACTTTGTAAGTTTTAAAAAGTGAAAGGATACTAACACAAGAAAACATTACAAAAAAGCCTCATCCATGGTGAACAACATATTATGCTGGTCCACCCTAGCCTTTGCCAATATATCATGCTGAAAGGAGTCTTATGTTAGTAGATATATTGGGGACATGTGATCTTCCTTTATCCCCTTCACAACCCATTAAAAGTATCCCTCCCCAATTTCACTACAAATATATCGCATGCATGTATTAGAATATCTAAAAAATATCTGATAATATCATCATTGTATTTTAGAATACTTCAGAGTAATAATAAAAAAAGAGAATACTTAGTATCTTGGATAATTATTTAGGAGTGGTTTCTATATTTTATTCTATTTCATGATTTGTTCCATAGAATCATAATATAATTGGAATTATGAGTTTGGTAATTGTGTAAATCGGGTTGGTATCAACATCAAATAAATATCAAGTTGAGATAATTCATTACTTCTTACTCTATTTCGCCAGCGCTACCTAAATCGCTAATTTCAACAGCATAATATTTTTAATCATCATTTATCTTTAATTTTTGTTTTGTTGTATTGTATACTAGTTTTACAACTTTGTAATAATCTGCAGGTTTGGTTCTGTGTCTTTTGTGGAATATAGTGGCAGTTACTACTGCTTGGATCAAAGGAGAAGGTTTGTCATACAACTAAAAATTGGCCCATCAATCTTGTTAAGTCATGCTTCATTTACACGGATTTTTCTTGCTGTGCAGGTCCTACCATCTGGTTTCTTGCTATTATATATTTTATTTCTGGTGCTCCAGGATCATATGTAATGTGGTATCGTCCCCTTTATCGCGCTATGAGGTAACATTCAATCCAATTTGATACTATTTTTTAGTTTAGCATAGAGATATCTGTTCAAGAATTTTTCAACTTGTTTACCTGTAAAATAATGTGTAAAAATTGATTATCTATATCCTTCAGCTAAGCTTTAGTCAATTATGAAACACAATATTTTACTGTAAAAGCAGTTTGTACACCTGGATGATATGCGGGGAAGGATGTGAGCCTTGGAAGGCAACTGTAATTGTAAAAATTAAAAAGCTAGTAGGTACAAAATTAACCCTGTGCAATACCTTAATCTGATATCTTTTGAGATGGGACACCGGAAAATGAGAGGAAAGGAAAGAGGGTCGGCGGAGTGGGTGGATTTCTATTGATGCTCTACTTTCTTTCAAATTGTGAAAAAGCATTGACATGTAAATGCATTTTTAGGAATATTTATATTGTACAGGAACCGCTCCTATTATCTGGATTATTCAATGGTTTATTATTGATTTTAGTGTTTCGTATTGTTGTTTCTGTTTATAAGTCGTGTATAATCTCTTCTTACAGGACGGACAGTGCTCTGAAGTTTGGCTGGTTTTTTGTGACTTACATGGCAAGTTTATATATTTTCTCCCCATACTCACTTATATCCTGCACTGATTTTGTGAAGTGCTCATGTTATTTTTCCAATTTCTACATGCAGTTGCACATTGGCTTTTGCATTTTTGCCGCAGTTGCTCCACCAATTATCTTCAAAGGAAAATCTCTCACGTGAGTTCCTTCTAATATTGCATTTTATGTTTATATCTTGCAAACTGACATTCGTTTGCAGCTAATATTTAACTGATTTGATCTTCTGGAGATAAGGAAAACACTGGGGATTGCTGAAACATTGTGATTGAGCTTATTGATTTCTCGTCTGGGTTTTAATCCATAAACTATTAACTGAAAGGGCATAATAACTTGGAAAATATTTACCCTGCATAATATATGCACTAAACCTAATGACTGCCTGATAATTATCAATTTATTTTATTGTTGTGTTAGGCTTGACTATTTTTTCTCCATGATTTTGATGTATAGCTTAGCAATTGACAAAAAAATAACTTTATTTTAATATTCTGTTTCTGCTCAAACTAATGGTTGTAATGTGTACTATTACGATGGACAGCGGTGTTTTGGCTGCAATTGATGTGATAGGCGGCAGTGCATTGGTTGGGGTATGTTCCAATTGTGTATTTCTAAGCTTCTATAATGCCTTAGTTTCTTGTATAATTCAATAGTTGGATAGTACCATCCAATTCCAGAGGGGTGTATATATCAAAGTTATGATTTCACGTTGGAATGATGTTGATACTTGTGCTAAATTGCAGATATTCTACTTTATTGGGTTTGGATTTTTCTGTCTTGAGTCGCTGCTGAGCGTCTGGGTTTTTCAGGTTTTTATAATCTTAGCACTGTAGCCGTAGTTATTTGGTATTCTAATGACTCTACCTTGTGGTTTCTTATTTGACTCTTGATTTTATATTTGCAGCAAGTATTGATGTACTTCCGTGGAAGTGGCAAGGCTGCAGAGTTGAAGCGAGACGCAGCCAGAGGGACTGTGATGGCAGCTCTATGATTTGGCGTTAACAAAACAAAAGTTTTCAACAATGTTATACTCTGAAAAAAATTATTTCTTCAGTTAACCTTTGCACCTGGCTTAATACTTGGACGTTTTCTCCTGGCTTCTGGACTAGGATTGAGTTAAACCACATATTAAAGATAGAACTCACAGCTATTGTGCATATATAGAAAACATTGTTTGATATTGCTCCCTCGACGCATAACTTGCCCCATAGAATACTGTTTATACTTTTTTATGACAAATGGTTTATCAATTCAGCTGAGTTACATGTTCTGCTGACTTGATTCACAATCCAATCAGAGGTACTCAGCATAAGACTTGCTAAGTTTTTTATTTATATGACTTTCATTTATATTATTTTGGCATATTAAATGTTTTTATTCATACGACTTTCATTTATATTACTGTTTAAAATGTATCACAAGATACATTATCTTCATCTGATTGACCATTAGAACAACAAATTTGTCTTTCTTTGATGTTTTTTTGTTGTTGAGGAAATTTGATGGTTCATTTTCATTGAACTAAATTCTCAACTCTTAGAGAAGCTAAGTAGCTCCTCTATCTTAATAGTATCAAAATCCTTTGTTTCTTCAATGATGATTACTTTGGTCTCAATATCTTTTTACTATCAAGATTCTTTTTGCTTCTTCAATGATGATTACTTTGGTCTCAATATCTTAGGTAAGCTTCCTAGAAGCTTTTCCATATTTTCTTGTCTAGTATTTCTTTTCCAAGATTATCAAAGTATTTGAGAGTCTTGTCGAAGTAGAAAGTATTTGAGAGTCTTGTCGGAAAAGAAAGTATTTTGAGAGTTTGAAATCTCCCAAACATTTATCCAATGTTCTCACCATCTCTCATTCCCATTTTGGAGGTGAGTTTTATTCAACCTTTAAATTTTTGGTTTTTATTAGATTCTAACTTTCGGTAGTATTCTGGTAGTGTAAAATGCACTACTATATTTTAGATTTTAGTTTTTGGCAGTGTATTTGGAGGTGGGGAGACAAAATCCAGGCATATGAGTATTCATCCATTTTGAAAAGCACATATTTAAAACAAATATATTGACTTTTTGTTTACAAGTTAATAAGACATAGCTAAATTGTAATTTTTTATTCAGCACATTTTAAAATATTGAGCCAGAGAAATGACACATTAGGATATTTCGTTTTAATTAAGATATGGTAATGTAGTTAATGTGTCTATTTTATTTTGTATGTAATATATATCTAAAGTATATTTTGTGTATGGTATTCAATATTGACTTTTTATATTTTACGACGAATTAATAGTGTTAATTATAGTTACATATTTGGAAAAAAATAATAATATATGCATATAGAATATAGAATTTTAAAACTGGTCTTTATTTAAAAGCAAGTTTATCTTTTTTTTCTTTTCAATTGATGTTTATAATATTTTTATCCTTAACTCTGGTTTGAACCCAAATCCTCTTATTATATTAACCTTGAAATATGTAGTGTCACAGGATAAGACATAAGACTGTATAAGGCCTTTAAAACCATATAAAACAAATATTCATGGTCTCTAAGCAAACAAATATTTATGGTCTCTAAGCAAACAAATATTTATGGTCTCTAAGCTTAAAAAGAAACATAAGAAGCCAAAGATCACAAATGTTTATAATACTCGCTCTAAGCATGACTCGATTAACATAGTAACAGTAATTTAATCTTTTTCATCTTTTTGTCCGTGTTATGTTTATGCCCTCCCGTGTTAGTTTTTTCTCCTTTTTTTTCTCAATGCATTTTTCAACTTAAAATAAAAATTAATGGAAAAATTGACTTGATTAATATTTTTCAATTTTAAAGATTATTTATTTTAATTTTTAATTTTTATTTATTATATTTATTCTTATATTGAAATTATTTTTAAAAAATTAATAATTACATGTATTAAATCAAACTTATCAATTTATGCGCAAGTGTATGGAATCGTGTTATACATCGGTATTTTGTTAGTTGAAAATTAATACTATACCTAATTCCATTGACAAATATCTATATAATTAGGTAGGATACTATGTGCTAAGTTAGAATTCGAGATCTTGCAGTTCTCTGTGAATTTTCTTACCATTTCATCTACAAAACCTAAGAAAATTAATACTACTCCACTCTCAAATATTAAAAAAATTAAGTCAATAAAAATTGATATATTTAGTTCAATTTTTTTTAACTAAATTGGCCTATTATTATTATTATTATTTTGACTAAAAATAATATTTATTTATTCAAATTAGTATAGTACGTCGATCAAGAAAAAAAACAATTACAAAAAAATTCACCAAAAATAAAAAAGGGATGAATTTAGGAACTATTGAGGTAAAAACTTTTTTGATATATGTTTTAATGACAACAAATTTTATGAAATAAATGATTAATTTTTATTAATGGTGATCTAGCAATGATTGCGCTTGAGTTTTATAAGGAACGTGAATTGCATAAGCTTACAAGTAAGAAGCCATTCGCATCAACAAATGCATAAGTATCTACTCAATAATAAAAGAATCTAAAAAAAAATTATATCATATATCAATCATTCAAGAGATTGATTATTGCATCTTCAAGATAACATTTTCATAAAGAAAGTGTCCAATACATTCATAGTTATACTAAAGTATCTCAGTGATACTTGATAGACAAAACACAACATGAGTAACATCAAGAGAAATTGTTAGAAGTATTGCTTCAACAAAATAATGATGGAAGAACATTCACCAAAATATTTTGGTTATTATATTAAAGAACAATTGACAATAATAATCTTTTTGGAAGGACAACATGCAATAAAAGTCAAGATTTGAAGACCTATTTGCAAAAACAAACATGCAAAATATTCTGCAAATTGATCTCTAGATTGATGACATATTTATCAAGATCACTCTATTTTATCAAAAGATCATTATGGTTTATCGAATGATCATTCTAGTTTATTACAAGATCATTCTAGTTTATTACAAGATCATTCTGGTTTATTACAAGATCTTCCTAGTTTATCAATATCAGATTTTTTCAAAATCATTTTGGTTAATTCGTTTTAAGGACATAAGTAAAACGAATCATTCCATATAGTCCAAACTTTAAGATAAACACATGTCAAGACTACTCAAAACAATACTCAAGCCCAAAAGTCTAGCTAAAGACCCAAAAAAGCAAACAACATCAAGATCAATCTCTAGATTGATGAGCTATAAGCAAGGACAACAAGGACACTGCTGCTGCACTTTTTTGTAGAAAACACATCATGCTTCTGAGGCAAATGACTTACACTAGATAACTACTAAATCACTCATGCACGTTTATTCTCTTTTACAAAAGAACGTTCCAATTATTCTATTTTAAAGATAAAATTAAAACAGATAATTTTCCACAATCCAAATCACAAGTTAAATAATATCAAGACCGCTCAAATCAATGGTGAAGCCCAAAAACAAAATGCTGAAAACAACCTCCATATTGATGACAATATTGATCTCTAAATTGATTAGTTATGAGCAAGAAAACAAATACATTATACTTACATTATTCTGCATAAAGCAATGGATAATTCTGATTTGAAACAGTACCAATTGGCATTGATATTTCATATCCTATTCATTTACTCATTCACGTTTTCCATCATACTCAAAAGCAAGAATATTCTTCGTTTGTCAAGAACGTTCTGGACAACAATCTAAACATGTGTTTAATTGCTTTAAAATAGATATGACACTTGGAAGTGTGACTAACGAATATATTGAGTTTAAACTGAATATTCAAAGTCTTTTATCATCTATAAATTGAACATCAATTGGAAGATGAAGGCAAAAGTTCAATTTACAAATCTACCAACACTTGTTCAAGTAATAAGAAGTCAAAAACTCTTCAATCAAACTACAACTCTCTTCGCTATATTTGTGGATCATCATTTACTGAGTTTGTCTTTATTTATCTCAAACAAGTGTTGACAAGTTTCAAAATCCCAAACATTTTTATCATACACATCATTTGTAACTCAAGTCTATCTTTTATGTTAGATTGAGTGTGTATGTAAAAATCATTTTTAGATTGAAAGGTGATTGTAAAAATCCTTTATATGATGAAGATTGTAACTAATCAATGTGTGATCAAGAGAAAAGGTGTGAAAGATAACATTCTGATTTTAAAGCATATAGTGAACATCTCACGGTTACAAGGACTGGACTAGTCTGAGCTGGGTGAACCAATATTCTTTTTGTGTATGATCTTTCTATCCCTTATATTTAGTTATTTGCACACACAAATCACATTTCATTATAAACTAATTTGTTTTATTTACTTTTAACATATCCACCACATTCTGTTTCAACCAAGATTCCTCTTGAGTTACTTTAAATTAAACTCAAAAATCAAAATTTTAAAAGAGTCAAAATTCAAACCCTATTTATTGTGATTGACACTGTTATTTCACAAACAAGCTCCCAACATTAAGTTAATAGCATAAAACAACAAAGTGTCAACAAATTTAACAAAGTTAAAGTGATCAAATCACTGTAAAAGATAAATAAATAAATTAATTTTAAACTAAAATTTATCTCAAATCACTGTAAAAGATAAATAAATAAATAGAGAGAGTACCAAAGGTATTATTATTATTGTTTATATTTGAGACATGATAATTAATTGATAGTCTTACTCTATACGAGATAAAAGAAAACGGCGTCGTAGACGTATCAAAAGTCAAAACCCCTCAAACCTAGGGTTTAAGCAGCGAAGCCAAAACACCTTCAACTAGTATTGCTTTCAAGCCATCGAGTTTTGGTTTCGATTCCCAGAAATTTAGTCTTAACAATGGCGACTCAAGACAACAACGGGTCGGAACTTGACCCGAATCGTGTTACGGCGGTGACACCAGAATCAGAGGCCCTGAATCCTGTTATGGCGGATACACCAGAATCAGAGGCCCTGAATCCTGTTATGGCGGAGACACCAGAACCAGAGGCTGAAAAGCTCGTTATTTCGGGTGGTGAAATTCCTATTGAGGAATTTGTAGACAAGATTACATTAGAGGGTAACCCTCCTCCAGTTGAAGGAAATGGGAATGACGATAAAAATGAGAACGAGAATAAAGATGACAGCGAAAGTGAAAGCGAAAGCGAAAGTGACAGTGAAAGCGAGAGTGAAAAATCAGAGTCTGAGACTTCTTCATCATCGCCGCCATCATCATCATCGTTGTCATCATCAGGTTCTAGCAGTGATGAAGACGACGACGAAGATGAGAAGATACGTGATTTTGATGAAGAGAAGATGGTTAGTTGGAGCGCCGTTGACGATGATACTGATGATGAGGTTATAGTAGGACCGATCAGGTCAAAGCATGAGATTCAGGTATTTCTTTTCTTTCTTTGTTTTTTTTTTCTTTTTTCTTTTTTTAATTTTAATTTGATTGTGTAGTGCTTCGTTGAGAATACTCCGTTTATTTTTTAAATTTAAAAAAATAAAAAGAGAGCAATGCTACTTTTTACTTAGGATTTATATATGAGAAAGAGAAGAAAGCATCAAAATAGGATATTTGATCCATTAGATTCTAGGTGGTTAATGCTTGTAAGTGTGACATGTTGCCACATAAGATTCTAGGAGATTTAACCAATCAAATTTGGGGGAATGAGTGGTTATTGTTTGTAAGTGTGATGTACTGTCATATAAGATTCTTGTGTCAACTTATCTTGTAGCAAAAACCATTTTCCATAAAACAATTAAGTGTTCAACTATTTGGTAATTCAATTATTAATTCTTATATCACCATAGCATGTTTTTGAGTTAATTGTTGAATGTAGACTTTGTGTGCTATGCTTTTCTCCATGGAGAATACTGCATATAATTACATTAATACATTACAGACCGGTGTTGTCGAATAGTGGCTAAGGTAGTGTTATAGCGTAGAGGAATTTGAACAAATTGTTATTGTTCCATGATATGCTATTTAGTACAAAATGTTGTCAATAATGGCTGTAGCTATAGCGGTGATATACCAATATAGCTTAGCAGAATTTGAACAAATTGCTATTTTCCGTGATATGCGATTGACAACTGTTTTACAGACATGTATATGGTGGATTTGTATCTCTTTGGTTGGAGTCCCAAGACTTTTATACTTTGCAGAATTGCAGTTTGGTTTGTTCTTGGGACTATTTTGTGTCCGTTTTGAAGTCTAGGCTCTGTCCTATTTGATCTTTTACTATGAAGGGTGTTTTGGTTGGCATTTAGAATTGAAGAGAGGTAAGAGCTTAGAATATAAAAAATCTCAGCGGCCAATTTGATGCACAAACTTCAAGTGAAGAATTTTTCTTATTGAATAATGTACCCTAATTTGACTAAATTTTTAAATCTCTGACGCTTAATGCTTCTTTTGAATGGTGTTGACTTTACAGAAATTGCCTCCAGTTCCTCAGGTGGATGTGACTTTAGAACCACACCATCAAATGCTACCTGTGGGAGTTGTTATGTCGGTAAGCTCCCAGTATTGATTAAGTTGATAGGCAACCCCCTATCTCTTTGAATTTAATTTTTGTTATTAGATTTCATAATAACATGCATAAATCAGAAGCTGTACCAATTATTGTTGGAAATTAGAATCAACTTAATCAACTTTCTTATTTGACAGACTCTAGGTGCTAAAGTCGTTGTGGAAGGAGTGGAGAAGCATGATCCTCTTAATGAGGGTTCTGTTCTCTGGCTGACTCAAAGCCGCAAACCACTAGGTTTTGTAGACGAAATCTTTGGACCAGTCAAAAATCCTTATTACGTTGTGAGATACAATTCTGAAAGTGAAGTTCCCGCGGGGATTCAAGGGGGAACAACTTTGGTCTCGTTTGTTCCAGAATTTGCTGACCGTGTGCTTAATTTTAAGGAACTTTACTCGAAAGGCTACGATGCATCTGGTCCGTTTGATGAAGAGGTTAATGATGAAGTAGAGTTCTCAGACGATGAGAAAGAAGCTGAATACAAGAAAATGCAGCAAATGCAGAAAATGGCCAAGAGAGGGGTAAATGATCAAAATCCCGGCAAGAAAAGAAACAATAGAAAGAAATTTACACCAAATGAGCGTGTGTTACCTATTGCCCCTAATGCACCTGCGGCAGCACAGCGTGTGTTACCTACTGTCCCTAATGCACCTGCATCAGCACCGTTGGTTAATCATGGAAACCATTATTTTTCGGGAATTGGACAAGGTCAATTGGGGGGAACTACCACAGTTTCTCCATTTCAACCTTTAAATGCAGGTCCTAACTTTGCTACAAATGGAATGTGGCCAAATGGGACAACATTTCCACAGCAGCCACAGCCACAGCCACAGCCTGATCTGCTTCCAAATGGATTTCCGACAAATGCTGGGTCATATTATCCACAAAACACACAATTTTCTCATCAGTTTCCTGCGCCAGGAATTCCATTTCAACAGCAGTTTAATCCCAATCAAAGATCTCTTTTCCCATCTATGATGCCTGGGGTACAGCCCAATATATTTACACAACAACCCATGTATGCACCGCAATTTGCGGGGCAAAACCAAATGACATTTGATTCGAGTTCACCTTTCCAACAGATGCAGCCATCTCCACAACCTATCTTTCAGGCACAACAGGGTTTTCCACCTCCGGAATTGCAGTCAGACAGAAATCTGAACTTGCATAGCAGTTCTATTCCTGGCAACGCCTCTCAATTTCATCCAGGTCCATCTGCTAGTCGAGGGAGACCAACATTTCGTGGTGGCGGTAGGAGAGGGTGGCGACCTACTAAGTGAAGGTTATTGTTTGATTTATTAACATTGAAATGATCGGTCTGAGTTGGGCCATTCTGCAAGTGATTGTACTTGCACATTTTCCTGCAGCCTCTTGAATTTCGAAAAGAATTCATGGGATCTTAAAATGCATGCGTCGAATTCCTGATCTTTTAGTTACATGTGTCATTTGTACTTGGAAGTGTTGGTGCTGATGATGTTGTTTGTGTACTGGATGTACTGAAGGAAGCACCTTCCACTTCCACTGCGCTGAATCATGCCAATATACATTATCACCATACTCTATACTCTGTACTAGTAAAAAGTCATGTTGATTTGAAGCACTTGTTCGGTTTTTGTGTTTTTTAAATAAATTTATAAACAAAATTAAATTTATATATTTGTTAATAGATACCATAGATAGTTCTAAAAATAAAAATATTAATAACATATATTAGAGTTATTAATTTGTTATGTTAGTTTATAATTAGTTATAAAATAATAATTAATTTTTTTTTAAATGGTAAATGTTTGTAATTAGTTTGTTATGTTAATATATTTTTTTCACCCTGATTTGAATATAGGTTCTTCCATTTCTTTAACCCTTAGTTCTAATCAGCAGAGCTATCTTATAATAATTAAATTACAATATCAAAATAAAAAAATAAATAATTATATATAGAGAATATATCA
>JBBPBR010000003.1:54773734-54784067 GCA_037974775.1 Cicer pinnatifidum
TATATATGATATAAATATTTAAAAATGATGGACAAATTCGTGCGTCTTTGAATTTTAGTCAGTTTTCTTTTACTGATATTAATTAAATTAAATTTATAGTTTTAAAGTGTTAATTGACATGAAATTGAAACAATTCATTTGTAATTATTTGTATTTGATGTATACTTATAATTGTTTGACGATTAATATTTTGTAACTAGATTGTTATAAATTTTGAATTTCGGTTTTGAAGCCAAGATGTTAATGATTATTCTATTAATATTAAAAATAGTTTGAATGTTTGTAAATTAAAATTCTAATATATTTAATTTAAGATGAAAAATTTCACAATTCTCACAAAGATCGTTAATTAAATTATCGAAGTAATTAACTTTAACATTTAAAATTTGAAATTTTTTCACAATACATGCAGATTTGTCTTTGTAAAACTTAAAATGATTAAAACCAATAAATTTGTGAAATTTAAAATGATCCAATTTGTCTTTTTTGTTCATATTTTAATTATTTCTCAATTCAATAGCACATATCTTTTAAACATGATTAGAATTTACTTGAGTCAAACTTTTTCTTACCTGAGACGTGATCATCTATCTAATAAGAAGAAGTTAAATGAATGTTGAGAAAGCAAGAGCACCTCCAATCAAAGTTGAGTGATGCATTTTCCTCCTCCACCCCAGGGAAAGGATTTACGGAAAAAATTGGTGTCTTCTAGTCAATTTGTTGTAGTGGTATGCATCAATTGGGCTTGTACTTCCCCAATTGGACTTATTCGCAGCTTCGACTGCAACTTGTAAGTTACTCAACATATATGATATTAAAGTAAAACTAAAAATATGAGACACATAAAGCAAAGTGACACTTAAAAACAACTAAAGAAAGAAAATAGTTCAGAATGGTGAAGTAAAACTAAGTCATTATGAGCCAGATTGAGGCAGACAAGATCTGAGAAGCAGCGAAATCAAAAATTGACAAAGAGAAGGAACAAATTTGTTGCAACAATCAAACCTATGCCTCTTTCGGGATATCGTTGGAGCAGAGTCGGTCAGAGTATCTTTGGAGTAGAGTTGGCGATTTCAAAGAGTTACCGCGGAGGGACGTTGAAGAAGATGACTTCGCTGAAGATGATTTTGCAAGGATGAAGAAGAAGAAGCGGACATTGATTGAGGTGTACACAAGAGAGAATAATAAATTGTTGGATGAAGCCATTAAAAAAATTGGGAATAAGAGGGATTCAAAGAGGAAAAAATTATATAGAAACTAAGCAGAAGAAAATGAGGTGAAACATAAAAACACAAGAGAAGTATACATCAGCTGAGGTATACACATCACTTTTTTGTTGAGGTTTGTTGTGTTGGGATATGTTTGCACATGTGGAAGGAATTACGATGAGGGGTCAGCAATAGAGTGATGAAGTCTGTTTTAAATATATATAATAGATAATATATACTTATGTATTGGTTTCTCTAAATTTTAGACCAAGTAGGAGAATTTAAATTTTTTATGAGTTCATAACCTTTCAATTTATTAGTCTAAAATAAATTATACTAATCACCAATTTTAAGAGCTAAAAAGACAATGGTTATAATAACCACTAAATATTAAGAGTTAGAAATTGGAAATACAAATATTATAATAACCACTAAATATTAAAGGAATAATCTCATCTGAATTCTAATACTTGATGGACCTCTCAAATTAAATGGCATAAGTTGATCTTTTCTCTACCTACAAAAGACACTAATCATTTTTTTGCTTACGTACACGAAATGATTTTTATTCTTATGCGTGTCTTAGAAAAGAGAGAAACTATTTTATTCTATCAACTTAATGTGAAGTACTATGACTTACTCATCAAATGCAAGTATACAAAAAATCATATAAACTTCAATATCTAGGAATCTAAGTATTAGAAAATCATATAATCTTCAAGATTTTATATCATTGAATGCTTATACTAAAAATTTACTATGAGACCTACGTTTTACGACAAAAAATTCTTAGAAAAGTTTAGTTAAGTTTAGTTCCACTCAAATCAATGCAATTTTAGATTTTTAAGCTCAATGAATTCATCCATAAATATGCTCAAATAATTGGATTCTTAAACAATCCTTACGCTACCCACTTTAAATTTTTTATTTGCATTCAAACATTGAAGCCATTGCCAAGTAGCTTCCACAATACTAAATAGATCAATTTTTTATGTATATGATACCATGTTATTTAAAAAATCTACCAAAAAGTGTATGAAACCTAACTTATGACCTAAAATTGCTCCAATGGGGAGAAAACAAAACTTAAACAAATGCTCCATAAAGCTATGAAACTCCAATTAGTGATACTTAGTTGGATATCTCATCAAATCACTACTTCGACAACTTGGCTCCTTCATATTCATAAAAATTGCGTACTCATTACTCTCTTTCTAACAATTTTTTCTCATATGATATGTAGAGAGAGGGAGAGAAGAGAGGAAGGGAGAAAGAGAATAGAGACATTGTGTAAGATAATAAACTGTTAAGATTGAAATTTATGATTAAGTCAATGAGAACAATGAAAGATGAACTCAATAGACTAGTAATGGTGTCCAATTAGAAAAATTAAGCATTTCTAATAATCTATAGGCATAAATAATCGGTCAGCCCATAGGAACAAGTTTTGTGAAAACACAATGCTGCTGCTGCTGAGGACTCAGAGTCAAGCTTTTGCATTGCTAGTAAAGTCAGTACAGGTCTGGCAGCTGCAATCTGAAAAACGGCAGATGTCGCACCCAAAGCACACACAAGAAGTGCAACCTTTGCACGTTGGAGATCGACCGCATCCTCTGTAAACTCTTCGACTTCCTCGTTCTTCTTCGTCATCACATGTTATCCTGAAAAACTTACTATTCCTAAGAGGCTCCATAAACAATATAAAAAGTTTAATTTTGATATGCTGTGAGTGTGAAAAAAAACTATATTGTCAAAAAACACATCCAAATATATGTATGATTTTAAAAATAATTATGACTCAAGACAAGCGTTTTTAATGATCTCAAGATTTTGATTGATTGGCAGTTTAAAAAATCTTTACACTAGCCATGTATATGAATTAAATCCAAATATGCATAAATAAACAGTACAAGTGCAACTCTTGAGGTTGTGTCAGGACGAAATATAATTAATTTGACAGTGTTTCTGCCCAAATTCTGAGTCATTTATCCTAAGTTGATCCTTTCCAGTTAAAAGGACAATAAAGCCAACAGAAGTTGTAAATGGTATCCATAATATATACATATTGTGAAAACAAGCCAGTACTGTCAATGTCAAACCAGACCAACTAACTGATTGAAAAAATAAATGGTAATGTTGGATATAAAAAACCATTTATGTTGTTTAAAAATAAAAACCATTCGTGTTTTCATCCAACAGCTTAATTTCTAGAAATATTTGATTCAAGACATGACAGTAGAAGATGAAATGGATATTGCTGCAAGTTGAAAGATCTGGTTTATTAAGTATAAAAACTACTCACGTTCTTTAAGGATTTTTGGTTCATGACAAAATACAGAGAATCATTAAAGCAACAAAAAAGTTCTTGAGCAATATTGGTAGTTGCACTGAGACAAGCCAAAAGTTCTTGTTACAAAAATAGACATAACAAGATGTTCTACCTGAATTATTATTTTTAACACTGAAAATACATGCACAATAAAACCAGCAATACAAATCAAAATGGTATGTTAGAAACAAATGAACTTGAACTTATGGATACCCCATAGTTACCTTATATGAACCATTCACCAGACCAAGATTAAAAAACACAATCCATTCCAAGAAAAAAAAAATAAGAAAGAGAGCAAAGACTAAAAAAGCGTAGTAAAAGTACACGATGACATTTTAAAACTCCTAATATTAATGATTTTAGGAGCAAAGACTAATTAGTCTAGTTTCTACTCCTAATTATTTTTAGGAGCAGAGATTAAACAGTAAAAATAAACAATGGAGTTAAAATTAGTCTTAGCTCATTAATGTTGGCATTATAAAGCACAATAAAAAAAGTTTAAACCATTTAAATCAACAACCTGATATATCCCCAAACACTAGCCTCTTCTAATAAAAGACAGCTTAAAGATACAAGCCAAAGAGACAAGCAGTGTCAGGTGAATTCAAGAGTATGGTGAATCATATGAACATAAACATATGAAAGAAAATTCATTTGAAGTATGGTGAATTTAATTTATGAACACACCGTCATTAAAAGCATAACTTGCTGACTTATGTTTCAGTTCTTATTGAAAGTATAAATTGTAAGGGAACAAACATACTTGTCATATGGAAGATCAGAACATTTCCAGCTTGCATCTGCCACAGCATCATGGTGAATGCGGCATTCCTCTTTCGATCTCAGACGGAATCTTCGCTCTTTGTTGCACCTAGTACAGCGAACAAACTCATCACGGTGACCATTTTGAGATTTCTGAGAGCCATTAGCAGCTTTTGACACTTGATTGTAGTATTTGAGCAGCACTGTTTTACACAACGGAACCTTCTCACCGTTAACTATAACCCAGATATTATTCTTCCATTTCCTTGCTGTTTCTCTTCCAGAGTGTTTCTCAAATGCAGCAGGAGTCAACTTGTCTATCATTCAAAAACACCATATGCAAATTAAGGTCATGAATGAGAAAAACATTGTCATCAATACATTTTCAGAATCCAACACTACATAGAATGCAAGATAGAGAATCAAAATCCGAAATTGGATTTTTCTTTCCTTCATGGATATATAATAAAGCAGTAAAAATACACAGTGGAATTAGAAAGCTCTAAACTAAATATATGGCTGTGACCAAAACAAAATCACTAATATTGGCTGAAATTATTAAAATCATACTAATAAAATGACAGTCAAGAATCCTCAAGTCCTAGCTCAATTGGCAAATGCCAACATTACTAGGTTGGACGTCTTGTCTCAGGTTCAAACTCAGGATTGTCCCAGTTGTGTAAGTTAATTATGGTGGAATTTATCATCTCTTCTAAGACAAAAAAAAAAAAATAACAATGAAGTGAGGGAGCAAGAAATCCTTTCACTTATCTTCATTTATTTCTATTTTTGTGAGTAAAAGTTCAGAATTTTCATCCATGCTTAATCATATGATATCCTCCTTAGTTAATGATCATTCGGTTCTTTCAAATTCAATCATGAGGGTATAGTAGGAAATAATTCTGAATTATATTTTCTTTAGTCAGTATATTTCATGTAAAATTTGTTGAAGTAATCACTTAAACACATCTCATATAGTGCTATGACACCATCCTGCAATGTAGCATACAAGATTTGAAAAGTAATTGTCATTGCACTTCCTGTTTAAATCAGTAATTTCTTATGTGTCACCAGAGATACTGGTCCTTCTGCATCAACAGATACTTTACCAAGTTCTACTAATACATATCAATCAACAGATACTTTGACAACAGTTTGTAGTAAATATCACATTGCTTAACAATAGCAATCTGCTTGATTTCCACCGTGCTATAGCTGCTATTAACAACATTGATATAAACATGCAAGCATGGTTTTAAATTGTGGTCCACAATATTGTGAATTTTGAAGTTTCTGCAGTGACATTACAACCGCAATTTAGGCCACATCGATCGCATATGCGCACATTTTCCCACAATGTAAGAGTTTGCAGCGTAACCGCAATCGCAATTTAAAACCATGTGTGCAAGTAACAAAATAACGAAGACAGTGGATACGTGGAACAACTACAACTTGAGATTGCATGGGCAAAGGGATTGAAAACTATTAGATTATAAGTTTAAGCCATGGAGATAGCACATATTCACCCCGGTTACCAACAGATAAAAAGCTACCTAAGTGACATAGATTTATGCCTCCAATGGCCAATGCCAAATACAAAATATAACCATCATATATAATCATTCACACATAATATAAGAGAATGTGCCATCAAAGACGAGAACATACACAACTTACATATTATAGGTCAACAATACCTTGGGATATATTAATTAATATAGTCTACTCTGCAAAACAGACTTCAACGATTTTCAAGAAATATAGTGTAACATCACATCTTAGGATCATACTACGGTTACATTTTATGTTATTAAATACGTACAAATTAACTATAGAAAAAGTGATCTTCAACAATAAAAATTCCATGTTAAATTTAATCTCACAAAAAGACAGTATGCTAATTTAGAAAGAATCTTCTACATTTGCATATAATAAACATTCATCAAGCCTGGTCGTGAAGACTGGAAGAGTATCAAACCGAAGAATTCACTGAGACAAATCAACATACACTTAAACTGTCAAAAAACTTACCATGACAAACTCCAAAAACAAAGCAGATCAAAACTCAAAACAACCTCATAATAATTACACTCATCAAAGTCAAACCTCACCAAACCATATACTATCAACATGCAAAAAAAACCTATGAACCACTGACTCAGATACATGACACCGACTCATTGACACCGAATATCATTTAATTAAAAAAAAAAAATTGAACATAACTAATGTGTAAGTGTCATGTCAAACACAGATATGTCGGACACCAAACACACCTTCAATTTGAAACATCTGTTCTACAAAGCAAAAAAAAGAAAAAATAGAAACTCATAATGAGAGAGAGGGAGAGATACCTTCTTCACAACCAGGAGTGCATTCACAAATGATTTGAAGGTCACCATTGAGAAAAACCCTAAGCCTACCAACAGCATCACCATATCTATGACTTGTACAACCACACATCACTTCAACATACTCATCAACAACCTTGACACCACTCATCTCTCTCAGCTCTTCCTCGCTGAACATTGAAAACCCATTTCCTCTCTCCGCCATTTTCTCCATAAAAAACACTCTGTTTTTGAAGTGGGTGTAAAATCGAATAAGAAGGGTCCAAATAGATATATATGCTTCAAAGAGAAGATGTTGTTCTTATAGAGATCTGAAGGTGAAATGTCGAAATATTAGAGAGAGAGAAAGAAAGAGAGAGGAGAGAGAGAGAAAGAGGGGTTGGTTGGTGATGGGGTTGAATGAATGTAATTAGCTGGCGTATAGCAAAACAAATTGTTGTGAGGTGAAGAAGTTAAAAGGGTTACTACTTGCATGATATATATGTTGACAATTGAGACATAAAGAGAGAGAATACAAAGAGATAGAGAGAGAGAGAACTAAAGTTTATAGAGAAAAATATTCATATCTCATGTAACTAGACGAGAAAGGTTTTTGATATTTGTTTTTTTTTTTTTTCATGTCTATCAAGCACTTGATAGAGTTAGGTATATCACGAAATATCGATATTGTTAGATTTGATCAGTTATATATCATATTCTGTGTATGTAATATAGTTGATAGTAGAGAATTTAAATTCGAGTTATTATAAATTATTTGTTATTTATTTTTTAATATTTTATTTAATAGTTGTAATGCACTAATTAGTGTGGGGATACTATTACTATTACTATATTTATGATTTTGCATTAGAATTTTGAAAGAGAACAAATTGAGTGGTGTTCAAAAGAAAGGTGGGGTTTTGGAAGGAGAATTTGATTCCATTCTATTCTCTTATGCATAAAATGCAATTTGTTTTAGGATATCTTGTATAAGAGTCTTATTACAAGCTAGTGTAAAACGATAATAAATTAATGTATTATATTTCATGTGTTGTTGTCATGCCCTTTACTAAGTTATTAAGGGTCATGAAGTGTAACACTTCAAATAAGCTTTTACTGAGGAATGAGTTTCATACAATAGTCAGGAGTCTATAAACCAAAGACAGTGATTTTTCCTATTTTGTTCTGACCACATAATAGTGATTGATAATATATGGTATATATATACATGAAAACTTCTAATAACAAGGTGAGTCTCCTTATTTCTCTATCCCAATATATATATGGCAGAAAACTTATAAGAACAGAACATTATTAATTTCAAACAAAATTGGTAAAAGCTATATACTGAATAAAGTTTTAAATTAAAGTCTTTACAGCGACTCGATCAGAATAGCCTGCTCGTTTATCAAAGTAATATATATCAAGGTGTACATGACAATTCTCTACTGAAAAAGAAAGTACAAAAGTTCTATTGATTAGTTAACTAGAATGCAAATTGCAAGCTCTAATACTATGTCTAAATTTTAATACTAGTACTTCTTATAAAGCTCTGAATTTGTTAGTTGCTATTTCATATAGTGGCAGCTTTCATGTGCCAAAACTTTTTAGCGTATTTTTCTCAAAAAATGTACCCCGTGAGTGACCGTGATATACTATATATTTAGTTACCTAATTAATGTGAGCAATTCTATAAAGTCTTGGTTGCATTTTTCAAGACTCCGTGACCATTTTTTCCCTAAAATTCCAATATGTTCATCGTGTTAATTAATTGCTGAAGTACCAAGAAACCAATTAATTGCTATATGGCCTCCCAATATTCTTCATAGAACTGTATATGACGGTTTCCAATGCAAGTTCTTCATATATAGATTCTCTAATGCAAAAAACAGTTTTAGAGACGCTAGCATAGACACATCATACATAAGAACAAATTTCCTTTAAAAATTTATTATAAGAGAAAAATGGTTATGTCCCCCAGTGTACTATTAATTTCATCATTTCATTATATAATTATAAAACGATTCAATCAACGGTTTAAGTTTTCAAAACTTTTTATGTGTATCGTCATTAAATCTTCATTTTAATGCTAAAAAAATTGTTATATAATTTGATTTTGTAAAAAAAATATGCAATTTTTAATTCTTGAAAAAATTAAACAAAATCACATTTGTCCTTCTATGAACTTCCATTTAAAGAATTGGATTTTAATACTTACATGTGACTTTTGTTGAGGAGTACGGAGTAGCGCGATATTTGAAATGTGCTAAAGATTAAAGATTCACATCTCAACCTAAAACATTGGCATTAGGTTTATGCGTCATTTTCTTTATATATTCAATATTTTTTCAATTCCTAGTCAATGTAAGACTAATCACTCATAATTGAATTTCAATAACTTTCTCATCTATTATGTTGCAATATTGAAAATATGTTGCCACCGAAATAAAGGATTACATGGTCATTGTCACTAAATGAAAAGACAGTAATTAGTCCTTGTAGCTTACTGGATCTGTCTTTCTTTCTAATTACTAAAAGCCCCCTTCTTCTTTCTTGACACAAATGAAGGATCATACATTCCAGATTTTGCAGCCCTATCATTGTTAAGTAGTGATGGGAAGTGAGATTTTTTTTTAAGCATGAGATTGACAAAGCGAATAATGCATGTCAATAATTCAAATGCTTCTATTGAATTTTTTGTATTTTTAATTTTTTTTTATTGAATAAAAAAGTTATTCATTCTTAAACTTTATTAGACTACTTTTATCAAATTTCAAAAAGTTGAGGAATCAATTTTAAATTATGAAAATAGGGATCAATTTACAAAATTTAAAAATTTAAGGACCAATATAAAAATCTTTAAAAATTAAAAGGACTACATTGCAATTTTGAAACTTTATAAAGATCGATTTGCAAAATTTTGAGAATTTAAAGAGGCAAGTTTGTAAAATTTGAAACATTTAGAGATCAATTTATAAAATTTGAAAGACTTACAAGAGCCAATTTGTAACTTGTTGTATAGATAAGGAAAAAAGTAATTTCAAATTTTTTATTTTTAGGTAATATTTTGTAACTTAAATTTAACATTGTTATTTTAAAAGTTTCAAATTTTTTGTCCAAACAACATAATTTACATAAAACAATATTTTTTAAAAAAATTGAATTCTCTCACAAAAATAATACTACCTTATTAAAATCTGAGTCAAACACACTATTATTGCATATAGAAAGGAAATGGATTTACTTTCAAATGGGTGGAAACATGGATGCACCGATTTGTCCCTTTTTGTGATTCATTGTTAGTTTGTTACCAAGGATGGATAAAAAAAAATCGATTAATGGGGGCAACATAATTAACCCATTTGTTACCGTGTTTTTTTTTATAATGTTTTTTAAAAGTATTTCATTTTTGTATATTTTTTTAAATAAAAGCTACTGATGAAAAGTTAATTTAAATAATTTAGTATAAAATATTATTTTAAATATTTTATTTTTTTACTACAATATTTTTTATAGTAAAATAATTAAAACCAAAATATTTAAAATGAGAAATTATTTTGAATAGCTTGTTATAAAATTTATTTTCAAAATATATATTCTTGTTAAAATATTTGTGATTTTTATTGTGTTAAAATATCTGAGAATAAATATTTAAGTTATTAAATATAAAAATTATATTTTTAATCTTTTACAAACAATAA
>JBBPBR010000003.1:54812461-54866333 GCA_037974775.1 Cicer pinnatifidum
TTTTAATATTTAATTTATGATTAAAAAGTAATAAATTTAATTATAATACTAACGACATATAAATTATTTTATCAAATTCACAAATGTCATTAAGTATCACGTTAAAATTTTATATCGCATATTTAAAGTTTTAATCTTGTTTAGATTTAATTCTTATATAAATCCATCACCATCATTACATGTAACACAATATAACAAATTTTTATTCTAACTTTATAAATGAATTAAGTCATTTAAATATTATGTATATCTTTTAATAATTTTGAATTATATTATGTGATTTTTATGATTTACTCTAGATCTAATCGAGATTCCAATGAATTTCTTCTATAAACAATGGTGACATACAATGATGGATTTGTCTAAAAAGTTTGGAGTGACCGACATAAAATTATAATATATATAAATCAAATATGCAATAACAAAAAAATTAAAGTGTAATAAACACAAAGTAAAATATCAAATAATTTAACTATATGACTTAAAAAATCTTAAAGTAATGCTCTAATAAACTCAAAACCATTTATGTTGATCAATAATACAAAACAAAAAAAATCAAACACCTTATATGAAACAAAAAATCAAAGAGCTTGTATGCAACAAAAAATCAAACAACTTGTATGTAATAAAATATCAAACACCTTATATGCAACAAAATATCAAACTCATTATATGCAACACATCGACCAATCCATGCGTCCATCACATATCAGAAATATAGAGAGAAAAAAATATCACACACTGAAAGTCAAACCTTTTGAAGAGTGCTATAAGTATTTGGTAAATGACAACTTCACTAAATTTAACTTTTCATAATTCATGGACGACCTATAGTTCTTATGATTAAATGACTTTCATATACTCTTAATAATAGCCTTAATAAGAATATATTAGTATTTTATTTCCTTTCATGAAGTCGGATCCTATTTAACCCTTATTTAAATGAGTCCAGTTACCCCATACTTGTTTGTACCTTGATATGTTAATGTCTGATTATTAAGGCCTATTTAATTTTTGTAAGTTACAAGATTTTGATCCTATAAATAGGTATCACCCTTTGAAAAGTATTATAGAAAGACTGTTGGAACATAAGTATGTTATAGTGTGAATTTAAAAATGTGTTGAAGTTCCACATTGGAAAGAAATATTTTTTTGTAAATTTAAGTGGAAAGAAACTTATTTTAGAATTCAAGTCCAACATTGAAAATAATTTTTTTTGAAATCCCACATTAGAAAACTATCATATTTTGTATAGTTTCAACTCTATACATACTAAGTCCCACATTGTTTAGAAAACATATGTGAGTTTACTTCCATCACTATATAATGAGCTTCAAACTATTGTGAAAAACACACCAAAGTTGGATGTTTTTCTCAACTTTCTCTTTTCTCCCTCTTATATTCTGCTCGCCTAATTTTCGAGCCACTTCTCCCCTTTCTTTCTGTCCCTTCTAGTTTTTAGAGCGGTTATTATTCTGCAGTCGCTTTCGGTTTTTAGAGCGGTTATTATGTTGCAGTCCCTTTCGGTTTTTAGAGCGGTTATTATGCTGCAGTCCCTTCCGATTTTTTAGAGCGGTCGTTATGCCGTAGTTCCTTCATTTTTTAGAGCGGTTGTTATGCCGTAGTTCCTTTGGTTTTTAGAGCGGTCGTTATGCCGCAGTCCCTTTGGTTTTTAGAGCGGTCGTTATGCCGCAATCCCTTTGTTTTCTAGAGCGGTTGTAATGCCGTAATCCATTTGTTTTTAGAGCGGTTGTTATGCCGTAGTTATGAGTGATCATAGTACCGTATTGCGAATGATTTTAATCGTCATATTGAGATTGACTTTAACCGTCATATTAAGAGTGGCTTTAAGCGCCATATTGAGGGTGTAATTCTAGAACGATTTTCTACGGTGCAGTGGAACTCCGATACAATGAATCTGGGTTGTTTTATCCTGGAGACTTCGTGGTTGATAGTCTGCCTTGCACAATTTGAGCAATGTCGTGGAACGTCTTAAAGAGAGCGACCTAGTCCGCGACTCAACCCAGTAATATCTTTGGTGACATAAATTGTGATTTTTAAATAGTTTTTGAAACCCAAAACCAACAATTTTAAGACTTTTTTTTTTTTCTGCTATGTTAACCGAAGAGATTATTGGATTTGGTTATGTTGCCTCTTGTTTTAATAAATTGTTTTAGTTTACAACAAAGGATAAGAAAGCTGAAGAATTAACCCATGGAAAAATTGATAAGAATTATATTCTTAATGGAGTTGCTGATAATCTGTATAACTACTACAGTTTCAGCAATAATGCTGGAGATATTTGAAATGCTCTGAATGAGTACATAGTGAGCTGCTACCCAGAGTATCAGATGATTGATGAGTACGTAAGAGTATCATATGACTGATGATAGATCCGTGGAGGCACTCTCCAGTAAAATTCAAAAGATAATTCATGAGATCATCTATTAAGGTACATCACTCATGACATTTAAATTAAGTGTTGAAATTTAATATGTATCTTTATGTTTGAATGTTGAAATCAATAAAATGTCTATTTTTGCATACATGTTGTGTGATTTTAAATTTTGACATGCTATACTATGTGATGTGAACATATTTGATTTCAAAATTAAGTAACTTAGGTTTAATTCCAAAGTTATTGTTAAATGATTTTGAAAAATGTGATTTTTGTAGTCAAGCTAAAATAATAAAGAGTTCACATAAATTTGTAGTTAGAGAATCTGAGTCTTTAGATTTATTACACTTTGATATATGTGAACTTGATGAGACGTTAACAAGAAATGAAAAATAAAAATGAAACGTTTGACATGTTAAGTATCTTTGTAACTGAAATTGAAAATCAATTTAGTAGAAAGATTAAAAGGTTCCAAGCATGATTCTAGTTTGTTTAAATAAGTTTTATAAATTGTATGGAATTATATGTGGAACAACTGCACCATAATTGCTTGAAGTGAATGGTAAAGTTGAAGAAAATAAAAGGAATAGAACTCTTATTGAACTAGTTGTTGCTAGTATGCTTAACTATATTATTGCATCTAATTGGTGTGCAGAAAATATATTGCTTAAATGTTATGTTTGAATAGAGTTCTTAAATCTAAAAACAAAACATCTCCTTATGAGATAGTGAAGAAAAGACAATCGAACTTGTCTTATTTTCAAACATGGGGTGGTCTGACTTATGTCAGAATCCCCGATCCCGAGCGAATTAAACTCACCAATAGAGCCTATGAATGAGAATTCATTGGGTATGTGGTAAAGAACAAAACGTATAGATTTTATGACCTAAATGCAAAAGTGATTATAGAGTCAAATGATGTTGACTTCTATGAAAATAAATTCCCTGTAAAATGGAGAAATAGTGGGGGCAGCGGACCAAGTTACGTTGTTATAAGAAGCACTGAAAGCAGCAAACAAGGTGAAACATAAACTCGGAGAAGTAAGAGAGTCAGAGTTGCTAAAGATTATGGAGCATAATATATGGTCTATAATTTAAAAGAGGATCCTGCAAATCTTAATGAAGCTCTATCATCATTGGATGCAGATCTATGGCAAGAAGCTATAAATGATGAAATTGATTCTCTAGAGTCTAACAAGACCTGAAATTTAGTAGATTTGCCTCCTAGTTGCAAACCAATAGATTGTAAATGGATTTTGAAAAATAAACTAAAACCCGATGGATCTATTGATAAGTACAAGCACGCCTTGTAGCCAAAGGTTTTAGACAAAGAGAAAATATAGATTTCTTCGACACTTTCTCACTAGTCACTAGACTAACTTCCATTAGGGTGCTTATATCACTTGCGGCTATTCATAACCTGGTGATACACCAGATGGATGTTAAAACTGTCTTTTTAAATGGTGACATGGAAGAAGAAATTTATATGAAACAACCTAAAGGTTTTGTAATTCATGGACAAGAAGACAATGTCTGTAAGTTAGATAAATCTCTATATGGTCTTAAACAAGCTCCTAAGAAATGGCATGAAAAGTTTGATTACTTGATTAAATCGAATGAGTTTAAAGTGAATGAAAGTGACAAATGTATTTACTACAAATTTGAAAATGACATTTGCACTATCATATGTCTCTATGTAGATGGCATACTCATATTTGATTCAAATATTCATGCTTTAAAATTTTGAAATCATTGTTGTGTAATAATTTTGATATGAAAGACCTCGGAGAAGCGAATGTAATCCTTGGAATCAAGATTACTAGGTCAGAAAAGGGAATTTCTTTGGATCAATCTCACTACGTTGAAAAGATCATAAAGAAATATAATTATTTTGACTGTAAACCTGCTTGCACATCATACGGTCCAAGTGTGAAACTTTTCAAGAACACTGGTGAAGGTGTTAGACAAACTAAATATGCGAGCATCATTGGCAGCCTGAGGTATACCACTGATTGTACTAGACCCGACATTGCCTATGTCATGGGATTGTTGTGCAGGTTTACTAGTAGACCTAGTATGGAGCATTGACACGCTATTGAATGAGTCATGAGATACCTTAAAAAGAATCATGAGTCTCAGATTACACTATCAAAGGTTTCCTGCCATCCTTGAAGGATACAACGATGCTGATTGGAACACCTTATCAGATGACTCCAAAGCAACTAGTGGCTATGTTTTTAGTATAGTCAGTGGTGTTGTATCATAGAAATCGAAGAAACATACGATATTGACTCAGTACACTATGGAGTCTAAAATGATAGTACTAGCTACTGCTACTACTAGTGAAGAAGCAAGTTGGTTGAGATGCTTGCTAGCAGAGATCCCTAAGTGGGAAAACCTATGACAGATGTGTTGATCCACTACGATAGTACTGCAACTATTGCGAAGAATCATTATTACAACAATAAGAGACGACAAATTCGTCGTAAGCACAACATTGTTAGAAAGTTATTTACTAAATGAGTTGTTATAGTGGATCATGTATGCACTAATGAGAATTAAGCAAATCCTTTGACGAAAGGATTAGCTACAGAGAAAGTCATAAATACATCTAAAAGGATGATACTAATGCTTATAGAGTCACTCATGATGGTAACCCGACCTAAAAGACTGGAGATCCCAAGAATTAGGTTCAATGGGTAATAACAAGTCGTGAAGTGATATGAGATGAACATGCTGTTATAAATTAGAGAAGCATGATTCCTGAAGCGATGATAGGATGAGGTAATAGAAACTCTTAATGAGATCTATACTCTACGTGGAGGGAGTACCTAACTACAGGAGTACACTTGATAGACTCACCTATATGAATGTGGAAGTGGGGCCGCTTCCTATGGAAATTCGAGGCAGAATTCCTAGAGCGTTCACTATACTGGAATACACGTGCAGGACCATTAATGCACATACTTTTGAGAATACACTCTATGAAAAGGTTGTGTGTGGGTTTGATGTCAGAGATAGAGTTCAAGACTACGAGTCACTCTTGTTGAATCTGAATCTTACTTACTATGCGAAGATTCAAGTCAAGAGACACCTTTGTTTATGCACAATCTTATAGAAGTATTTTATGCTATTTTAGAATCATTTTTTTAAATTCAAGTGGAGGATTGTTGGAACATAAGTATGTTATAGTGTGAATTTAAAAATATGTTGAAGTCCCACACTGGAAAGAAATATTTTTTGTAAATTTAAGTGGAAAGAAACTTATTTTAGAATTCAAGTCCCACATTGAAAAGAATATTTTTTGAAATCCCACATTAGAAAACTATCATATTTTGTGTAGTTTCAACTCTATACATATTAAGTCCCACATTGTATAGAAAACATATGTGAGTTTACTTCCATCACTATATAATAAGCTTCAAACTATTAGGAGAAACACACCAAAGTTGGATGCTTTTCTCAACTTTCTCATTTCTCCCTCTTATATTCTGCTCGCCTAATTTTCGAGCCACTTCTCCCCTTTCTTTCTGTCCCTTCCAGTTTTTAGAGCGGTTATTATGCTGCAGTCGCTTTCGGTTTTTAGAGCGGTTATTATGCTGCAGTCCCTTTCGGTTTTTAGAGCG
Organism: Cicer pinnatifidum; assembly: GCA_037974775.1. NCBI lineage: Eukaryota > Viridiplantae > Streptophyta > Magnoliopsida > Fabales > Fabaceae > Cicer > Cicer pinnatifidum. The sequence continues at coordinate 54,818,486 of JBBPBR010000003.1, forward strand.
GTCATTATGCCGTAGTCCCTTTCGGTTTAGAGCGGTTATTATGCTGCAGTCCCTTCCAGTTTTTTAGAGCGATCGTTATGCCACAGTTTCTTCGTTTTTTAGAGCGGTTGTTATGCCGCAGTCAAGCGGTCGTTATGCCGTAGTTATGAGTGGTCGTAGTACCATATTGCGAATGACTTTAATCTTCATATTGAGAGTGACTTTAACCGTCATATTAAGAGTGGCTTTAAGCACCATATTGAGGGTGTAATTCTAGAATGGTTTTCTACGGTGCAGTGGAACTCTGATACAATGAATTTGGGCTGTTTTATCCTGGGAACTTCGTGGTTGATAGTCTGCCTTGCACAATTTGAGCAGTGTCGCGAAACGTCTTAAAGTGAGCGACCTAGTCCGCGACTCATCCCAGTAATATCTTATGTGACATAAATTGTGATTTTTAAATAGTTTTTGAAACCCAAAACCAACAAAGACTATCTTCTCTATTCTCTCTATTATTATTATTTTATATATATACTTCTCTAGTTTGATTTATTTTTATACTATGTTATCAACACAATATTCTAGCAGAGTGATAGCTTAATCAACTTTGACTATATATTACTAGAAAAATTATTCTTCTCACTATCTTTGCACAAATCTAATTCATGATCATGTTACATCTTCTTTCTCATTGTTTTTGTTTTAGTTTCATATCTGCCATTTATATTTCTTGCATGAAATTTTTATTGAGAATTATATTCAGTTGACACAATTATCGTGTTTGAATTTTTTTTTAAAGAAATAATATTTAAGCATCTCTAAAATATTACATAAATAATTATTTTTTTAATCAATATATATAAAGATTAGTGATATAGTTCTTGAAAAATTAAAAAAATAATAATAAATTTAAGCATCCTTGTAGGATTGCTTAAAATATTGGTTTTCTTAATACGTTGATTTGATTTGTGGTTTAAGTTCTCAAAAAATTAATAATTTAATATCCAACATTCAACTAGAGTGTACAAAGTATGATTTGTGGTTTTGATTTGTGGTTGCCTTCTCAAAGAAATAAACTTTTACACATAGCTAAAATTTTGAAGGTTTACTTTATCCGAACGACTGTAAAAACTTCCTTTCTATATTCACTAATTTGATAAAATAAGAAAACCACTTGATAAGAGTTTATTTGATTCTCGGTATTTAAAATCAAATTTTAAACCATTATAACACGTCTCAATAATGGTTGTTTATTTTTCTCACAAACTCGATGATACTAAGTCGTTGTGAGAAAGTTGGAGAATAATTAATTGATAGAAATATTCTCGAGTGGTTGAAATCAGATAATTACGTTTTAGTAGAAAATCTTCATGTTGAAGGGATTAGACATAGCTATCAAGTGAATAATGAACCAATATAAATTTGTATGTTATCTCCTTTTTCTATTAACTTTATTTGTGCTCCAAAGTTTCTATTTGTCATTTTTCAAAAAAGGGATTGTTTTTAAAATTAATATTTTTCTTGAAAAAATATTTTTCAAAACTTGGGATTGAAAAAAGTTATTGTTTTTCAATACAATTCAAATCTTCCATTTTCTTGTGTTTTTCACTCTCTTCAATTGGTATTAGAGTTCACACTTTTGTTTGGACACTTAATAATGTTAGAGAAAAGAACCTTTGTGAAAAATATAATGACAAGGGGTGGGAATAGGCCAGACCAGGCCATGCTTTGAAAGGCCCGAGCCTGGCCTACGATTTATTTTTTCGGCCTAAGCCTGGCCTACGGCCTGTCATAGGCTTTTTTTTCGGTTTGGCCTGACCTTTTTAATAGTCTGGTCTGGCCTGGAAGACTTTTTAAAAGTCTTTTTAAACACAACCATTATTACCTCTTAAACAAAAAGGAACAACTACTGAGTGATTGACTAATTGAACGGTTATCGAATATGAAACTACTACCAAATATAGAACCGCTACCGAATATGAAACGACTACTTAATATGGAATAATTACTAAGTGATTGCCTAATTGATAGAATCTAAAATAAAAAATAATATTATTAATATAATAATAAAATATAATATTAATAAATAATAAATCTATATAGACTGGCCTGTCAGGCCTAATAGGTTTTTTTATAAGCCTGAGCCTGACCTATTTAAATAAATAGGCTTTAAAAACAGTCTGAGTCTAGCCTTTTTATTAAATAGGTCAGGCCAAGTCAGACTATAAGTAGGCCAGGTCATAGGCCCCTACGGACGGCCTAACATATTCCCATCCCTATTGGCAACGTTACATAAGTGAGTTTTGTATTTAAACCACATGTGTTTAAAGCTGCAGACTTTGAGTACTAGAAAGAGAAAATGGAGTCATTTCTTATATCTCATAGTTCTAGCCTTTTAGATATCATCGAGGATGGATTTACTTCACCTCTAAATATAAGTGCATGTGTAGAAATACACATAAAAAAAACTCGGTGTAGATCAAAAGAATATCGTATATATGAGGTAAATCAAAAAGCTAAACACTACATAATGTGTGTTATGAAAAAATGCGAGTATGATAATAGGGGAAAAATTGGTAATACTAAAGAGATATGTGATTCCTTGAAATTGGCTTATGAAGGTATGACCAAGTCATGAATCCAAATTAAGTTTGCTTGTTAGCTTATGGAGGTAATGACCAAGTCACACATCTTAATTAAATGTGATTGACAATATGAGTTCAAAATGGAGAATGATACAAGCACTGAAGAAATGTTTTTAGGATTCCAAATTCTTTTTCAAGGTCTTGAAGCACTCAACAAAAGTTATATCACTTATCAACATGTTAGGAAAATACTTAGGTGTGTGCCAAAGAAATGAAGACCCAAATATAAATGCAAGATCGACTAATGAACTGAGTGAAATATTATACAATGATGAACTCTTATTTCTTTCTGGATGAACCCAAAAATTGTGGGTTAGACGAAGGAAACACCAAAAGCAATTTCTTAGAAGAGATTCTAGAGGTTTCAAAGACTCATAATGCATTGACAAGAAGCATATCACCTATTATAAGTGCAGAGAATCAAGGAACAATAAATCATAATGTCTTGGCCTTGAACAAGAAAGGATCAAACGATGTAACTTCAAATGAAAGAAAATCTAAAAATTACAATAGCTAATGTGATAAACTATAGACTTATAGAGCAAATCGCAAAGTATCTGCTAAGTATGAAAATCTAAAAATTACAATAGCTAATGTGATAAACTATAGAGGACAATCAGAAGTTAAAATTTGATTTTTCAAGTTCATCAAAGAGCGTTTAATAAGGAAGCATTTCAACAATTTCTTGTTAATGGTATAGATAAAAACAAGTAAGTTGCCATGATTTATGGTGTGAGCAGAATTAGAAAACAAGATTTTGGCTTTGTTGAAGAAAAGGTTCCAACTTCCTCATCCAGTCATGAATATGTTAATACATCTTTATGTTCTTGTTGTTTGAAGAAAGGTCATAACAGGGAAACCTGTAAATGGTTGAACAAAAAGAAGGTAAAACCTTCTAAGACTAACAAAGAAGGAACCAATAAAATATAAGTACCTGAAGATAAAACATTTTATGTTACAAATTTTTCTAAAAACCAAGTTGAGACACCAGTCATGATACCTAGACAATAGTTTCTCATAACACATGATACGAGAAAATCATATTTCCAAGAGCTTATGTACTAAGATGATGGGTACATAGGGATCAAGAGGAACCAAAAAGAATTGATTGTTGGACATCGTATTGCGTGACACGCTCTATCTTGAAAATGTTTTAGAGCCTAAATATAATAAAAAAAATTTGGAAAATTTGGTCCATAAGTAAAATATATTCAAGTATAGAAAAATCATAATTAAAAAACATATTGAAATAATGGATAAAAAAAGTTCAAACCGCAAAAATGGTGAGACTAATCAGAATTGACTCTATACGATCTCAATTTAATAGAAGACTAACATGTTGATGATCAAACAAAGATAAACTACTATCTACTACATTTGTGGCATATCAATTACTTTGTCTCTTCCCCGTTATCATGTGTTTCATATGTTGTCATCTAATCATCCACCTCCACTTGTAGTATGTAAGCAGTCACTTGAGAAACTAACTAAGGTGAGTCATCATTCTCAAGATATAATCAAAGGAAGTACGGAAAATCAAATGCACATTCAATATCATAAGACATAATCAAAGGAAGTACGGAAAATCAAATGCACATTCAATATCATAACATATAACACATAACAATATCAACAAATGCATGATAAGTCGATAAGAATTCTAATGAACGACTTCTTAAAATTAAATCATTCTAACCTCATGTTGATATGAGTAGAGAAGTCACCTACTACCCCATGTAAAAAGAGTGTCTAGTTAGGATGATTAAGTATTCAACGGAACTCCCCAACGATATCTCGCCTTTAGGTAAGATCTTCTTAACGACAACACCCAACATGTCCTATTGTATGAATCCAACACAAAACATACAGAACATAACATTTAACATCAATTAATCACTTTGCGACGACAGTTAGCTTGTATCTACAACTAAGTGTACTATGACAGATTAACGTTCATCATCAACAAATCAAGCAATATCAATAGTATTTAACATTACTAACTTAATAACAATTTGTCAACCTATCTATTAACACTTAACCTATTATTACTAATTAATTGGTTATGATTTATTATTTTTACTTAACCTAATCAATTAACTCTAGAGTTATATTGATTAATCCATAACTTAATTGTTTTCTAGTTTGGACTCTTTACCTAATCGATTAACCCTAAGCCTCCAATCGCTTTATTCATAACTTAATCATTTTTTTGATTATGATTCTCTACCTAATCTAATCCATACTAATCTATTATTCTTAACTGAATATATATTCTAATTCCAACTTACCTTTTTAAGCGATTTAATGAACTTCCCTAATCGATTATTCATTAACTTGGATGTTTTACAATTGTGGGCATTATCAAAATCAATCATCAAAGTCCAATTTATTTGTATATTTATCTTAACTTATACTAATTGATTTAAGTCTTATGTTACTACTAGATTAATATTAAACAACTATTTTATACAGACTAATTGATGCAGTTTTATTAACATAAAGACATTCTAAATACGAATTATCACCAGTCATCATTATCATACATATAAACACATACATGACATACAAATTAGTAATATGTTAATATGTTTGACTTTTTCATGACTCAGGAGATTATTTGCCATTTGAATTGTTGTTGTACTATCATGTAATACTTTACAAGAAGGAACATCTGTGTCTAAATCATTCAAAAGTTGTTTTAACCATAACACTTCTGAAGTAATTGCTGATAAGTCTCTCTATTCAGATTCAACTGAGGAATTTGATATCATTGACTAATTCTTAGACCTCCCACACAAAGGATTCATCAATGAATATGCAAAAATGAGTTGTAGACTTTCTTGTTAAGGTGCAACTCCGTCAATCAACACCAAAATATGCTGATATTTTTCAAAATCCCTTGACCATGTGTGCCTTTCAAATACTACAGTGTATGATGAATGTCATGTAAACGAGATTGTCTTGGTTGAGCCATGTATTGACTGAGTTTATCTACTGCAAATGATATGATTGGCCTGCAAATGATTAGATATAACAATCTAAAAATCATTCTTCTATGTTGAGATAACTAATAAAGGGTCATCTTCACCACTAAGGTGACTTTTACATCCATTAGAAGAGAAAATGAATGAACTAGTACAACATGCTTTGGAGTAAACTTTGAGTGTCATGTACCAATATCATATTAGGACTAACCTGAATTATGTGATCTACATAGACCAATATAACAATAAGATATGATATGGTTCCTTTAGTAAATAAGGAATGATCAGTTGAGGTTTAATTGAACCCATGTTGCATGATTGTTGTAGAAAAATTGTGGTACCATTATCTTGATGCATGCCTTAACCATATAAACACTAATTCAATTTCCATTGATGAAAGGCTATTTAACTCAGTAGAATCCAAAAAGTGGTGAGTTTGACCAGTGGAGGAAAAATGTCTATAAAATCAAAGACCATGTTTTTAAGTAATTGTCCAAGTATTGTTTGCCTCAAGAGCTGTTATTTCTTCACGTATAGCCTTGTACCATTCCAACAGTTCAGGTGCTTAGTGATAGAACTCGGGTTCAAAAATAGAGAGGACATGCATATCGGAGTCTCTAAAGGGAATGAATAACTTGTCTTAGGAAATTGTTTGATTTTTAGGATAAGTGATATGATTGACAATATCATTTAGATAGGTAATCCGCAATTGGGTTATGTTGTTTATTGGACCTTCTAAGGTGAGAGATAATTGGATGGTCGATTTTGTTATTATCAAAAGATCAGCGGGAACTATGACAGGGTCATTGTCATATGAATTGTGATCATTAATGAGGATTGGTAAAAATAGATGCAAAAAACGACCAATATATTCATTTGGCTGAGAAGGTAAATGGAAAAGGAATGTATTCTCATGGAATATTACATCTCTAAAAACATAAAAAGATTTAGAGAACAAGTTATAAACATTGAAACCCTTATTTATTTTTTAAAACAAAAAATTAGAGTATAAAAGTATGGCATAACAGTTATGACATCTCAACTATGTTACACTCCATAATCTTTACCTATCATTTACAGCACCATAATAAATATTATTAAAGAAGCAAACATAAGGGAAAGATCTTGCCTTGTTAAAAATTATACCAAGAAAATCCCACAGGATAAAACCATGGTAAAGGTAGGTAGACTATTTCTATTTTTGAAAAAAAGCATCTTGAAGGTAGGAATTATATTCCACGAGTAAAACCCTGAACACTGAAAGCAAAGTTTGCAAGCTTATCTACACAATGATTTCCTTCTCGATATGTATGATAAATGATAAAGGGATAGTCTTTAACAATATTAAGACAATCTAGCCAACGATTACATAATTGCAAATGACTTTGAACCCCTTATAACAAGTCGGTTATCCAAGAAAAACACAAGGAATTGCTCTTTGGGTGAATTTTGTTATATGTTGGGGAATAGTGGAAATGTAGCATAGATATCCAAACACTCTAAACTCAAAGTAAGCAGACAACTTTTCATACAACAATTCAAATGGTGATTTACCCTTTAACACAATAGAGGGAGTCTTATTTATAATTAATGTTGTATTGGCTATGCATTTTTCCCATAATTTGATAGTTATCTTGGCAAGAAACATCAAAGACCTTGCAACATATACCAAGTGTCGATGCTTGTGTCCAACCACTAAATTTTGTTCAGGTCTGTAAAGGCAAGAGAATGATGTTCAATCCCATTATCTTGCAAAAATTGACACATGGAAAACTCTTTTGCATTATCAATACAAATAGTTTTAATCACCTTAACAAAAAGAGTTTTCACAAGGTCAAAATATGTTGGATCCTGACTGGTGCATCAAATTTATTAGTTATTAGATATATCCATGTAAAACCACTGAAATCATCCACAATAGTAAAAAAAAATGATTTTCTAGCCTAGACAATTTGTTTGTAAAGACCCCATGTATCACAATGAATTAAGTCAAACGAATGAGAATAAAAATTATTCTTAGAAGAAAAGAGATATCTAGTGGTTCCATAAATAATTGAACAAACAAAAAATGATAAGAAAGCTACATAATTAACCCAATAGGATGATAATGATGACCTCTATAACAATTATTTTCTTGATGGACTTGCTAATGATATGTATGATTATTATAGTTCCAATAACACTATTGGAGATCTTTAGAATGCTTTGAAGAAGAAATATGATACCGAGGAAGTTGTGGCTAAAAAGTATGATGTAAATCGCTACTTCAAGAATCAGATGATCGATGACAGATACTTGGAGGCTCAATCCCATGTAATTTAGAACATAACTCATGAGATCATCTCTAATTGTATGACTTTCGATGAACAATTTCAAATTGTTGTTATTATTATTGACAAACTTCCCTCTGCTTCGAAGGATTTAAAAAAATTCTCTCACGCATTAAACAAAAGAACTTTCACTAGAGAGCCTGATAATTCGCCTGTGAATTGAAGAAGAATCTTAAAAGCAAGACTAGAAAGATGAAGTACTAGTTGTTTCAAACAACAACAAGAAACTAATAAGTGTAATTTTTTAAGCAAACGGGCAAAACACTCAAGAATCATAACCACAATAAGAATGAGAACTCTCTAATAAGAATGGGAACAACAAGAAGGTGTTGAGGCTACCCCAGAACAAAAGTGGTCGTGATAGCATTTTTGTTGTTGTAGATCGATTTTCTAAGATGGCACATTTCGTTCCTTGTCATAAAATTAATGATGCAAGTCATATTGCAAACTTGTTTTTCAAAGAGGTTGTAAAATTGCATGGTATACCTAAATCCATGGCTTCAGATAGGGATATTAAATTCTTGAGTTGCTTTTGGAAAACCTTGTGGGATAAACTAGATACAAAGTTGTTATTTTCCACTACTGTCATCCTCAAACGGATGGACAAACCGAAGTGGTCAATAGAACTCTTGACACCATGCTTAGAACATTTGTGCATGCAAATCCAAAGGTTTGGGAGGAGTGTTTGTCATTTATTGGATTTGCGTATAATAGAGTTCCACATGGGACCACATCATTTTCTCCATTTGAGGTTGCATATGGTTTTAACCCACTAACTCCACTTGCTTTGCTTCCTTTACCTTTTAGTGATGATGTTTTGCATAATGATGCCGAAGAAAGGGTCAATTATGCCAAGGACCTATATTGTAATGTAAAGATCAATATTGAGACGAAAATAGAACACTATGCAAAGAATGCCAACAAGACTCGAAAGAGAATGATCTTTGAACCCGGTGATTGGATTTGGGTTCACATAAGGAAGGATAGGTTTACCTCCTTAAGGAAATCCAAGCTTCAAACAAGGAGTGATGTCCCCTTCAAGTTATTGGAGCGGATACATAATAATGCATATAAGATAGACCTTCTCGGCGAGTATCAAGTTAGTGCTGCATTTAATGTTAGTGACTTGTCTCCTTGTGATGTAGGTGAAACAAGTGACGAGGAGCTAAATTTAAGGACAAATTCTCTTCAAGAGGGAGGGAATGATGTGGACCAACTCTATATGAAGGCTAATGAGTTTCAAGAACTATGAGTGGAAGGACCATTGACTAGATGGAAGGTTAGGAAGCTAAAGGAACAATTAGAGAAACAAGTTGTTAATTTTTTTAGTCTTAAGACCTATGACAAGATTGGTCCACATTATATTAATCTTTTGGCCATAGAAATACCTTAAGACTTGTTTTTAATTTTGGTATGTAATAATCATACCTTATAATTAGGAATTATGTTGACTTGTGCGTGTGCCTAAATATTTGGTAGCTTAAGTACAATGTCATTAGTTGTGTGTAACCTAGAAACCATGTTATTTTGTGTTAGACTATATATGTCTGTTTTTTTTTTATTGTAAGACATAAGAGACTTTTTTTTAAAACAAGAAAACACTTTGAGTGAGATTAGAGAAATGCTCTCTAGGGTTCTTCTTTGAACCAAATTTGGATCTTATCAAGAGCTTCTTACTCTTGTGGTGATTCTACCTTGATCTTATCATTCCTTGTGGAGTGTGGCGATTTCTACCATTTCATTCCTTCTCCATATTTTCTTCTTTGTGTTCTCCATTTTATTTGGTACTTTGTTTGAAAATATCACTTGGTTAGATCCTTCAACTCATATGGAAACACTCAAATCCATATTAAATTGTGAAGCAGTAACTACCTCTTAGAAATGACTCTAGCTCACAATTCATCTACTATAAATGTAGGAAACTATGTCGTATGGCAAACAAGTGTAGGAAGAGGCCAATTCACCTCTTAGAAATGATTCTAGCTCAAATTCATCTATGGAAAGACGTTGATTCTAAAGAATGTGATGCACACTCTAGAGATAAAAAAGAATTTGGTTTCTGGTTTTCATCTTAATAAAGCATGGTTTATTCAGTCTATAGGGGCACATTTGTACATTATTTCTAAAAATAGAACTTTTTTTGGAAAATGGTATGCCACTAATGACATGTTTAAATTAAATATTGAAATTAATGTAATGTCTTTTTCTGCTTTAATGTTGTGTGATTTTAATATTTGGCATGCTAGACTCTATCATATGAACAAATGTGTTATTTCAAACTTAAAAAACTTAGGTCTAATTGCAAAGTTATCTTGAAATAATTTTGAAAATGTGATTTTTGTAGTCAAGCTAAAAATAAGAAAGAGTTCATATAAATCAGTACTTAGAGAATCTCAGCCTTTAGATTTATGTTTAAATATGTTTTTGGTCCTTGTAGTTCTTGTAAGTTTTTTTGTTTGAATTTAGTTCCCATAAAATTAAATACAATCGATTTTTGTCTCTAATGTCAAATTAAAGTTACAAAAAAAGAGATGATAAACAACTTAATATGTGACCTTATAAATGCACACCAACACATCATCTTTTATGATATATTAAAAATTAAAATATTTTATATCATTAATTAATAAATTTATTTATTTATCATTTAATAATAAATATTATTTTATAAACAAAAAATATGAATAGAAATTAACAGATGCATTTAAGGGTTTTTAGAAAACTCGTCTGCTTCCATGCCATAAATCATATAACTCTTATCTTCTTGACCCTATTCATTAACGTCTCTTTCTACTTTCATTTCCTTACCACATAAATGTAATAGGAGAACTCATATGATACTGTTGGAGTGAGGGGTAGAGTTGAGTTTTAAAGCCACATATGTGGAGTATTGGTACTTACATCATCCTTCATCTATCAAGAATTCTTATAAGACTCCAACTAGAATGTTTATTTTTGAAGCCAATTGTGTTTTGTGGTAAGGAAATGAAAGTAGACAAAGACGTCAATGAGTAGGATCAAGAAGATAAGAGTTATATGATTTATGAAAGGGAAATAGACAGTTTTCAAAAACTCTTAAATCCTTCTTTTAGTTTCTATTCATATTTTTTTAATAAAATAACATTAATTGTATAATGATAAATAAATAAATTTATTAATTAATAAAATAAATATTTTAATTTTAATATATTATAAAAGATGATGTGTTAGTCTCAATGGTGGGGGAAAATTTTTATTAAATGTTTGCTATGTTTTGAATAAAGTTTCCAAATCTAAAAGCAAAACATTTTATTACGAGATTCTGAAGAGAAGACAACTCAACTTATTTTATTTTTGAACTTGGAGATGTTTAGCTTATGTTAGAATCCCCAATCCCAAACAACTTAAACTCGCCAGTAGAGCCTATCAATGTGTATTCATTGGGTATGCAATATACATCAAAGCGTATAAGTTTTATGACCTAAATGCTAAATTGATCATATAATCAAATGATGTTAACTTCTATGAAAATATATTCCCATTCAAATCGGGAAATAGTGGAGAAGGCAAAACATAACCTCAAAGAAGTAAGAGAGCAAAAGTTTCTAAATATTATTGATTCGCTTATACGGCTTATACTTTGGAAGAGGATCCTACAAATCTTCAAGAAGCTTTGTCGTCTTTGGATGCATATCTATGGCAAGAAACTATAAACGATGAGATGAATTATCTAGAGTCTAACAAGACCTGATATTTAGTGGACTTGCCTCCTGGTTGCAAACCGGTAGGTTGTAAGTGGATTTTGAAAAAGAAACTAAAACCTTGTGAAATTGTTGATAATACAAATCTTGCCTTGTAACCAAAGATTTTAGACAGAAAAAATATAGATTTCTTATACACTTTTTCACCGATCATAGATATATTGTTACTCCCCTACTAGTCCCCTCAGCGACCTCCAAGCGAACAATACTCCTACTTCCAATAACTTGTATTTGGGTTATGTAACTATTGATTGCTGCAATTTCCTTACTTTATTCTTTGTATAGTGTGGTTCATGTAAAAAAAATATGCTAATAAATTTGTTCACAACTTAGCCACGTTTGCTATAACTTTAGAAGATACTATTTCAATTGAAGAATGTCCACCTTTTATTGCAACAACTGATTAATGGATTTTTTATCTTAAAAAAAAATAGAATTATGTTAAGGGTTAGAATCAAACTCAAAACTCATTTTTACTCTCCTGCATAACTCATATTTGAGCCACCAAACCAATCTTATATCTTGCAGTTTTTTTTTTAAAGTAAAGTGTTAATCAATCAACACTAATGACATTAGGAAATATATGAGTTACATTCGATAAAAAAAAAATAATTATTATTATTTGAAATATACATAATTTTAAAAACTTATTTGATAGTGTATTACAGAATCAAAGCCTATTTTAGTAATTTGTTACCCCACTTATTATAACCTTCTCCAGAAAGGAAAAAAAGTATTCTAACTCATACTACTACGTTATAACCTCCAGGAGAATGAAAATGATTTTAATAACCTCAATTAACAATTAATTTATGTAACTTACAAATAAAAATTACAAATGAAAAGTTAGCTTTTACGTTGAAGAGAAGAAAGTAGTTGTGTTATACATCATTTCCACTTCCCACGTGAGTCCTTCTTACGTTAGTAGTCTCAAAATAAAATAAAATAAAATAAAATTTAATGAAGTATATACTAAAAAAAATACCGTTGCAAATCGAATTAAGGAGGATGTTAAAGAGAACATTGGAAACCGAAGATAGAGAGTCATAGAAATCAGTGCCCTTTGACACAATTTCCATGCATACAATACAGTACATAACTGAACCACAGATATAGCGCCAGCCAGGTCAGATTAGGTGGCGCATTCTTTTTGCATGATAAGCAACCCCAATTACTCATCAGGAGTTACAAAATAAAATAAGAGAACCCACATTCCATTCTCAATGCATGAATATTCCTTTTAAGGACTAAACAAAAATAAGAATTCTTTCACAATCACATATAGCATCACCATAGAGAGATGGGTTACAACAAAGGGTTGCACAATGGAGGGAGTACTCATAGAGGAAAGCCATATGTGTTGATATTATTTATGACATTTGGGGCTGCATTGTTTGCTGTGATGGTGCTTCACAGGTTTAGAGAGAGACGCATCTACAATCTTCTTCTCGATCAGAAAGATCATCAGCTTCTTGCTCTTCAGCTTCTCTTGCAGGTTACTAATTCTCTCTCTTCTTTTCACTTTTATGTATTTCTTATGCTATCAATATCACACTTATTCAACAACATGCATTGCAAACAGCCAACACCAAAAGAAAAGGTGGTCGGGGTTGTTTCTTTTTTGGTTAGTTGATTTGAGGAACCAATGAAGAAATCCTTTTTGTTGTTTACAAATGAGTAAACCGCCAATTTTTCCCCTTTAATATGTTAAGAGGTATCACTGTAATTCTTGAATGTAGTAAAATTATCAAAAATTCTACAAATATATCATTGTTAGTTAGTTTAGTATCTGAATTTGTCTTGTGGGAGTTAATTTGGTCCTGGACATGTTTGATCTATGAAATTACTAACAAAAGACATACTCAGAGTCGGAGATGCTTTTGAAGTTTTAATATATTTAGGGATTATACTGATAGCGCGTCACACATTTTGAGATTAAAATGAGAGTTTACTCGTTTGCAATTTTGGTTGCCTTAGTCCCTTGATGGCTTTGAAACAAATCAAATCAGCCTTGAACAATCAACTAATTCTTTAAAGTCTTTGTTTTGAATTGCATTGTAAAAAATCTTTCTCTAAGGTGAACAATAATAAAGATGATATATTTTGAATATCGATTCAATTCAAGTCTGCTGATGTTTGGTCTGTAGTAAAATTCATTAATAAACACCTGCAGTGACTCTTATTATCTTAATATATGTTTTCTTTTTTTGAATTTCATAGAAGGAAAGAGAACACGCCAAAGAGTTGAGTAGGAAGAACGAAGAGATAAAAGTGAAAATATACGCCTTGAGTAGTCAAAAGATGGAGCTTGCTAGAACAATTCTGGAAATGAAATCGACTGTGGATATACTCAAAGATGAGCAGAAATTGATAGAATCTGCGTTTGAGGAGAAGCAGAATGAGCTCAGAATGATGCAGGAAAATGGGAGAAATTTGGTGAAAGGAGGATCTGAAAGAATAGCTTTAAGAGACAAACTTAAGCAAAAGGAAGCAGAGAGAGAAGACTTAAAGCACCGTCTTGAAACCTCGATTGACCGAGTAAGCACCGATGATTATCCAACCATATTAGATCAAATTGTGACAGAAAATCGAACAATGGAAATACAGAATAGAACTCAGAATGATAATCAAGAAAAAGATGAAAAGTCGCGCGACTCTTTGAAAGATGGAGAGGTTACAGCTGAAGTAAAAGATGAAATTAGGACTAATGAGGAGCTAGGAAAGAAAAATGAAGACCCTCATCAAGATGATGGTAGTGCAGGTGCAAATGCAAAAGATATTGAAGCTGGAGTGGTGGAGGATAGAGGGAAGAAAGCAATCAGAGAAGAGAGTCAAGGACAATTACAGAGTAATGTAGATGGTGGAAGACATGATTTCAATACGAAACAATTATCTGGTATGAAGAGGAAACATGGCCATTTAAGTAGAACAAAGGGGAAGCGATGGAGAACCGTTGTCAAGAATAAGTTGATGGAGAACAACGGGATTTTTGAAAATCATGAAGAGGTAAACATGGGAGATAGAAAGGTTTATAGAGAGGAAAAGGATGGAACAGTTGGAAGAAACTCTGATGAGAAAAAAATCACAAGAGAGGATGAGGGAACAAACGGCAGTAATCGAAGAGAAGCTGAATCAGTGGCTGAATTGTTGAAGATTGAAAACTATGATAATAGAGAAGATGGCATTAGCAATAATACAACAGTGGATAAGACTAATAACCAGGTGATAGAAGAGCATGAAGACACTGTCCAACAAAACTGGAGTGGGAGACGTATTAATAATTCTGGAGAAACAAAATCCAAGATCTTCAACGAAGAGCATGAAGAATTGGAGGTTTCTGGTGTACAAAAGCAAGACAAAGATGCTATTGATGGTGATGACGACGAAAAAGAGGATAATAAGGATGATTTCTTCAACGAATCCCACCCTGAATTTGAAGATGAAAACGAGAAAGAAGAATACAAGGAGGAAATAGACGAGTCAGAGTTTCAGTTTGGTTTGTGATTAAACCATGTTTAGTATTCCTATGATGTGGGTTTACTGGGTTTGAAAATATTTTAAATTACTGACTAAATAGTGTATTAGAGTCATTGTAGGAATTTTATGTGTTTTAGTAGTATAAGACATTTCGTTCATATTTTAATTGATCTATTTATTGACTAAAACTTTGCAGCATTGTTTAATTTATGGTAAGCTCTTACAAGTTATGTCAAAATGTCACTCACACCTCTAGTTTTGTTTTTTTCCATCAGAAAAGACTTGTTTGTTGTCATCTCCATATATTCTCTCAATGAAAAAAGAATAGTGTATGAAAGTTCCTTCTTCTCTTCGCTCATAATATAGTTTGTGAATTTATTTTAATACCATTGGTAATATCTTTTAATTTGATATATTTTGGAAGTGCTTTTGTTGGTAACTTTCAATCTTATAATCCAGTGCCATTGAGAATGCATCTCAAATACATTATTAGTATTTCATAGTGCATTTTAATATTACCTGTTGTCATGTTCAAAATCTATTTTTTCAACCCTCTGAGTTCGTATACCTCTGAGGTTTCTGTCACATTATTGGGAGAATATATAACACATGCAAAAATGATTTGTCTCCACATACCTATTAAACAAGGCAACACCATCTCTTACTGTTTTGAAAGCCTCACTCATTATTTACTCTCCATGTCTAATTCATTCTCATGGATTCAACTTCCCAATTTTTTTTGGAGTGTTATAAACCAATTCATCATGAGACAAACATTTTTCGAATATTTTATTCACATTAGCTTTGTCATCACCACAGTCATGTTTTTATGGTTGTAAGGTTAGTGGTTGCATGAAATTGTTTCCGTGTAGTGGTCGATTTGCATACATTGATTACCCTTTAGAACGCACCTTAATTGGCATACATCTATATTATAAACACTATAAATGTGTGTTATCTCTTTTATATAGAACTTTCTTATTTTTTCAATTCACATCAATTAGTTCTTACTGTTCTCATCATTATGTCCAATAGTTTTCAACTAAATAACATCCTCATTATTGCAAGAGAAGAAATTAGCAGAACCTCAATGCATGAACAAGGTGTGGTAAATAAAAAAAGATAAAACAAAAAAGACATGAACATCAAGTAAATTATGTATTCAAGATCTAACACTAGAGGATATCTTATCTAACTCTGGAGGATATCTTCACAAGTACGGCCAACTTTGAAATCCAATGTTGAGGAAGAAGAAGCATACAGTTCCTCCAAACACCTCATAACCAATTCAAAATGGAAACAAAAAATTAATCCTGCAAATGCTTCAGCATGAAGAAAATTAAGCATGACGGGAGGGGTGAGGATGCTTCATGGTTGACATTTGACGGCGGTGCAGTTGCAGGGGCTATCGGAGGTGGCCAGGTGGGCAACGTCAAGGAAGGCCAGAGGTGGTGAGGGTCATGATACAAAAGGGGTTTTTTTGGTTTTCTCTGGTGCAGTCTTTCAATTTTTTATTAAAATAAAAAATAAAAAAAAGTTGACACAAGGCATTTTATCAACCTTCAGATTTATCTGAAAGACAATGTGAAAGTGGAGTATTTAACAGAGGATAGACGGTGCGTATACTTACAATGGTGTTTGTGTTGTTTAAAAAGACTTTAAAGGAGGTCAATGTGTTTGTTCTATTTCACCTTTCCTTATTTGGTATAGTAAGATAAAACATTTAGTTCGTTTTATAAACCGATAGACTCAAACTTTGCAACATCATGATAGTATTGATGCCAATCAAACGCACACTAAAGATTGTTCGAATGATCACATAATCCTATTCAACCTAAAAACTTCACCATCAGCAAGCTCCAGAGTCATCCTTGAAAATAGTATGTATGGAGATGATATTTGTATTAATTTATCAAATATCATTTTTTTGGAAAATGACAATTTAGCTCGAACCATTGTTGTGAGAAAATAAGCTACTCTTTTTGGCATTGGTACTGGGATTACCAAGTATTTTATAATATGGAAAAATATAGCATAGCTTCCTTCAGGTTGCCATAGTAATAATGCTTGCAAAAATAATTGAAACCCGGAAATTGGTATAAAAAGGGCACATATAACGTTAAATGTAACATATTGTTATTGTTAAGGAAAGAATCATCTTCCAATATTCTTTGTCTGCAAGGATTAATTGATAATAACTAGCCAAAAGAATTGCTTGCCAGCAAACAAGACTGAGTCTGAAAAACCCGAAAAAAGGTTCCGGGTGCACACATTATTACCAGGAAGACTTTGTGTTGTAATACGTTGCAAACCTCAGTGTGACGCTTCAGCCAATTTCTGCAAAAATTCAGTGCATTCAGTGAACAAAGAACAAAGTTTTTACAACTACCAAATAAGATTCAGATCAGATAAAATTAACATGACAATACACTAAACAGTTAAAGACAAAAACCGGCCATCAAATTAATCAAGAGTTTCAGGACCAACAAATCCATTTAAAAATTTGTGTCAAACATTACTGAACTATAACATTTTTAGACTATAACTTTTATTTTTCGGTCAGTATGATAAAATGTTCCAAGCAGCTATGCTTCTCATAATCATAAATACAAGTTAAAGTTTATATTTTTAATTTCTACTGATCCATTGTATTGCATGCTCTGAGCTCATCTAATTTATTGATTGTAAAAGGACAAACTACTGCCTTCATTGACAGGTATAAGAACCAAACCAACATTTCCTCAAATAATCATATCTAATTTCTGAACTGATAAATAAAAAAAAACAGCAGTTGCCTCCGAGCATTCAACAGGAACTTGTTAGGATACCTAGTTTGGGCCTAAGCCCAATTAAGGGGTTGAGTAGAGAAGTTAGGGGAACATTGCTTATGTTATGTGGCAGTTAGTAGGGTAGGCAACCGAATATAGGGGAGGGAAAGAGGAATTAGAATCATTGGGCCCCATATTCCGATTAGAAAATTTTAGTTTAGACAGAGAGAGAATCATCTCTTGTGTGGAGCAATTACACAGGAATTTTCGTCTGTAATAAATCTAGTTTTCGAATCAATGATACAGTTACTGTTTCTCTTTGATTTGGGCTCCGATCATAACCAAAACATAAATTTAGAGATTTATCATCAAAATATATTATATAGTCACTCCACTCCATCTGCGTGTGATGAATTTTTCCAGACATAGTAAATGAACTAAAATCCATGCATCATTTTAGAACGATAAATCGGGGCACAAAAATTTCAATCTGAAATCATAACAGAATTGCATACCTCAGTTATATACAAACAAGGCTAGACACACTCAAAATTAACGACTTAACGTAGCTACAAGCTAATACATACAGTATTCTTATTTGTAACAATGAAAAACTAAATTCAAAGTACCTCTTCTTTCTTGCCTCCTGCAAATAACTT
Source organism: Cicer pinnatifidum (assembly GCA_037974775.1). NCBI lineage: Eukaryota > Viridiplantae > Streptophyta > Magnoliopsida > Fabales > Fabaceae > Cicer > Cicer pinnatifidum. The sequence continues at coordinate 54,837,068 of JBBPBR010000003.1, forward strand.
GTATCCTCCATAGATGAGTAGTCCCCAGCCAGTTAAAGAAACAATCACAAACTGGAAGCATAAAACAACAAGTCAAAACTCAAGAATATTCAAAACCTTTTCAGTTCCCAAAACAATTATCTAAATTTCTCTAATCATCTAAAGATAAAAAAGTAACTATTCATGTTGGGTAGAGCAAATCATCAAAATAAAAAACTAGAGACTCACGTGCTCTTCCTTCCATTTAGAAGGACTCATTGGGTCTTTCCAGCAGGCAACTTTAGGGGGACCATGGTGATCTGCAATAATCAAGTGATGAAGTCATTCCACATTTATCAGAATTGTGTACTAAATGCAAATTTACAATACGCAAAATCAACTTCTTCATAAACAACAAAGACCAAACATCTATTTATCCTATATCATGAAGCCACATTAGTCCATTACTCTATCTAAAACCAAAATTAGTGGTTTTGTTCCACAATTGGTAATTGCATAAACAATATTTAAGACCTAGAATACTTTTATAAACCATGTTATAGTTGCAAAATATACGGCGACTTATGTGATGAGTAATCTTTGTTGAGCAACCTTGTTAGCCACTTTTAGTGGGGTCTCCACTCTCAACCACTTTTTTTTTTGCAACACAAGACTCAAACCCCTCACCATACTAAGGGATCAGAGTCCAATTCCACTCGGACCAATGTAATGTTGGTAGACCTAGATTAATTTTAACCAAATTTAAATATTTATCTACATTTCTTTGTGCCATGTATAAACATAAAGCTCTTTTTTCCCCCTCCAGCGTAAGACCCACTTCCCCCTTATCATTTCTTAGTTAGTATTTCAAAGCAAAATAAATTTGCAGATTTAAAATCTCGCTTTTTTCCAATCAAAGAATATTTTCAAAGTAAAACAAAAGGAATCGCAGTTTAAAAATCTCGCTTATTCCAATCAGTGCTTCGCAATATGCAATCTAAACAGCCATAACTAGGTTTTCTTGAAAAATAAGTGACCACCGAATTAAAGGCGAAACGAAATGTTCACGCTTTTGATTCCAATTACATCGAATGCATAAACCATAATTGAGCTAAATCGTCGGAACATGAGTTTAATTTCGGAGATTTAGATTTGATGGATTGGAATATGGGATCAGAAAATTAAATAAATAAAAGAAATGGAAAATTAACCTGCAGCTCCGGCGAGACCGCGACGGTGGATGAGTTGAATCGGAGATTTGGAAGCGGAAAGAGTAGCGCGAGTTAGAGATGCGGCTCCACGTGCGAGAGAGGCCATGGCTATCGAACTTGACACGAAGGGAAAGAAAGGGGTAACAGTGTTGTAGCCTGTAGGACGGAAATGTCACAAGGATATTAAACGACTGCGTATTTCACGCCTATTCACTTTACGATATGAACCAGATCATTGTAATATAACAGGGTCAGGTTATATAGGAAAAACTTACTACATTTTTTTATGTGTTATTTTTATAATTCTTAGCTTTAAATATTTTTGCTTAAGGCAATTTTAGTCATTTATCATTTATTAAATATTTATTTTTGGTTTTTCATTTTTAATTTGTTTTTTTTATAATTGATAAATGGTAGTCTTTTTTATCATAATTTTTTTTTTAATATTGTTTAATTATTATTATGAACTATTAAAATTTAATATCAAATTAATTATAAAATTATGTAAATTTAACAAGAACGGAATAAAAATGCACATAATTATGAAAAATGTGTTTTATTTTAAATAGTTTATAAATATTTCAAAGCAAACAAGAAAAATTATTTTAAGTGCAAGTCTATTGTTAAGTTAAATTTATATATTTTTTTAAAATGAATATTATAGAAAACACGTATTGAAAATTGTTATAATGAATTTCAATAAGTAGATGTTATTATATTAGTTAATAGATAAAAGACAAAAATTATATGTCACGACTCCTAAATAAAACGTCATGATCGGCACACAAGTTACAATCCTCCATAGACTAACAAACCTATCAACTAACTTAACAATTAAGCAATTAAATAATTATAAATAATCATTCAATATATATATATATATATATATATATATTATTTCTTGAGATTTCGACATAGTATTCTCTGTAATTTCAACATTTCTAAATATAAAATTTTGTTTCAAACATTTAACCCAATCAATATTTCAAAAGAGCAAATCAAAATATTTAATTCATTTTCAAATGACTTTCTAGACTCAAAATAGTTGCAAAATACATCGTGACTCAAAATATATTTATCAAAAGGATCATCGATTAAATAGACCTACCAAAAAAAATGTGATTGGGACTTAAATCTACTAACAACTTGTTACTTAGCTGCCTATGAATCTGAAGAAAAAAAAATGAACAGCATGAAGGGGTAAGTCACAAAGACTTAGTGAGGAGACAACAACCACCACCAATTAGGAGGGAAATACAAAAAGACATGAATAATTGTTTTGCAATCTTGTGACAATTATGTTAAATGATACTACCTGAAATGTAGGCAATTCTTAAATAACGTATACAGATGATAAAATCATTAAACTTATAATTTAACTGTTATGTTCAGGTAAAAATATTTAAAATTCAATTCATAAATAAGTGAAATCAAAATAAGCAATCTTAAAAAAGGTCATAGAAAATCTAACAAGTAAAAACATAAATTTTTTAGAAGCAAGAGGCGACATCATCTCATTGATAGTCTTCTCCTCCTAATGGTAGTATTTTCTGTAAAGGTTGCTCCATTTAACGGATAACTATCTCCTCTCAATCTCACAACACATAATAGATCAACTATTGAGCTTACATCTCTCATAGGACGACTCCATCTAACAGGTAACTCTCTCCAAGCAAAACGATGTAATTAGGTGCACTTACCTCCGTTAAAGATTTCATAATTATGACGACAATTCCCAAAACATATATTTAAAATTCATATCTCATTTCATTGTAACTCATGGAAAACATATTGAACAATACATCAATTCAATATTTAAATAATTTATAACTAATAAATAAATTAAATTATAAATATATTATATAACAAAGACCATGAAAATAAATAAAGGATGAAATCGAGAAAAATTCAAAGATTGTGTTTTTCAATTTTTTAAATAAATATTTTAACATAGAAAACGAGTAAAATAATAATTATAACGTAATTAAAATATGTGACAATGATTGTTGTCTATTCACAACTATGAAGAATTGATTAAGTTTGTTCTCCAACAACTCTCAGAGTAGTTGGCAGAACATCGGTTAACAAATCAAAGTATCAAAAATATTCTCAAGACTTTAGAAAAATTATTCTAAAGTTTAGCTAACTATAGAAAACTATACAAAATCCTTAAAATCTACTCTAAGTATCAAAATAAAAATTTTAAACTAAACCACATTTTTCTAGAGATTCATTCTCAGCATTGGATTTGTGCATTTTACTCAAAGAGACTCAATAAACAACTTTTAAAGAATGGATACCTTTCTCCTTCATTAGAGCACAAACCTTAATCCACAAATTATACACAAAGAACTTGTGAAAACATGGGAAAGCTTGTTTAGGAAATGTATACCATTCTTGTGGGTTTATGGTTTAAGGAGGTTAGCTTGTGGCTTTAAGTAAGAGGAAGAAAAAGAGGAAAAGAAGAGAGAAAAAAAAATTAAAATGGGGGTGGGGAAGTATGTAGTCGAGAGAATGGAAAGAAAAAGGTGAACTGAGATAAAAGGAAGGTGGCAGTGGGGTAATTTGTGTTATTTTTATTTATTTATTTATATTATTATTATCTATTTATATTATTTATTTATTTATTTATTAATGAAACGATACATTTAAATCTATTCCCCTTATGAAAATTTGTCCTCGAATTTAATTGATTTATTTTTTATTACTATTGACTTTGGATTTCAAATAAGTGTGGGTACTTTGTACGTATGACTTCTTTAGGTTCCTAAGTTGTTTATTCATCAAATAGACCACGCTAAAGCACTTTTATTAAAACAATGTCCTTTGAGTATAAATGTCTCACTTGGTGATCTAATATAGTTATTTGATGTTCAACGTAAGATAGACTTTCATCTAAATGCACATCTTTATGATTAATCACATGAGAAGAGTCACAAAGATACTTCAGAAGCATCGAAATATGAAAGGTCAAATGAACTCTGGAGAGATCTAGTGGAAGTGCAAAGTGATACGCTACTGGTCCGATCCTCTCTAAAATTTCAAATGGTCCAATGAAGCTTGAACTTAATTTTCCTTTTTTACCAAACTGCAAAACTCCTTTCATTGGTGAAACACGTAGAAATACATGTTCTCCCACTAAAAAACCAAGAGATGATGCCTCTTATTGAATAAGATTTTTGTCTACTCTGAGCTGTCACTAAGCGATCTCAAATCAATTTAACTTTTTCAATGGCTATTTGAATCAACTTTGGACCAACTAGTTTTGCTTCTCCAACTTCAAAACATCCTATCAGACATCTATATCATCTTCCGTACGAAGCCTCAAATGGACCCATATGAATACTAGATTGATAATTATTATTGTATGAAAATTTCATCAAGGCCAAATGAATATCCCAACTACCTCCAAGATCCAAAACACAAACATGAAGCATATCCCTTAAGATTTGTATAGTACTTTCAAATTGGCCATCTGTTTGAAGATGAAAAGTTGTACTAAGCTTAAAACGAGTTCCTACTGAAGTTTGAAACAACTTGAGCATTAAATTGGACCCCACATCAGAAATAATAGACACCAGTACACCATGCAAAGAGACAATCTCATCTAAATAAAGTTTCACATATTGAAATGTAGTAAAAGTAGTCTGCACTGGGAAAAAATGTGCAGATTTGGTCAATCAATATGTAATCACCCACACCGAGTCATATCCTATTTGGGTTTGTGGCAATCCTGTGACAAAACTCATAGTGATGCCTTCCCACTTTCACTCATGTATTTCAACAGGTTAAAGTAATCCTACATGCTTTTTGTGGTCAACCTTGACTTGTTGACACACTAAGAACTAAAAGACAAAATATGCTACATCTCTCTTCAGCCATTCCCAACAATACAATTCTCTTAAGCCTTGATACATTTTATTAGAACCTGGGTGAATAGTATCAGAAGAATGATGAGCCTCCTCTAAAATTTTCCTATTTAAGCCACCAACATTTGGAACGCACAATCGAGACTTCAACCTCAAAACACCTTTGAAATCAACTGAAAAGTTTAAAATTTTACCATTATGAACATTATTGACCATATTCACCAAGTATGAATCTTGACTTTGAGCTTCCTTGATATCATCAAATATGGTTGGACAAATTTGTACATGGGATAAAAATAACCTCAAATGATCAAGTTCAAGTTGAATTCCATTTTCAACAATTTCTTGAAATTCTTTAACTACTTTATCTCTACTTGTGTTATATGAGATAGAGTACCCATGTATTTACTACTCAAAGCATCTGCAACAACATTTATTTTTCCCTAAGTGGTATAAGATTGTGCAATCATAATTTTTCAAGAGTTCCATCCATCTTCCTTGTCTTAAATTTAAATCTTGCTATTGAAAGATATATTTAAGACTTTTATGGTCGATATAAATCTCACAAGTTTCACCATATAGATAATGCCTCCAAATCTTAAGAGCGACAATCACTGCAACGATTTCCAAATCATGTGTAGGATAGTTTACCGCATGCTTCTTGAGTTGTCTAGATGCATAGGCAATAACCTTACCTTGTTGCATAAGTACACAACTAAGACCAACTCTAGAAGCATTACAATAATCTGCATAACTATCACCACATAAGGGTAATGCTAAAATAGGTGTTGACGTCAACTTTCTTTTGGGTTAACCTAGTCAGCAAAGACGCGATTTTAGAGAAATCCTTCACAAAACATTGATGGTAACCAACTAAACTAAGAAAACTCTAAATCTCCTTTGTTGTGGTAGGTTTGATCCAATTCTGCATTGCTTCCACCTTACTTGGATCAACACTTATTCCATTCTTAGACACGTCATGACCTAAAAATGCCACATTGTCCAACCAAAACTCACACTTAGAGAATTTGACATATAATTGTTGATCTCTTAAAGTTTGTAAAACCAACCTCAATTGTTGTTTGTGTTCTTCTTTACTCTTGGAATAAATAGGTATATCATCAATGAACACAATCACAATTGATCCAAGAAATGTTTTTTTAAAGCGCGATTCATCAAATCCATAAAAGATGTTGGGGGCATTAGTAAGCCCAAAAGACATAACTAGAAATTCATAATGTCCATAATGCATGTGGAAAGTTGTTTTTGTTATATCATCCCTCTTAATTTTTAACTGGTGATACCCCGACCGCAAATTAATCTTTAGAAAAACATTGAGCTCCTTTAAGTTGATCAAACTCATCAATGCGGAGTAAATGGTATTTATTCTTTACAACTAATTAATTCAACTATCTATAGTCTACACACAACAACATGGATCCATCTTTCATCTTTACAAATAATATCGGTGCTCCATAAAGAGAAGAACTTGGGCAAATAAAACTCTTATCAAGAAGATCTTGAAGTTGTTCCTTTAACTCCTTAAGTTATGTTGGGGCCATACGGTAAGGAGGTATGAATATAGGATGAGTATTAGGAACCAAGTCTATAGAGAACTCAATATCCCTATAAGGTGACAACCCATGAAGTTCTTTGGGAAAAACATCTACAAATTCACACGTTATTGAATTTTTTTTCAATTTCTCCTCGACCACTTGTGTATCCCTTACCAAGGCTAAGTACCTTTGACAACGTCTTCTCATTAGCTTGCTAGCTCTCAAGGTTGAGGTTTGGTTATGTGGTACCTAATAGCGTTCTCCTTAAAACGAGAAGATTGGTTGCCCTAGTATTGTTGAAGTAAAAATCTTTTTGATATATTTTTAATGAGAACAAACCTTATGAAATAAATGTTAAGTTTTCTAAATGGTGATCTACTAATATTTGCATTTGAGTTTTTTTTGAAAGAACATAAGTGGTCAAGCTTGAAGCCAATCACATAAAAGTGCATTATATCAATTCAATAATGAAAGAATTGAGGAGCCTAATTCATTAATATAAACATGATTATTTTCAGGCTGATGATTATCATCGCAATATGTTGCATCTCAATCACACATAAAATCTCTTAAAAGAAGTCAATAAAAACTATGGATCCAAATGTGTCTATATGAAAATTAGAGGATGAAAAATCCAAATCCGATGATGAACATTTTTCACAATCTCAAATCTGATGATAAATATCTATCAAAATTTCCATCTCACAATCATTGAAAAAGTAATTGTCATAAAAGTACAACAGAGCAAAAGTTGAAAAGTTATTCACGCTATTCAAGATTTACCAAAGTAAAAATATAATTGACATTACATCAATAACATACTCTTATGTGGAAGATAAGAACTTCCATCCTCTTACTTAACATAACTTGAGGATGAACTCTAAAAAAAAAACCATCCTCTCATATATAAAAATGAGGTCTTGTGTGAACAGTGCAAAAACACTATGTTAGCATTGTTCAAGTTTGTACAAAAGCCTTTGACGTAAGACAAACACATCAATCGTGATTCTCAAGGTATTGGAAACAAAAGTAACCTTCTCATCCACAATAGATCAGGAGGATAATAAGAGTGTCTTTTACAAATTATATTTTAGAAGGTTACCTAACAAGTAAACAAGGTATCATCATGTTTACACCAAAATTCCAATAGTCACATATTAAAAAGAAAGACATACAATCATCTCTCAAAGACATACATAGATCCGAGGATGGTCATCTATGAACATCCTTAAAATCAGTTACATTAGATGATGAATACAATCTCAAGATGAAGATAGATGCAGATGACATCCTCATAACAAATTTGACACATACATAAAAGTACAAATGTACAAAAAGGTGAAGTATTTGACATGAAGGGCACACTGGTCAAAGTGGTTGGAAAATCGAAAGCAAAAAACAATAATCACATCAAGACTCAATAAAATAGAAACTCCATCCTCGTATTTAAACTAGATTTGAGGACAGACGCAAAGGATAAACAACACTAAAGAGATAATGAATTTATGTACTCTATGTTAGAGGATAAACAATACTGAAGAAATGATGAATTTATTTCTTCTATGTAAGAGGATAAACAATAATTAAGAAATGATGAATTTATGTCATCTATGTTAGAGGATAAACAACACAAAAGAGATGATGAACTTTTGTTGCCTATTCATCCTCGTACATGGGGAAATAAGTGAAAGTACTAAGGTACAAAAGATAGAATTCTTGATTTGTAAGGCAAACCACTTCAAATTGTTGGTAAAAAGAAAAGCAAAAAACATAAGTCACATCAGAATTAAGAAAAATATCATCCTCCTACAACTCATATCCAATGTTATAACGCGACACTCATTCTCTCAACATACTTAACAGGAGGATAAAGGCTAAATGACAGTTTTGCAAATAAAGACAGTTCCAAGGAAACTTAGCAAAGTATCAAACAACTATATTTTACTAACCCATATATTTGAAACTCCAAAGACAATTATAAATATAAAAATATTAATCTTCAAACATTAAGAGAATCATCCACAAGAAAATATTTAAGTTATTCAAGCTTATCATTATTCTCTTCATTTTACACACTCTTCCAAAATTAAACATATATGAGAATCATTTGTATTGAGTGTGTTATATACAGATTCACATCACTATCTTATATTAGAAAGTTGTAATTTGATCCCAAAATAATCAAACACATTACTACTTGTATATCCTCAAGTTAATATAAACTTGAGTTATTTTGTAAGCATGTTGAGACTAGTAAAAATACAACGTTGTAAGCTCGGTGAGGCTAAGAAAATATATTGTTGAAAACATGCAAATCAAAGGACAAATTTTTGAGCACTAGTGAAAATCTCACAAAGCTGTGAGGACTGAAGTAGCCTATATTAGGTGAACTAGTATAAATTATGTGTGCGAATCTTTTTAAGCGCTGCTCTCTTTATATTTGTTTTATTTACACTATTAGCACAATTATCATACATATTTCAAATTCATATTATTCTTCTTTAGACCATCCTCAATACGAGGAGGATTATTTTTCATCTAACCATCCTCACTCCAAGGACAACTTGAGAGGAAAATATTAGTGCATGAACTATATTTTAAAAAGGGTCACAATTTAACTCCCCTTCTCGTGACATTCACTTTTACTTCAAGTATTTTAAATTTCACTCATTTATTATTACAATTCAAGGTGTCACAATGAAAAGTCAACCAATCCATACCCAACTTCACATCAAAATCTATCAAGTCAATAACTACTAAATCTATTTGGCAACATCTTGCTCTCAATAGCTATATCACAAGAACGATACACTGACTTAGCACACAAATTTCCTCCAATAGGTGTAGCCATAACTAAAGCCTCATCTAGAAAAAATGAACATTTACCAAGTCGAGTAGCAAACCACGAGGATACAAAAGAATGTGTAGCTAAAGGATCAAACAAAACATAAGCATCTCTAGAACAAATAGGAAAAGTATACTTATAACTATTGCATTGGATGTTTGAGCATTATGACGAGTGAAAGTAAGCACTTGAGCCTGACTTCTTCCTGCTGGTATCTGACCTCTACCTCCTTATTGAGATCTCCCTGAACCTCGGACCTCTTCCCGTTGGTGTTTGACCTCTACATCCATGCTGAGATGTCCCTAAACCTCTAACAAAAGAATTCCCACTTTGCTGCACAAATGCATAATGAGTTTGAAAAGATGTCAAAATTGTTGGTATCGATGCATGACTAGATGATGGATGTGTCACATTTATAGAACCATTCCTCATGATGTGACCTATTTGGCCATAATGATAGCGCACCTTACCATCTTTGAAACAATTTTCAAAGTGAAACATACCACTAATAAAACATTGTGTGGCTGAAACACCGAAATGTCTGAGGGAAAGTGGATTATGATGCTGCTCCATAATTTGATCTATGACTCGGCATTGTCCCAATTGACTTCCTATTATGACCACCTCTTTGACACACGCGTCTTTGTTTCCCCTAGTAATCAAACATAGATCAACCACAATTCAAATAGTTACTATAAGATCATTCAACCCTTTGTTTCTTCTGTGAATCTTGTCTATTACCTTTTTTTCCTTCTGTTGTTGCTCAATCTGAAGTGTCAAACTCAAAACCTCAACAAAAGTAGAACAATTCAATCCAACCACAAATCTAAATAACTATCCATCAATCCTCTGATGAACCTCTTGACACACATTTCCTCAATGATAGGGTGAGGGACATGTCTAGAGATCTGTGTAAAACAAGCATTATACTCTAAAGTTGTCATATCCTATGTTTTCTCCAATCTCTCAAACTCATGAGCTAATCTTTCTCTAACACTTTTTGGAAGAAAACGATCCATGAACAACTTTGAGACACGAGTCTTTGTTTCCCCTGGTAATCAAACATAGATCCACCACCACAATTCAGATACTTACTATAAGATCATACCACATGACACTATATCAAACCAATCACTTGTCACACCTATTAGCTTAAATGATGTCAATTCCATCACTCTTACCTCAGAACAACCTGATGCTCTCCAAAGCCTCTCTAGATCAACAATAAATTATTGTCGGTCCTCAATTTCACTAGACCCAAAAAAAGTAGGGGATTTAAGCTTCATGAAGTTTGGTAAAGTAACTTCAATCCCTCTAGTTGCAACAGTCATTTGTTGATCAACTTGTTATACCTCTTGTTGACCATCGAGATTTTCGTATCTTTGATCACCCCCATGTTGTTGTTTGACGACAACTGCAACAAGTTGTTGCACAACCTATTATAATCCTTATAGACCATCAGTAAACTCTTCATTAATTGTTGTCAGTTTCGTCAATTCTCTATCCCGTGTATAGTATAGGGATAACTCGACTTGATAGTCTTCCCCATTAACTCTTTTAACAATTTCCTATGATGATTATTTTTGAAGTTATTATATAGGTATCTTACACATAACCTTTGTTCAACTCCAGGAAGAAGTTCATTAATTGCAAGTAACAACCCTAGAAATGATCAATTAAAAATATATAAAATAAATTAAAAATACCAAATTAGAACTTATACAATAACATAAAGGATTGATTTGAAATATATAAATAATTAACCTTTTGTTGATCACAAATGAAAGTGAAAGTCTTTGCAGACTACCTGTCCACCCAAGTCATTCACCAACAACTCAATCAACTAGAATCACGAGTCTCTTGTCTCACAGTCAACGACAGTCAATGCAACTGGAAGTATCATGACAGTAGAGCCTCAAACCAGTGTTGCACAAATTTGACCATGATTACAACATTTCAGAAAACAACTATCAAGCCCTATAAGCGGTCTAGTTTCTTGAAACTTTATTTATAACAATAAAGAACATGTACAACGTATAAAAACTTGTTAATAACAACAAATCCACATAACCAATCTCATTACTCTACTCCACATGCAGAGTAGATTGTGCAGTCAACTAGGTTATGATGTTGGAATTATGTATTAATAGTTCATGACAATAGTCATAGAACCTTTTGAATTTATATTTAAATGGTCCATCGAATTAACAGAGAAAAAATCTCCCAAACATATTTTATCTCATGAACTTGACCCTATATGTACTCTTTGTTACATGATTGAGTGTCAATCAACCTCAATTGTCCCATATCCTCATTAGACATCTTTGAGCAAGAGGCAAACCAAGAGTATTCTTTCTTGAAACTAACTTTTACCCTTGTTTGGTCATTATTACGAATTTTAACTTTTTTCCATTTTTGTATAACATAACTTGTAAAAAACCCTCGTTAAAATTCTCCTCAATTGAAAACTTATTTCCCAACTTCCACATGTATTTTTTTACTTTTGACTCTCCAAGTTTCAAAATAGGCTCATTTTGCTTCTTATAGTTTGGAAATAACAATTTTAACCCCTCAAATTTTAATCTTTTTTACAAATGGTTGACTCCTTTGATTTTGACTCACTTAACACTAACGTGAACTTTTTTTAAAATAATCATGTGGAATATAAAATTGCCAACTATTTTTTTAAAAAAACTTTTCTAAAAAATTGACAACTTATTTTTAATTTTAATTTTTAAATTTCAGCTATGTTTATTATTAATTAAAATAAACACAAAATGAAATAGGTAGCCAAAATTGTCATATTATGAAATTTGGAGGATCAAAAGTGTATTTTTTTTACCTTTTTAAAAATTATTATAAGTTTTTATTCTCCTTTGAGAAAAAAATGTTTACTTAACACTATAGAAACTTAACAAGATACCTAAACTAAATTCCAAATGAACAAACTATTTCTTAAACAAATAGAATTTAACATGATGTAAAATTAAAGTGATCTTCAAAACAACATAAATGCTGCTCAAATGAAAACAACAAAACACGGGCAGGTTTAAGCACAATATAAGTGCTCTGATATCCAAAATGAAACAACAAAATAGAACATTTGTCTAAAATATACTACATAATCATTTCCTAAAATGTAATATAAGGCTTGTTGGTTGATTTTTTGAGTCCCACTTGGATGGACATCATCATATTTCCTTTTCCTAGCACTCATCCTTGGTCTTACATTGCATGCTGTTTAAACATATTCACTTACACTTATGGTTGAATAGATTGAGCTTGCATACTTCCAGCTTGCACAGTTTCAACTTTAGTACCAGGATTACTCCATATTGGTGTTATCCTATCATAACCAAATCATATCCATTTATTTAATTTACTTACATAATCAAATAATATTCAACATCAACACATATTCAATATCATAATCAAATCATATTCAATATTAACAAATTTAATATCATATTAAGTATCATAATCAACTCATATTCATTTACTTAATTCACTAACATAATCAAGTAATATTCAGTATCATATTCAGCACATAATCAAATTATCATTATCTTGTTTGGAATCATTCTATTAGTTGCAATTTTTCCTCTGCAAGTCCTTTGGTTATGGCCAAAAGTTCCACATTTTTTGCATCTAATAGTATCTTGATTTTTCTTCAAACTTGTAAGAACTCTAGACTCATCGTGGACATTCATTCGCATCTTCTTAAATCTATTGGGTGCCCTTCTCACATATGGTGGTGAAATGGGTGCAGTATCCACAATTGTTTATTTTTTACAAGTTTCTTTAGTTGTATTACTTTTTCTTTATTTGTTTTATTCTTAATTAATATTAAGTAATGTATGAGTTGACAATTTTTTTAAACAAGTCTAAATAATCATTAAAAAGAAGTCTAAGTAACTGTTGACTGACTCAAAATTAAAAGTGATAGCCATTTGTAAAATAGACTAAAAGTGATACTTTTAAAATTAGGGGGCCAAAATCACTAAATCTTGAAATCTGAGGCACCAAAAGTACATTTTAACAAAAAAATAATTCTAATTTTAGTTCTTGATAAATCAACTTTACACGAGGCATTAAGAGGGTAACACATCATTAAATTCACAAAGTTAAATAGTCAACTTATGATCATAGATTAACATAATTTTATATAAAGAAATTAGCATATAATTGTAAAGTGTTAAGTCGAAATTTTAAGATATGTTATCCGCATAATAATTTCGGTATTTATTTGTTAAACTAAATTTTATGAATAACTACTTCCTATTTAACACACACTTTTTAATCCACTTTATTTAATTAATTAAAATTTATATATATGCCAACAAAACATGTATGTTTGATATAAAATTGGTGATACTATGTATATTTAACTAATAAAAAAGTGTGTTAAAAAGTGTATAATGAACAATGTAGACTTAAAATTCTTATTTTTTATTTTTTATTTCTGTCTTGAGAGTATTGAGCTTGATTGGGTTTGGGGAGGTTTAACGATAAGTGCAGATCGACGATTTTGGTTTGGCGGAATCAGAAAGAATGACAGTGGCAATTCCTTTCTAGCTATCTCTAAACCGAAAGCAAAGAAGCCGTACGCATAGCCATGTCTATCTCCACCACCACAATCCCATCCCTCCTATCTCCCAACCTCTCTTTCAAATTCAAACCCTCATTCCCCTTCCCACGCCAACAATTCCCAACCACCACAAAATTCCACGTTCTTAGCCCTCAATTCACGCGGAATCTTATTGGGTTTTCCCCCAGATTCACCCCAGCGAAGCGTTTCGCCACAAACGACGATGAGAGTGTTGTCGTTGGGTTAAATGAAGCTGAGAAAGAGCCTCAACAGTCGACTACTATGCCGGAACAGTTTAAGAATCACTTTAAAGAAGTTCCTGAACCTCCTTTGAAGTGGCCATGGATTGTAGGTCAGTGCCTTATCTCTTATCTCTGTGTTTTTCGTTATCCGGAAAATGTGAGCAAAATGTATAGACATTAATTAAATTCAATTAATTCATTTTCTTAAATTATTAACATTGTCAATGCTTCAGTGTGTAATGTCTGTGTCAGTATGTATGTTTCATAGGTTCATTGTAGTAATTGAAAGTGTCTTTATCAAAATTACAAAAACATCACTGAGTTTGTTTTTCTATTAGTAACTTTATAGATAGAATTGACTAACAAAAAACACACTCCCAAATTAACCAATGAAAGTACATAGCTGGGTCGAACCGGCTAATAAAAGACACATTCAATTATGTTTTTGTTGTTTTGATAAATTCAGGGGCCACAGTGACAGCAACTCTAACATTCAACTACCAAAGTAGCTATTTACTTTATCTCATGTTCTTGATTAAAGTGTGAATATTTATAATGTTTTCCTGTTTCATGGCTTTGTAAAAATCTTATATACTAGTAATATTATTTTCAGCGAATACCATTTAAGCATTAGATGCTGAGACTTTGACACGGTTCAGTTTTGCTACATGAAATTGTTAATTCCTGTTGAAATTCAGTTCCATCTTTGTAGTATTTTGTTGGAATGTTAGAAATGATCAATGAATAAGTTGTTCTATTAGAAAATAAAACTTAATAGTAATTTCTTTAGTCTATAATTGATGTTGTTTATCAAGAGGAAGTTAAAAGTTACTACTATATGCTCTCAGTTCCCATTAGTAACCCTTTTGTTTTGCTCTCGATCTCGGGTAACAATTTGCTTCTATGTCAATGTACAGCACTGGCTTTTCTCATCTATGCTTGGCGAGCTGTTCTATTTGAACTGTCAAACTGGAAAAACACCGTATTTGGAATAGTTCGATTTGTAGGTTATGCATTGAAATATGCTTTTGCATTTGTCTATCAATTCATAGGAAATCCAATCACTTTTACAATTAGATCCATTGAGGATGCGATTTACAGTGTTCGGGCTTTTTACTCCTGGATAATTGCATGTGCGCCTATACCAGACCTGACCATCATTATTTTCCTGGCATCGGTTGTTTTAGCCGTTGCTGAAACTGCTGTTCCAAATTGTGTCAGCAACCAACCTTATGTTCTAACCGTAACTGGTCTTATTGGATATGCTGCTGTTAGAGGCTTTATTTCCGAACCACAGTTCTGGACCCTTCTTGTCGGGGTCTATGGTTTTTCAAAATTTATCAAAAGAAGAGATGATGTTTCATCTGCAATGCCTGTTGCAGCTGTACTTGCTGCCGTCGGTGAGCCTTGGGTTAGACTTGTGGTGATTATTTCGTACACGGCCTTAGCTATTTATCAGTATTCAAAAACGCTTTCAAAAGTGAAAGAAGTCGAAGAGATTGAACCACAGCGGAAAAGGCTCCCAGTTCCACTTTTTCTTGCTGCTTTGGCAATTGGCTTACGAGTTGCTGCTAAGTGGGCTGGGTATCGACACTTGACATGGATGATAGTATGACTTGAGGTGTAGTTCATCCGAGTTTGGAGAAAAATGAAGTTTGTTGGTCTGTAAAGTTTTGAGGTAGGACATGATATAGATAGATAGCTTTTATTTTGATTTCCTTGTTGCAATTGTTGTAATTTTTTTTTTTTTTTTATCATTAGGGTGCAGTGTTGTACCTGTCCATCCATGCTTGTAACTTACTATTTCAGTAATTAGATTTGCAATTTTGATCTACGAACAGTGCACTCCACATATTATTTGGCCTACCAATGTTGAATTTTATGTTTAAACGTTTGGAGATTCAATGGAATGAAATAGACGAGAAAGGAATGGAATCAAAAATCACATGATAATAAGTGTATCTGCTACCCAAGCTTCCCTTCAAGGTAAGACATAAACAGACAAACTGAAAAAACGGCAGAGCGCATGTAACTGTTTTTTTTTTCTTCGTTTTTTTCAGGAAATCACCTAATTAGTGTCGTTGGCACCCTAATGGCTCTACAAAGTATACTTTGACCAGAGGAAGTATTCCTACAAGTTTTAATCTTTTGACCGACTATGAAATAATCTCTACTTAGATGTTTAGGTCGCAAATAGAACTCTTCACCGTATTCAAGAGTATGTGAAAAAAAAAATTGTTTGAAAGCATAATTGTTTTCTGTCATAGAGATAGGATATCAAATATTTATAATGGGTTACAATAGAATAATAATGGAAACATAATCAATCTTAATAAAAGGCAATAATACAGTGCCTGATTACTTTCTAAATAAATCCCCTCATTTTTAAGATTCTAGACTATTTCTTCTGATGACATATTTATAGCTTGACACTCCCTTTCAAGTTGAGGAATAGACATCTTCAATTCCCAACTTGGTGATAAGACCATGGAAACTTGAGCTATTTAACCCCTTTGTAAGAACATATGTCAATTGTTGTTGCGATGGAACATAGGACATACACACTAGTCTTTCCTCTAGTTTTTCTATAATAAAATATCTATTAATTTCAATTTACTTTGTCTTATCATGTTGCATAGGATTATAAACAATATTGATCAGTGACTTATTGTCACAATAGAGCTTCATTAGACCCTTCAATTCAACTCTTGAAGGATGACAAAATAAAGCACTACAACATAAGATTTTGCCTTATGTGTATTGAAGGTTCAAATAAAAGAAGCAAAATCAACCTATCTAATAAAAGAAGCACAATCAGAAAAAGTTAGGATGTAAAAAATGAGACACCTCAGACACAAAAATAAGCGAGTAATATGTGTTCCTCCTTTTCACTTTTCATGATAGCAATTCACGCCTTTAATAGTCTCCCAAAACACATCATACTCTAGAACAAAAAGAGATCCAAATAAAATATTAACACTAAATAAAGATCACAAGAAAAAATAGAAATAAGCTTCCATGAGTATTTTCAAATCCCCAATAACAGAGTCAGGTTCTACAAAATAACTATATACATTATTGAAGCCTATAAATGACAATAAAAACACCTTAAAAGAATGGCATTAGGAAAAAATACATCAAATTCAAAAAACTGTGTACAAACATATCCTTTTCAATTTTGAATGTCTAACATTTATAACAATACAATCCAATAACAATAAACCATAATATGCACAAAAGCATAATGTAAAGGAAGCACATGAAATTAAAACCAAAGGAAAACCCTTCAAATAAAAAGGAAATCTATTTCTATTGCTACTTTTTTTCGTCTATTTAATTTTTGGTATAGTCCTCCCAAACATTTTGTATTTTTCTTTTATACTTTTATTTTTAATAATATTTTAGAATGTTGCAAATGATAGATAAATTGTTTGAGATGTCAACATAATTAAGATGTCAGACTAATTATGTAACACTTTTGCGTCATCTATTTTTAGTTAAAAAAGATACTCGATGAAACTCAATGTTGGAAATACAAGTATTTCTATTAAAAATATTTTTTGCAACAGAGTAATATCTAATATTTAGCTGGCATGGTACGTTTTATCACACCAAACTAGTGGTGGGGTTAATAAGATTCATGGACACCCCAATAAAAAAAATGTTTTGCAAGGTCCAAGATATTTAAAAAGTAAAATGAGGGCTCAATGACCCAAGTGATAACAACATAAGTAAGCTTTAAATGTCCCCCCATTTGAAGGCTAAACATTATTTTAAATAGAGAAGATTATTGTTTTTTAAAATTTATTTAAGTAAAAAGATCATATTAGAGACTATAAAAAAGTTTTTTAGACTTATCTATTAAATAAATCTGAATGATATTTGTTATTAATAATTTATAATAAATTATAGATTTGTTTATTTTTTAGTAATTATATTATATTATTTTATGTTAATTTTTAACATATTTAAATATATTATAATAAAATATAATTGAAATATGATGTCATATAAATTAAAATTCTGTAAAATCTCATGCTAAATTTTAATTTTATTGACTTATTAGTTTGTTAATTTATTAAAAAATATATTTAATTATTTATTTAAAATTATTAATATGAAGTGAACTTTTAAGTAAGATAACAATTCATACTAGACTTTTATAAAGAACAATTTTATACATAAAATAAAACTATGCAAGTCACACACAAAGTTATACTTTAAATTTTTGGATAGAACAATCTTAAAACCTAGTTGGATCCGCTCTTTTCCCATCCTTATATAGGCTAATATTGTGAAAAGTTGTGTACCGGGAAACTTAAATTTTTGGATAGAACAATCTTAAAACCTAACTTCCGGGAAACTTGAAAAAAAAAAGTTTTCCGGTACGGAAGAAAAAACTTGTGTACCGGAAATCTTCAGACCCAAGTTTTCCGGTACAGAACAATTTTTTTAAATTTAAATTTTTCTGGAAAATTTTTTTTTCAAGTTTTCCGGGGTACTTCTTCTGTACCGGAAAACTTCTAACCAAGTTTTTCGGAAGTTTTGTAAAAAAACTTACTTTTTTGGTTCCGGAAATGTGAATAGTGAATGGCAAATTTTTTAACGTTTTATTATATATAAGAGGGCAAAAATGTCATTTCATTCATAAAATGGGGGTATAGGTATAATTGGGAGGGTATGGGGTAAAATTTCCAAATAAATATTAAGACCAAGTCAATTCGTAAAAAGTTGACTGACCCAAGTAAGTTAAAACCTAATAGAGTTGGGTCGGGTAACTAAAGCCTCAATACAATGGTTTACCACTTCACCGTTAGTGAGAGAAAGTTTTTTTAGGGTTTGTGTCGCCTATATAACAATGTCTACGTTCTGTCCTTCATCATAACAAATATTGGTGTTTTACAGCACCGATTCAAACTTTTTCCCTAGTTCATCAAAATCATCGTAAAATTTTCGAATCGATTTTCTTACAATTTTATTGTTTTTATTTAATTATACGCACGATGCAACCCCGGGCTTCTCTGAATAATATATGAGGTGAAAGCCCCATTGCTCGTGCAAAATCAATGACGTTCGTGTTGCAGTTCAGTCTTATTTATTCCACGATTGAATCTGTGTCAAAGTAATGTCTACATCATCGATTAACTATTTTCTATTGCTAATTTCTTTTTATTAGTTTTGAAATCTGAATTTGCCTCGCATTACCTTCAGCTTGTTTTCAAACACTTTGGAATTTTGAGCTAGTCCTTCAGGCATAAATTCAAACGCGGTCGTTTTCACTTTGAGGTCTTTTCTTTTTCTTATTGTCCCTCAGAAAACACCTCTTACATTATCAATTATTAATTCATTAAAATTGAATTTTATTTTCTTTTTACTAGGTTTGTTTTCATTCTTGGCTATGATTACATATTATCCGCGCTTCTGAGATTCTCGATGAAGTATTATGGACTGAAACATGGTTGAATTTCTTTATATGAGCCTGAATATTATCTTTCCATTTTATTTTAATTGAAATTTGTAATGTTGTTTTTGTTTATTGATAATTGTTGGCTATGATGATTTCTAATTACAGCTTCATGCCAGTTCTGCTTCTGAAAAATCGTGATTGTTAGAGCTGTCTAATGTTCTGAGCCTCTCAATTTTGCACAAACTTGCTTTTATTTAATGTTTTAAGGATTAGATTCTTATGTGCAATCAGTGTAGCATTAATTGTATCGCTAAAATATATTTGGCTTTAATCATACTTATCTTTTTAAAACTAACACGGATTTTTCATTGGTTGAAATTGATTGTGTTATATGGTTTCTTTTTGTCTTGATTGTTCTAATGTCCTAGTATTTTCATGATTATTTTGTATATTGGTAGCTTTTAACATTGCTGATGATGATATAATCCAATTTGTTGAGGTGTTGTGAAGCCAAGCCCCTGTTTTCAGGGAGAACCTACTTGGTGAAGCTCCATTCATATGACATTGTGGATTTAACTGAGACAAAAATATGCTTTTAGAACATGATATCTTAAGCTGTCTGTATGAATTGTTTTTTGATTTTGAAGTTATGAACTATTTTTATTTGTGAGTTTCACTATACTCTGGATCATCTATTTTTTTTTTCAAGTGTCTGAAAAACTCAAATATTGTTGTGTTGTTGTCAGCTCCATCTCTTTTATGAAGTATGAGTTGGGACTTAAATAACAGCACTAAATTGTTGAAATATATTGAACTAGCGATGTAGTGCATATCAGATGGTTGGGTAACATCTATGCTAATAAACTTTGCATATCACATGTTTTGGTAACATAAGAGTTAGGAGTTTTTTCCAACCAATAAAATGTTACATCTTCAATCAAAGTTTTTTTCATATATTTTAAGATTGAATGCAGTGAATCTACAACTTTGACAAGATTAATAAATTTAACCGAAATAAAAATGGTGCTTCATGTGAAATTTGGATACTATAGTTAACCCCTTTCTCTTGGAAAATTTTGTTGCACCTAAAATAAGCAAAATTGGGACATGCCTCCACGTTTTTGTAATGAGGAACAAGAAAATTTGGTTGACCATGACAGCATCTCCATCTCGATATATGAGATGCATCATCACCCACAATATCTCAATGTTTTTGAACGAAAATGGTTTGCATACCCTACAAGGAACCAAACATAAATATAGGTTTCATGGTTACGGTAGTTAAAATTTCATTTCTTTTGAACTTTTGATCTATAATATTTCTCTTATTATATGTTATGTGACCTTGAACTATCCCAACAACTTCTTCGATCTTGAAAAGATGGTGGTGAATATGGTTGTGAATGGTTGGTTTTAAAATCAATATATAGATTTAGATTATCACTAAATCTATTATTTGGTGAAAATGTGGACAATGTCTTCCTCATCATTATACCTTTGCTATCTATATAGTAGAAATCAAATATTTTAATCTAGAAGCAGAAACATGTTTAAGGCTTGTAGTTATGTTATATTTTGTGGAGACATAACTAATGCTTGCTAGTGGCATATGAGTGCCAAAACCGACAAGGAACAACTTCAAAAACTTCTTACCACTCAATCACATGCCATGTATGCCACCTCTTCTAAAGGTTTGAACTCCTATGGTAAATTAGATATTTGGGAAGCAGTCTCAGATGAGTATACAGAACTAGAAGCAACATCATTGGACGATGACCCTTTAAAATTCTTTTTATGTGCTCTCCCTAATTTTGGACAATGTGCTTTCCAATGACATTTTTCTTTGCAAAATGCACATTCATCATTACCAAGCCCCACCCTCCCTTGATATTTTCTTTTTTGAATAGGAGCAACAAAAATAGATTGAGTTGTTGAGAGAATTCCCTTATCTGACACACCAGAATGAGTCTGAAGTCTAATTTCTTTGCCAACAATTCACTAACTACTTATTCAACAATAGAAAGGTGGAACGATGCAAAATACCCCCACGAAGGCCCTCAAAATATCACGAAAAGCCATCAAAAAATCAAACTAGACGTTGCTCCTCTCTTTAATCAATGTATGTTTTGAGAACTTTCAACTTAGGTGATTCCATAAGAGCCAATTGATCCCACAGATTAGTCGTTGCCGAATAGAATTCTTGAATGGTCATATTGTACTACTTAAGGGCTTTAATATCATTTTTCAACTGATAGCATTTTGTATAGTTAGACTGAATATACAAACATTTCATGTGATCCCAAATCTCTTTAGCAATATTATATTTTGCTAGTTGTACTCTTATAGACAACTCAACAAAATTATTAATCCACGTAATAATTTTTGAATTACTAACATTTCATGTTTTTAGATCTTTTGCATATTGAGTTTCATCCTTTTTATCTGTAGACTTAATAGAAGTTCCATCAACAAAACTCCACATATCTTTTTCAATGAATTTTTTTTTTATCACATAACTCCAATAAGAGTAATTTTGTCCATTGAGGTGAATACTAGAAGCTCGTCCTTAGTACCAGCCATTATAAATAATGACAGTAAAATACGACAAACATAATCACTGAGACAAAATAAATTAGGGATAACCTGGTATTGTGTGAGCACAATTTATCGCCCTCCATAAGTTGTTTCCCTGATTCGAGTGTTGAAGACGAAGACCTGAATGTTGCGAACCTGCTGTCCAAAAATCAGCCCGATCCATCAGTTAACGAATGTGCAATCGACGTTTTTCTGAGACTGATTTAATAAACAAAAATATGGTTACTCTTTTCTTTTCTCTTAAGTGTGGCTGTCTTTTCTATCAAAATAGTCTCTCTTCTTTATAATAGATCCCAAATTCAAACAAAGCTCTTTGATACCATATTAACAATAAAAAGAGGAAGAAGAGTGACAATCACTCTATGGTTTCATAACATAGAATGAATCAAACTTCAGTTAATAGAGTTACAATGAGTATATATACAGGATAATAAAAATGTCTAAAATCCCCTTACTACTAATATATAATAACATTATCTAATCTAACAAGGTTTAGGACCGATGATTGTCGATACTAAGAAGGTGAAAAGTATACTTTTATTGTTTTTATTTAATTATATGCACGATGCAACCCCGGGCTTCTCTGAAAAATGTATGAGGTGAAAGCCCCATTGCTCGTGCAAAATCAATGACGTTCGTGTTGCAGTTTAGTCTTACTTATTCCACGATTGAATCTGTGTCAAAGTAATGTCTACATCATCGATTTTAAAATCTTCAATTGCTTTACTCTTTTCTTTTTATTAGTTTTGAAATCTGAAATTGCCTCGCTTTACCTTCA
Source organism: Cicer pinnatifidum (assembly GCA_037974775.1). Lineage (NCBI taxonomy): Eukaryota > Viridiplantae > Streptophyta > Magnoliopsida > Fabales > Fabaceae > Cicer > Cicer pinnatifidum. The sequence goes on from JBBPBR010000003.1 coordinate 54,860,117, forward strand.
GCTTGTTTTCAAACACTTTGGAATTTTGAGCTAGTCCTTCAGGCATAATTTCAAACATAGTCACCTGGTTCGCAATTCTTTATGGTACGTGGTACGAATTCGGGTACGCGGTACGTAATCTTCAAAGTATTCGTTACGTGGGGGTATACATAGTTGGTATGCTGGTTTAGTTCGTGGTACGTTATAATATATAAATCGGTACGTTAAAATTAAAAAAAATGAATTTAATTAAAAAACAATAAATTAAATGATAAAAAATATGATTATCATCAATAAAAATTAACTTTAACAATATTTTTATATAAATAACTTTGACAAATACAATTTGCTAAAATAAAATCTCAATTCTTATTTTTTTTCTTCCTCTTTTGATAGAAGCTCCCCTAATAACATTCTTTTGATCATCCACTCCTCCATCCATTTCATCATCTAATTCCTAATTGAGGTCTTGAAGTATTCCAGAAGATTCTTCCAAACAAGTGTCATCATGATTCATATCCCATTTTTTGAAAGGACCATTCTTGTAGCTATCAGAAAATCGTGACTGTAAGCGAATATTTGAGTGAATATAAACCAACTTGTCTGCTCTTGCACAATTAAGCCGATTCCTTTTTACATTATAGATATATGAATAAGTATTCCAAGTTCTTTCAGTGGAAGAGCTACTTATTGGTTGAGATAATACTTTTTTTGCTACCTTTGCTAGTTCAGGAGTTTCAGATCCATACATTGACCATCAATTAATAGAATCCATGGTTACAGCATCCAATTGAGCTGTAGACATTGCATATATTCCTTTTTTTTGTGTGTGAAATATAGCAAACTGATCACGTAGAAGTTTTTGTTCCTCCGCATTTTCAGATATTTTTTCAAAAGCTTGCATAACTGCAGTCACTACTTCCTTATCTTGGTTTGGAGCTTTTCTAGATATACCTCCAAGAGCAGGTGTGGAAAGATAATGAGTATCATAAAATCTAGGGGTTAATGCAAAACCTAAACAATGGATGGTATAATTCATTTTGGTCCATCTTGCAGTAACAATTGTTTCCATTTAAGAATAACAATTTGCATATTTATTTGTTTTCATAATCTCTTGTATTTCCCCAAGCATAAAATCAATTTTTTCATAAAATTCTCCCACTTTTGGCCCTTCACCATAAGCAAATTTAATCAAATGATAAATGGGTTTTGTTATCTTAACCACATGCTCAACTTCTTCCCAAAAAAAATCACTACCAATAGTTTCAGCAACTAAAACACCTGTTTTTCTTGTGTATTCATCTCCTTGCTTAATCCATTCTTTCCAACTGTTCAACACAACAGTAGTTGCAAGTGCTTCTCTACACATAAGTAGTCGCTTAAGTAAAATGTAATGTGAGGCAAACCTAGTCTTTGCTACCTTCAACAATTCAAGCTTTGAATTTGCTCTATACATGGCTAGAACTTGACTATGATTAATAATGTACTTAACTATAGTCTTTCCTTGTTTATATGTATTTCTCAGCCATTCAAATGATTCAACAAAGTCTTTAAAAATCAAATTTAAAGTATGCACAACACAAGGAGACCAAAAAATATGCTTATATACCTTTTGTATTTCCTTCCCAACAGCTTTACAATTTGCAGCATTATCGGTCACCACTTGTAGAACATTATATGGTCCGATTTCTTCAATGGCTTTAATCAAATATTCAGCAATAGCAACTCCCGTTTTTTCAACTCCAAAAAAGTCGTCGGCATATAAAAACATCGCAACTCTACTATTCACAGCAAGAACATTAATTAGTGGCATATGTTTTACATTACTCTAGCCATCTGACACAATGGAGACCCCTTGATGAAACCATGTATCCTTGATAGGAGCTAAATCTTTGTCAACGTGTCTTTTACACTCGTCTAACAAAACTGTTCTTGTCTTTTCAGAAGAGGGAGGTTTGTAGCCTTTAGGACCATTGTTAATAGCGATAACCATTTCCACAAATTGTGGATTTCTCAGAATATTAAAAGGAATTCCATTGGCACATAGTCCTTTCATCACCTTCATGTCAACAACATCTCTTCCCAAAAGTTGGAAAGCTTCTTCAAGAGACTTGGAACACGCCCCTCTTTCTTTCTTTTTGAGGGTAGAACACTTCAAAGATGGAGTCACACCAGATTCCTCTGTGTGACACCCTAAACCCAAATTGAAATAAAAAGTAAAATGTGCTAGTTTTGAAAGCCATTCACAGCGGTACCAAAATTGAGTATAAAAATTTTCATTTAAACTATAAAGTTCAGGACGTCATATTCACACTTATACTAAATGCTTGCAATCTTAATTTTCAATTAAAAATCCTTTATTGTCGAATATAGTTGAGGCTTATTAAATAAATTTTTTTAACATAAAAACACGTTCTAAACTTAAAGACAATTAATTTCTACATTCGAATAAAAGATGAAAATAACACAATTGATCGATCGAATTTACAAAAATCTAAATTAATTCACAACTCAATAGAATACGATAGATTACTCCCACCCAGTATCACCTATCAGAGCGTAGATCATCAACCAATAACCTGAAATGACTGCGCTCTCGCAAGCGCCAAACACAAGCAACGAGGGGTGAGCTTCGAAAACATGTAATAGTATAAAATAATTGAAAAGAACTCGTAAAATATATTAAACACCATTTCATTTCAAATCACAATCAAAAAGAATAATCAAGGTAAAATATTGATACAATCCATAATATCAAGTAAGTAAACACTCAAATCAAGTAATGTTATGCATGCTCTTATACTCTAGACTCCTCCTCTTTCTTTGGTACCATTCTAACTCTGAAGTACTTGGTTAGGAGGCTTGATACTATGCCACCACACAAGTGTACGGACAATTCAATTTGGTCGTGTCCTCATAGATCCCCTCAACTCAACCCGAGACACATATACGGGACAGTCGAGGTAAAAGTGTGTTGCATGGTAGCTCCCGACATTTGGAGTGCTACCTCCAAGTCACCTAGGAGTTCCCCACCCGAATACCTCCAAGGTCTAACAATCTTGCCATAAGGCTCAACAGCAGACCGCCACGATCAGGCTCATTCAGTTGTACTTCCCCAGATTCACTAGGCTTGTCAGGCCCTACCTATATGATGACCAAATAATCTCCACTTCAAAAATTATCAACATCTATGTTCTCCCCTCGTTGGCCTAGGTTACTCACTCCATTAAGAGAACCATCATTGGCACGGGTCGAAGTCATCACAATTCAATATGTATTTCGTGATATTCATCAAAGTGGTAACATCATAATTCAACAAGTAATCATCAATGTATATTTTCATAGTCATATATCACAGTCAAAATTTATCATCATAATACACAAACTCCAACAATAGATAATTTTCACTCACATATAATAATACTAAATCATTCACACACACTACTTCAATTGAAATTGAATAAATAACAATTCATCGCATTTTATATCATATAACAATATCCAGGTAGATATAAACAAAACATAGAATACATCAAATACACAATTCTACAATAATTCAACTACCACACAATCTTCAAAATTTAAATCAAACAACACCCTATAAAAGTTTCTAACTCGTATTTTAATCTCACCAAATTCAAGTTTTCTTATTAGTCAATTATTACTCAAAGGACTTCAGCTTTACGCAGCGAGTCCCGAATGAATTATGGGAAATCTGGTTTTCCCATTCATCTCACTTAATTTACACTCATGAATTCGAACTCTCTCTCACCTCGTACCTGAATTTGACGCTTTCATAAGATATAAGGACCATAATGATTTTCAGCAACTAGAGATGTCGACAACACGCAACGAACAACTCCAAAAGCATCGACGAATTTACAGAGTCAATGAAACATGGCTGATAACTTACGCGGACCATAAAAATCAATGTTACATAATTAATAAAAATATTAAGAGAATAAACATATTCGAAACGAAGTGAAACAAGTTATAAGAAAAGGCCTCACCGACGTGTTGGAGCACCGACAGGGTCCGACTTCAACTTTCCCGAAACAGAAAAACGAGTAGTGCTTCTTGAAGGTTTCGACGAGAGGAATTCAAAAACGATATCAGTTTTTCAAGATGAAGAACGAGTTGTCCGAAATTCAAGAAAACAGCCGCGACAATGATGGAAACCCATTTTTTAAAATGTAACGGTTGGCGATTTCGAGCATAGGTAACGAAAGAGGGTGTTTCGTGGAGTCCAAATATGGTCTTGGTTTTCGTTGGTGATAGCCATGGTGCCCGGAATCTTGATCAAAAGGTGAAGGTTTGATTTTTGACAAAGAGAAATAAGACGTTTCAAGTTGCGATTCAAGTTGAGAATGAAAGAGGAGGTCACAACGATCACGAATGTGGTCTCAGTTTTGTGAGGCATCCACCGTAATGATTGTGGTTGACGAAAAAGAGAAAGAGGAGAAAGATTGCGGCGATGCTTACACGAAGAAGAAGGAGGAACGCGTTATGTGCATTTGTTCTCATTTTTTTTGTTCTTTAATATTATTATTATTATTATTATTATTATTATTATTATTATTATTATTATTATTATTATTATTATTATTATTATTATTATTATTATTATTTTATTATTATTATTATTTTATTATTATTATTATTATTATTATTATTATTATTATTATTATTATTAATTGATTAAAATTTACTCTTGCATAGAAGCCCAATCCATAAAACAAATCTTTCTCATTTTTTTTTTTAATTTTTAAATACAATTAATTTCAAAAATATTACTAATATTTCAAACCTAATATCTTATAAAATAATGTAATTAATTTTTTTTTTTTTAAAAAAAATTAATAATTAAGATTCTCATATTCAAAATAATCACTATAATTATACATATATCTTTCAAATACTCACATTAAAATACTATCATTATTAGAGTATATTTGAAATTATAAAATAAATAAATATAACATTAAATTATTTATCTACAATAATATTTAATTAAAAAAAATAATTTATTATAAAATTTGGGGTGTTACACTCTGCTTCTTGAACCTTTTTTCTTATTCTTTCATAACTTTCTCTGACATTCAACAATGCTACACATCTTTGAATGCCACAATTTTTCCCTTGTGGAGCACCAAAGAAATGATAGTGAATCCTAGTGTAAGTACTTTTGAATGAATTTCTACAGTGTTTGCATGTCCAATTTTTAGTCCCCCCCGGATTTTTCCCGGTCACACCGGTGTATATCACTTCTTGGGCTAAAGGAGGTTTGGTTGTTTCATTGGTTGAATGATTTTGAGAAGTTGATGAATTTTTCACTGTTGGTTGAGGTAGACTTTGAGGAATTTCTTCATCACTTGCAGAATTTTGATCACTATCACCATCGGACGACAGTATTTCGTGTATTCTCTTTTTTCCAAATACCATATTGATAAAATGGGTAAAGGACAAGATATGTGGGATATGGAGAGAGCTGAAAGAAAATGAGTAGAATACAGTTTACAAGTTTACATATTAAGGTGATGTTTGAATCAAACAAAAGAGTTGGATTTATAGTGTGCTGTAAAATTTAGTAAATGATGAAAATAGTTAATGAATAGCAGCTAGCACCTTTTTGAATCAAACAAAGGAGGCGATGTGTAAATGATAGAAACAGAGGCACATGGGTTGTTGAAGAAAAGATTCCTTAGTAAATGAAATAATGAACCGTTTCGATTTCCCTCCTGCACTCCTCCGTTTCTCAATTTTGTTTATGCGTATATTCTGATTTCCTTCCTGCACTCCTCCGTTCCTTAGGATTCTGATTTCATTTAAGAATGCTATTATAGTACTTTATAAATCATTTAAGAATGCTATTATAGTACTTTATAAGTTAGTGTATATATATATATATATTAGTACCATAATGTTTTTTATAATATATATGATTTAATTAGGAGTATATTTGTAAGAAAATAATAAATGCAGTTAAAAATTTAAATATATTAGTACCATAATATATATATGATTTAATTAGGAGTATATTTATAAGAAAATAATTAATGCAATTAAAAATTTAAATATGATTATTTAAAAATGAACAAATAAAATCATTAGAAAAATCTTATATTAGGGACAAGACTAATACATTGTTTCTTATAATAAGTGATTTTGTTTAATAAGTTTGTGTACATATTAAAAATATTATATATGATATATGATATATATATATATATATATATAT
>JBBPBR010000003.1:54868120-54885316 GCA_037974775.1 Cicer pinnatifidum
TAAGTCTCCATAAAAAAAAAAAGTGGGAATATAGTTTAGCACAAGTCTCAGTAAAACTAAAAAATAATAGTAATAGTTATACAGCCGTCCATATTAATAACAAAAAACACAAGTTTCTATAAAATTAAAATTAAATGCAAATTTTAAATAAAAACGGAAGAATTTGAAATAATATTGTAATAAATGCATATCATTAAAAAAAAACAGAAGAATTTGAATATTAATCCCATATCAGTAATAAATACAAATATTCTCAAAAAATAGAAGAATTCAAAATGTTAGTCCCATATCAATTGTTTCTAAAATTCTGGAGGTTCAGTTATTTATATAAATACAACAATTCTAAGAACAAAGTTAATTGTGTCTCTGCTTATACCACATCATTGGTACAAGAGTACTTGCCAGTTAAAATCGGTACTCACGAACCAGGAACCAATTTGTGGTTTGGAGGGAATACCCACGAATTATGTTACTCTGATTTCAAACGCGGTCGTTTTCACTTTGAGGCCTTTGCTTTTTCTTATTGTCCTTCAGAAAACACCTCTTACGTTATCAATTATTAATTCATAAAAATTGAATTTTATTTTCTTTTTACTAGGTTTGTTTTCATTCTTGGCTATGATTACATATTATCCGCGCTTCTGAGGTTCTCGATGAAGTTTTATGGACTGAAACATGGTTGAATTTCTTTATATGAGCCTGAATATTATCTTTCCATTTTATTTTAATTGAAATTTGTAATGTTGTTTTTGTTTATTGATAATTGTTGGCTATGATGATTTCTAATTACAGCTTCATGCCAGTTCTGCTTCTGAAAAATCGTGATTGTTAGAGCTGTCTAATGTTCTGAGCCTCTCAATTTTGCAAAAACTTGCTTTTATTTAATGTTTTAAGGATTAGATTCTTATGTGCAATCAGTGTAGCATTAATTGTATCGCTAAAATATATTTGGCTTTAATCATACTTATCTTTTTAAAACTAACACGGATTTTTCATGGGTTGAAATTGATTGTGTTATATGGTTTCTTTTTGTCTTGATTGTTCTAATGTCCTAGTATTTTCATGATTATTTTGTAAATTGGTAGCTTTTAACATTGCTGATGATGATATAATCCAATTTGTTGAGGTGTTGTGAAGCCAAGCCCCTGTTTTCAGGGAGAACCTACTTGGCGAAGCTCCATTCATGTGACATTATGGATTTAACTGAGACAAAAATATGCTTTTAGAACATGATATCTTAAGCTGTCTGTATGAATTGTGTTTTGATTTTGAAGTTATGAACTATTTTTATTTGTGAGTTTCACAATATTCTGGATCATCTTTTTTTTTTTTTTTTAGTGTCTGAAAAACTCAAATATTGTTGTGTTGTCATCAGCTCCATCTCTTTTATGAACTACGAGTTGGAACTTAAATAACAGTACTAAATTGTTGAAATATATTGAACTAGCAATGTAGTACATAATCAGATGTTTGGGTAACATCCATGCTAATAAACTAATGTAGTACATATCATATGTTTGGGTAACATCCATGCTAATAAACATTGCATATAACATGTTTTGGTAAAATAAGAGTTAGGAGTTTTTTCCAACCAATAAAATGTTACATCTTCAATCCAAGTTTTTTTCATATATTCTAAGATTGAATGCATTGAATCTACAAATTTGTCAAGATTAATAAATTTAACAGAAATAAAAATGGTGCTTCATGTGAAATTTGGATACTATAGTTAACCTCTTTCTCTTGGAAAATTTTGTTGCACCTAAAATAAGCAAAATTGGGACATGCCCCACGTTTTTGTAATGAGGAACAAGAAAATGTGGTTGACGATCACAGGATCTCCATCACGATATGAGATGCATCATCACCCACAATATGTCAATGTTTTTGAAAGAAAATGGTTTGCATACCATACAATGACCCAAACATAAATATAGGTTTCATGGTTACGGTAGTTAAAATTTCATTTCTTTTGAACTTTTGATCTATAATATTTCTTTTATTATATGTTATGTGACCTTGAACAACCACAACAACTTTAATCTTGAAAATATGGCGGTGAATATGGTTGTGAATGGTTGGTTTTAAAATCATTATATAGATTTAGATTATCACCAAATCTATTATTTGGTGAAGGTGTGAGCAATGTGTTTCTCATCATTATACCTTTGCTATCTATAATCATATTCTCACAATTTGAATATACCTCTTTAGAAGTTTTTTGATGAAAGATTTGTGTTGCAATCTCGATGCTCAAGACATAAGACTTGTGGTCGTTGAGCCCACCAATTATCCTCGTTTTCAAGTAAATCATGAAGCGTGGATTCCAATTGATGAGAGCGGGAGTGGAGTCTAATTCATATTGAACTTCTGTGATATTTTTTTTGGAATGACATGAATCTATATCCATCTAATCTATAAGAATCCTTCATACATGGCGAAAGTGTCAAATTATTAAGGAAACCATTCGAATTCCTGTCTTTACAGACTCTGCTATCAAAATTAGTATCTTAAAATCAGGCTTGATAGACCTTGTTTTCAATGTCTCAACCTGGTGTTGTCCATTCCTTTTAGCAGTCTAATTAAGATAAGCATATAGTTAGATGTAAGATAAGCCAGTCAGGAGTGGCAATGCACTGGTCTAGCCAAACTTTGATGTTATTAATTTCATCTTGGTTATTATTCCATGCGAAAGGATCATCTATGTCGACAAGGTCACATAAGTTGAACAAAACAAACTCAAAGTATCTTGAAAAAGAATGATGAGGTTATTAGAGTAGCACCGCCCTTTTTCAAATTACTATTTAAAATCATGTTGAAATCTCTAAAAATCATTCAATTCTTGGGAGTGCGATGTTCGTAAATTATTTCGTAAATGCGATGTTTATTTTTTATTTCCGGAGAACTATACATCGTTATTCATTTCCCCTCGAAATTATCATCTTGCAATTTTATCAATATATCAATATAATCTAAAGACTAAGACAAAACAAAAATATTAGCATTAGTTTTCCAAATCTAGGCTAAACCGTCATCCCTATTACGACCATCATCAATACAACTAACAGCAAAAACATTAGAGTAAATACAAAAATGACTAAGAGAATTAAATTAATTTTGTTTTGGTTTCAGACAAGAATATTTAATTGGACCCTAAAATCATAAACGAGCTTCTTCAAGCTACGAACTGTACAAGGTTTCCCAAACCCGCTACAGTTCTATGCTAGGTAATTCATTTTGACTGGCTGACTTCCTAAGCAAGGTTCGCCACTTCCAGTTTAGCACAATATGCTTTTTTTGTTGGGTTAATCTCCATGCCCTTTATAAGAATCTATTGCTTCATGAAGAATTGGTATGGTTTTCCCCTCATCACTCAATTCTAAGACCCTTGTGAATTGTAATTAGAGCTGTCAATTTGACAAGCCCCCTAATTATTGACCTTAGCCCACATTTTGAAGGGGCCAAACAAAGTAATAATTTAAAAGGCCCCTAAAAACAAGGCTCCCTAAAAATTTGGGGGCCTAGAAGGCCCATAGACCCATTTTTTTAAAAAAAGAATAGATTTATTTTTTTTCTAAAAAAAATTTCCGATTTTTTTTTCGATAAAAAATGTCCGATTTTTTTCGGTAAAAAATTTCCAATTTTTTTCGATAAAAAATGTCCGACTTTTTTTGGATAAAAAATATTCAATTTTATTTCGATAAAAAATTTCTCATTTTTTTTCGATAAAAAATTTCTGATTTTTTTTTCGATAAAAAAATCTTAAAATTAACAAAATATTGGGGGCCTATGGGCCCCTAGAGCCCCCTCTCTTAGGCCCCATGAAATAATGGGCCGAAATTAAGAGACCCATTTAAAAATTATTTTAATAGGGGCCTAATAATAAAAGAAAAAAAATAAGGGGGCTTGTAGTTTGGAGGCTTTTTTGACGGCTCTACTTGTGATTGGACCACAAACCTTCTATATCCCTTTGAAGAGGTACTTAGTGAATGGATTTTCCAATGATACTCTTATAACATTTAGAAATGAAGGTGATCACAAGGTTGGAGTTGCATATGTGTGTGGGAAGGTTATTGTTGCTGCCATTCTATTCAAGGTTGTGAACAATTTCAGCCTTTTTTGTTTGTGGTAAACGGAAAACCAAATACAAATGGAGCAAAGGGAAAATTGAGGAATTGATCGTACGAGTACAAGTTATATGCTGGCTTAATATCCAAGGATCGTGTCATCAAAACAAGATGACATTCTCAATTATTGGCGGAAAAAGTGAATCAAAGGTAGTAAATATTGGTGAATGATCCTGGTCCAGATAGAATCACAATTATTAATGTCCATTTCAGTTTGTCCGTAAAAAAGGAATCGTCGCCAATTTTATTTTTATTAAAGGAAAAATTGGATAAAACTTAAAATAATAATTTTTGAACAAAAAATTTGAATTACGAGTAGGGAAGTATTACGTGCAGTTAAAACAATTACCTTATAATTAATTATATACAAACTATTTATTTATTTACCTCAAAAGTATAATAAAAAAAGGAAATTAAATTATTTACATTAATAAAAGAAGAAAAAAAATATTTTTTTATTAATTTGGTTTGGCAAGAGAAAAACCTTGCTCCTACGTATCCCCAAATGCAATTGAGAAATCAAAACACACGTAGTTCTTGGATAGAAAATATTTATATGTTGATCAATTTTATTATTAATTTTACTTTATATATATATATAGTGATAATAGTAGTAGAAATAATAATAATAATATTAATAATAATAATAATAATAATAATAATAATAATAATAATAATAATAATAATAATAATAATAATAATAATAATAATAATAATAATAATAATAATAATAATAATAATAATAATAATAATAATAATAATAACAACAACAACAACAATAATAATAATAATAAGAATGATGTGTTATATATTGATTTGTGTATTGTTTTATTTTAAGGAAACATTTTTACTATTTTTTTATTTTTATAAATCTTAAAGGATAAAAATTCAAGAGCAGATTCACGAGTCAGCGATGCATATGTGGCGCGAACCGACGACAGGAATAATAAGAGAATTTAAGATCTAATGTACAAAAAATAAAACACAATAGAGACGAGAGATCACAAATTTGATAAAGAAATAAACGATTATACAACCATCAAATTCTTGTTGGAAAACTATGACTTCTTTTGATTAACAACGAGAGAATTAAGATCAAATCCAACTAGTTCGACATAATTCCCAAATTAATCATGCAACATTCATACAACTCACACACAGAGGAAATTAAAAATCACATACAATTATAACAAGAAGCATACAAGAATAAGCATGTATACAATACTGAAAATTAAAGAGAAGGGATAAGAGAGATTGCATCAAGATTTATCCTGGTTCAGCCGTTAATCCAACGACCTACATCCAGTCCCGAAATCACAACATGATTCCAGCCTTTTTACTATAGAATGAATTCGAGTACACTTACAGATTTTCCAGTCTTCTACAAGACCTATCAATCTAACTCCCTTCACTCCTATCTTGACGCCCTTTGATCCTTGTAGTTTATCCCCAAACTCACACAAGATCAAAGTAGACTTCCTCTTGATGATACCACACCAACAAGGATAGCCACCAGTTTCCAAACTGGATTTGTTACAGCTTCAAATACAAAGGATTGTCTTTAACAAGAAAATAGAGAAGTATCAAGAATTGTGTTCAATCACTCTAGCATCACACAAAGAATTGATTTGCCAATGAATATTTTTTGTGTGTTAAGAAACTTTTCTTTCAAAGTGTTTTTCAGAGGTATGCAAAGATAGAGAGCAAGAGATTCTGAAAAAATATGAAAAGTTTTGTGCAAGAGTTATGTTTTAAAATAATTGAAACATCTTATATATATTCAAGGAAAACACCAGGACAGTCGATTGCCCAATCGAATTTACAAAGATCTAGTCGATTGCTGCATCGAGTGTCATATGTTCTGTGTTTCTGGAAACTTGAAATATATAGGATTCATTTGATTGTACAATCGATTTATTCAATTTCTGAATCAGACCTGATGCTATGATTTCCTTTCAATCGAGTGAGCAATCGAGTTGGCCAAAACTGGGTGCTCACTGTAACTTGAGAAATAGCATCACTCGATTGGTCAATCGAGTGTCGTGATCAAAGTGATTCAGATCTGATGCTATAATTCCTTTCAATCGAGTGAGCAATCGAATTGTCCAAAACTGAATGCTCTCTGTAACTTGAAATTTAGCATCAATCGATTTGTCAATCAAGTGTCGTGATCAAAGTGATTCAGACACTTCAAACAATCAAGTTGCCAATCGAGTGATCAATCGAATTGGCATAAACTGAGTTCTTTCTGTAACTTGAAATTCAACATCAATCGAATTGTCAATCCATTGTGCAATCGAGTTGACAATCGACTGAGCCTGTTACAGACCTCAGTTATGTTTAACAATTTATGTGCCATTCGATTGATTTGCCATCCAATCGATTGTATAGTCGATTGTTTCAAAGTTGAGTTTGATAAAACTTGAATGAATGATAAAAGTTCATTGGCAATGACTTAAGTGTGAGACCTTAGTGATTTGTTCACTCAACTTGATACTTAGACACCTAATACCACTATACAAATTGCATCTTCCTCAAGTGCATCCTCCAACTTTGGTTGATTCCTTGAGTTGCAAGCCATTGTTCCATGTGTGTGGTGTCTTCATGTTTGCTTGAAATGTTTCTTAATTCAAAACATTAGATAAAGCAAATCTTTCATGTGCACTGTATGTTTGGGACTTAAATCAAAAACTTGATCAGGGAAGCTTATGACTCACAATCTCCCCCTTTTTGATTTAATGACAAACATACAGTTAATATTGAGATTATGTTAAAATCTCCCCCTGAGTTTTGGAATGTATGATGCAAAACATTTTCAGCGCATAAACAGGGTGCATCATGGATTATAATATGGATCAGAACAGATGATCAGAACAGATGCTTGATATGTAGTATGTATCAGAACAATTAAAAGCACTTATAATATGAATGAATCAGAGCACGTACAATATCAGGTCATAACATATTAAGGCATACCAGCATATCGGATGCAAATAATCAGATGCAAGGCAAATAATCTCAAAATTAATCTCCCCCTTTTGGCATTAATAACAAAAAGATATACATACAAGAGGAAATTAATCAAATTAACCAACAGTTTAGAGAACAAGGCAACAAACAAAAACAAACAGCAACTAAACCTAAAAAAACAAAACACTAGGACTGATCCTCATTATCACCAGCAGGAGGAGGTGAGACCGCTGTATTAGCCTCAGCAGGTATCTTCTCCCCATTAAAATCAGAACCGTCTGCGTCGTCCTGGTTTGGTTCTGCAGTTGATTGCCTCCCAATCTCTGCAATGTCTTCAAAAGACATCTTAAGACCCAAGTGCTCCTGAATGGCTGAAACGTCCTTCTGAACAGATTCCAAGGAAGCTTGAAGCTTGAGAAGAGACGTTTCCACTCGTTCACTGTGTTCAGCTTGAAATTTCAAGACCTCCATCAGCTTTGCCATGATCTCAGATGAACCTTCAGCTGGTGCAGGTGCTTGAGCACTTGACTGGGCTTGATCAGCATTGGGTTGTGCATGATCAGCAGTAGATGGAGTTCTCGTCCACACGTTGTTGATGCGTCTAATCTGCATTTGGTTGACTATCGCTTCACCAAATGTATGAGTAGTTGTGAGAGATTCTTCATCACTTAGAGACACCTTGAAATGCCTCAGAATTCTCATCACCAGTTGGGGGTAGGGCAGGATGTGCTTTCCTTGTGACTCCAACATGTTCAGCAGCACGATCCATGTCCAGCTCATCCGGAGCTCTTTGTACAGCCCCCATAGCAGGACAATGTCCAGCCGCTGTACAACTGCATGGTTTCCAGCTCTAGGTACTAACATCCTTGTTAGCACATACATGAGCAGCCTGTGCTCAACCTTCATTTGTCCAGTTTGAATGGTCCCTTTCTCAATGAACCCTTCAATCATCAGTTCCTGTAATGCAGCATGCTTGTCTATTGAGTTTTCCCATCCTTCGTCTTCAGGGGCATCTTGTGCTCTTCCATCAATGGTATACCCACAGAAAGGTAAACCAGTCATTTTGGAAAACTCTTCAAATGACATTGAAATCCTTTTATTTTTCACTTCAGCAGCAAAACCAATTTTGGTCAGAACAAAAGTTGAGTAGAAGGCTCTCACTAGCCTTGGATACACATCCAGAGAACAAGACAGAAAGTTCTCCAAACCATGAAACCTTAAATGGTTTTGAAATGAAAAACCATTTTTATCAAAATACTGAAAATCCAATGTTCTTGCCTCTTGGATTTTTCTCTTGATAAAAGATTCAGGAACAACTTTTTCTTCAGCAGATTTCTCCTTTGAAGGCTTAACCTTCTTTGGTGGAGATGCAGGCTTCTTCTTCTTCTTGGTTAACTCTTTCATTGTGTCACCCAGCAGTTTCTCAGATGGAGGAACCTTCCTCTTTTTAGTAGTTTCTGGAGTAGTGGCAACAACTTTGCCCTTGTCCTTAGCCAATACCTTGTGTGTAGGAATTGATACCCTTTTGGCTGGAGGTGAAGGAGGTGGAGGAGGTGAGGGTGAAGGTGTTCTTGAAGTAGAAGAGAACGAAGATGAGCTGTTCTGAGGAATTATTTTAGCAGGAGAGTAAGATAGTCGTCTAGCAGTTTGTTTAACACGAGCCATTGTAGTAGTAGATTGAAGATTGATTGGATGAAGAAAGGATTGCAGTTGGATGAAGAAGATGATAGCAGAGTGAAAACTTGATTGGGAAATCGAATTAGGGTTTTCCAGGTTTATATAGCATTGTAGAAATTCGATTGCCCAATAGGATGTTTTTGCTTCTGGGTTTAAAAAGTAACCGTTACACTCATCCAACGGCTATAATTTTCTCAACGGATATATGCCAATCGATTGTCCAATCGATGCTCGGGTTTTGAAAAACAAACTATCTCAAACTTAATCCAATCAGTCGCTTGTCCAGTCGAATATTTAACCCAAATTCCAATTCATCATTCGATTGACCATTCGAATGACGTGACAAAATCCTCAATAGTCTGGCTTTTGAGATATCAACATTCGATATACCATCCGATTGACGAGATGAAATCTTCAACAGTCAGGCTTCTGAGATATGGACATTCGACTGTCCATCCAATTGACGAAATAGAAATAACAGACATACAGGAAAAATAAAACAGAATAATAAAAACTGATACCCAACTAGTCGAATGTGCAATCGAATATCGTGTTTCCAATTTTACAAAATGAGGCACTGTTCATCAAACATTCGATTTTGCAATCGAGTTTTTAATGAAAAATTCTTATCTGGCCACAAGACACTCGATTGTGCAGTCGATTTGGGTATAAGGATCAGATTTCATTGGGATCAATAATGCCCAGTTTCATTCTTATAAAGAAGAAACTGTCCTTAGGCAAGACCTTGGTGAAAATGTCAGCCAACTGTTTAGTTGTATTGACATATTCCAACTTAATCTTACCCTGTTGATATTGATCTCGAATGAAGTGATGCCTTATTTCTATGTGCTTGGTCCTAGAATGCATGACAGGATTCTTAGTAATATTAATAGCACTAGTATTATCACATAAAATAGGCACGGTTCCTAGGTCCACCCCAAAATCTGAGAGATGTTGCTGCATCCAAAGAATTTGAGCGCAACAACTACCAGCACCAACATACTCAACTTCAGCAGTTGAGAGTGCTACACTGTTTTGTTTCTTGCTATGCCAAGAGACAAGAGAGTTCCCTAAGAGTTGGCAAGTACCAGAAGTACTTTTTCTGTCCAATTTGCATCCAGCAAAGTCAGAATCAGAATAACCAACAAGAGTGCAAGTAGATCCCTTAGGATACCACAAACCTAGATCTTTGGTTCCTATAAGATATCTGAAGATTCTCTTAACAGCACTAAGGTGGGATTCCTCGGGATTGGCCTGGTACCTAGCACACATGCACACACTGAACATGATATCTGGTCTACTAGCGGTTAGGTAAAGTAAGGACCCTATCAAGCTTCTAAACACAGTCACATCTACAGCTTTACCCTGTTCATCCTTATCTAAGTAGCAGGACTGGCTCATAGGCGTGTCAATGGATTTAAATTTTTCAAAATCAAATTTCTTTAAAAGATCACTGCAATATTTCGATTGACTAAGGAAAATTCCATTTTTGCTTTGTTTGATTTGAAATCCCAGGAAGTAAGTCAATTCTCCCATCGTGGACATTTCAAATCTGTCTTTCATTGTATTTTCAAAATCTTTACAAAGCTTATCATTTGTTGATCCAAATATTATGTCATCAACATAAATTTGGACCAATAGAATGTCTTTTCCTTGTCTTTTGATAAAAAGTGTTTTATCTACATTTCCCCTTGAAAAATTTTCTTGTAAAAGGAAATTACTCAACTTATCATACCAAGCTCTTGGAGCTTGTTTCAAGCCATAAAGGGCTTTTGTAAGTTTAAACACATGATTTGGAAGCTTAGGATCTTCAAAACCAGGAGTTTGACTTACAAAAACTTCCTCCTTAATGTCTCCATTTAAAAAAGCACTTTTAACGTCCATTTGAAATAATTTGAAATCCATTATACAAGCATAGGCCAGCAGGATCCTAATAGCTTCTAGTCTGGCTACTGGGGCATAAGTCTCATCATAGTCTATTCCCTCTTCCTGGTTGTAACCCTTGGCCACTAACCTAGCTTTATTCCTAGTGATCACACCATTCTCATCCATTTTGTTTCTGAAAACCCACCTAGTTCCCTTGACATGTTTATTCTCTGGTCTTGGAACAAGAGTCCACACTTGGTTTCTCTCAAATTGATTGAGCTCTTCTTGCATGGCTACTATCCAGTCAGGGTTCAAAAGAGCTTCCTTAATGTTTTTGGGTTCTACTTGAGAAACAAAAGCTATAAGGTTGCAAAACTCTCTAAGGGATTTTCTGGTTGAAACTCCTTTTGAAATCTCTCCAATAATATTGTCTATGGGATGGTTCTTGGCAAACTTCCACTCTGTGGGTAGATCATCTTCCCTAATTGGTTCTATATAGTCAAGGTTGGTTGGAGGTTCAGGCTCACTGGTTTCTACAGGTTCAGAATCCACAATATCATCCAAGGAGTTACCAACTATAGGAAGAGTGATGTTCAAGTTTTCATCAAATTTGACATGTACAGACTCCTCTATAGTTTTGGTTCTTTTATTGTAGATTCTATAGGCCTTACTAACCTGGGAATACCCTAGAAAGATACCCTCATCTGCCTTAGGATCAAACTTACCTAGATGTCCCTTGCCATTGTTTAACACAAAACACTTACACCCAAAAATCCTAAAGTAAGAGATGTTAGGCTTCCTCCCTTTGTATAACTCATAGGGAGTCTTTCTAAGTATAGGTCTAATAAGAACCCTATTCACTACATGGGATGCAGTGTTAATGGCATCAGCCCAAAAGTACTTAGGAAGATTAGAATCCTTAAGCATAGTCCTAGCAAGCTCTTCTAAGGATCTATTCTTTCTTTCTACTACTCCATTCTGCTGTGGAGTTCTAGGGGCTGAAAATATGTGTTTGATAGCATGATGTTCACAGTAGGTTTGAAAACCATCATTTTGGAATTCACCTCCATGATCACTTTTTATGGATATGATTTTCTGATTATTCTCATTTTGAACCAAAGCAGCAAATTTCTTAAAAGTTGAGAATGCCTCACTCTTGTGAGTCAGAAAATATGTCCATGTGAACCTGGTGAAATCATCTACCAACACATAGCCGTATAGGTTTCCTCCAAAACTCCTAACCTGAGATGGACCAAACAAGTCCATGTGAACCAACTCTAAAACCTTCTTGGTTTGAACCAAGTCTATAGGGGGAAAGAAGATTTAACCAGCTTACTCCTCTCACAGGAGTCACATAGCCTATCCTTAGAGAATTTCCTATTTGGGAGACCTAAGACTAGCTGCTTACTAACAAGTCTGTTCAAGTGGTCCATATGAATATGAGCCACTTGCTTGTGCCACAACCAGCTCTCATCAGCACTAGACAACAAGCAACAAATATCATTGGCAGGTAAAGAATCAAAATCTATCATGTAAATATTGTTAACTCTTTTACCTGTAAGTTTCATACCTTCAACTTCCTTATGCTCAAGTGTGCAAGATGTAGAAGTAAAGTGTACCTTAAACCCTTTATCACACAGCTGACTAATGCTTAGTAAGTTGTGTTTCAGGCCTTCAACAAATAAAACGTCCTTGATAACAGCAATTAAGTTGTTTCCTATATCTCCAATGCCTAGGATCTTTCCTTTGTTGTTATCTCCATATTTGACAAAACCACCACTTTTTAAGTTCAGAGACAAGAACTTGGACTTGTCTCCGGTCATATGCCTGGAGCATCCACTGTCCAGATACCATGATTGATTCCTGGATGCCAAGCATATATGCAAAAAAAGAGTCAGGTTTTGGATTTAGGTACCCAATTCAAATTGGGTCCTGGGGGGTTAGTTTCAAATGATGGTTCCTTAACTTTCCAAATTTGTCTCCATCCTCTGTTGGCACGTTTTTTCAGTTTGCAATTGAACACCTTATGTCCCTTTTTGCAGCAAAAGTGACATACAACAACAGGGGATGGTTTCTGATTTGGTCTAGTAAAGTTGTCATACATTTGTTTAGATTTAACAAATTCCTGATGCATTTTCATATGCAAGCTTTGTTTATAGCCAAGTCCAGTTTTAACATGTAAATTTCTTTGATCTCTAAGGAGTCTATCTAAGTTGTTCTTACCACTGTTAAACTTAGCTACATCACATTTCAGTTCATGAGTTTCTTTTCTCAGCTTTTCATTTATGTCTTTAAGAGACTCAGGCTTCAAGTTAACTTCATTAATGAACATGCATTTTTCTTCTAGCTGTTTCTTAGTACTAATCAGTTGTTTGAGTACACTAACATATTCAGTATGCAATTCATTAAAGGCATCATGAAGTTCATCATAAGATGGATTAGATGTAGTACTTACTTCACTGTCAGAATCTGAATCATTGTTAGCCATGAGACACAAGTTAGCTTCTTCATTTTTTGATTCTTCAGATGAATCTTCATCATTTTCGTTCTAGGCAATGTAAGCTTTTCTGTTTGAAGGCTGTTGATCCTTGCCCTTAGTCTTTGTAGGCTTGTTTCTGTTTTGCAGCTTGTAACACTCAGATCTGATGTGTCATGTTTTCCCACATTCATAGCAAGTTATGACTTTGCTATCACTGGTATCACCTTTGCTGGAGCCTTTTGTCTTTGAATTATGTGGTTCTCTTGACTGGCTTCCTTTCTTTTTCAGAAACTTCTTGAATTTTCTGACCAACATACCTATCTCAGGTTCTTCACTTGATTCACTTTCTGAGCTTTTTGTATCTGGTTCGGATTTCACTTTGTGAGATTGAGCCTTCAGTGCAAGTCCTTTGCTTTTTCTGTTTGATTGCTCTGTCTCATTTAATTTGTGTAGTTCCATCTCATGTTCACGAAGCTTTCCAAACAGTGTTGCTATGGTCATATTGGCAAGATCTTTAGACTCAGCAATAACAGTTATCTTGGGCTGCCATTCCCTTGACAAACACCTCATAACTTTTCCTATATGCTGTTCATTGTCCACAACTTTTCCCAGGGCATGTAGATTGTTGATATTGTGTGTGAACCTCGTTTGTAGATCATTTATAGATTCATCTTTCTTAATGCAGAAAAGTTCATACTCGTGCATAAGTGTATTTGTTCTTGCCCGTTTGACATCTGTAGTACCTTCATGTGTTTCTTGCAGTGTGTCCCACATTTCCTTTGCAATATTACAATTTGACACTCTGAAGAATTCTTCTGCACTTAAAGCTGATGTTATAATATTTTTTGCTATAGCATTGTAACCAACTTTCTTTTTGTCATCATCAGACCAATCAGATCTTGGTTTGATGATGCATGATGATCCCTCAGTGCCTGCAATTTTGGGCACGTAGGGACCATTCTCCAATGCATCTAAAATGTCCAGCCCACATGCTTCTATAAAGATGAGCATCCTCTCTTTCCAGTACATGTATGCTGTACCATTAAAGGCAGGGGGTCTGGTTAGAGATGCTCCTTCTCCTAGGAAATCTAAAGAAGTCATTTTTCTTTTATGAGTTTTTCTCTAAAAAAGTTAGGCTCTTGATGCCACTTGTTGGAAAACTATTACTTCTTTTGATTAACAACGAGAGAATTAAGATCAAATCCAACTAGTTCGACACAATTCCCAAATTAATCATGCAACATTCATACAACTCATACACAACGGAAATTAAAAATCACATACAATTATAACAAGAAGCATACAAGAATAAGCAGGTATACAATACTAAAAATTAAAGAGAAGGGGTAAGAGAGATTGCACAAAGATTTATCCTGGTTCAGCCGTTAATCCAACGACCTACATCCAGTCCTGAAATCACAACATGATTCCAGCCTTTTTACTATAGAATGAATTCGAGTACATTTACAGATTTTCCAGTCTTCTACAAGACCTATCAATCTAACTCCCTTCACTCCTATCTTGACGCCCTTTGATCCTTGTAGTTTATCCCCAAACTCACACAAGATCAAAGTAGACTTCCTCTTGATGATACCACACCAACAAGGATAGCCACCAGTTTCCAAACTGGATTTGTTACAGCTTCAAATACAAAGGATTGTCTTTAACAAGAAAATAGAGAAGTATCAAGAATTGTGTTCAATCACTCTAGCATCACACAAAGAATTGATTTGCCAATGAATATTTTTTGTGTTAAGAAACTTTTCTTTCAAAGTGTTTTTCAGAGGTATGCAAAGATAGAGAGCAAGATATTCTGAAAAAATATGAAAAGTTTTGTGCAAGAGTTATGTTTTAAAATAATTGAAACATCTTATAGATATTCAAGGAAAACACCAGGACAGTCGATTGCCCAATCGAATTTACAAAGATCTAGTCGATTGCTGCATCGAGTGTCATACGTTCTGTGTTTCTGGAAACTTGAAATATATAGGATTCATTTGATTGTACAATCGATTTATTCAATTTCTGAATCAGACCTGATGCTATGATTTCCTTTCAATCGAGTGAGCAATCGAGTTGGCCAAAACTGGGTGCTCACTGTAACTTGAGAAATAGCATCACTCGATTGGTCAATCGAGTGTCGTGATCAAAGTGATTCAGATCTGATGCTATAATTCCTTTCAATCGAGTGAGCAATCGAATTGTCCAAAACTGAATGCTCTCTGTAACTTGAAATTAAGCATCAATCGATTTGTCAATCAAGTGTCGTGATCAAAGTGATTCAGACACTTCAAACAATCAAGTTGCCAATCGAGTGATCAATCGAATTGGCATAAACTGAGTTCTTTCTGTAACTTGAAATTCAACATCAATCGAATTGTCAATCCATTGTGCAATCAAGTTGACAATCGACTGAGCCTGTTACAGACCTCAGTTATGTTTAACAATTTATGTGTCATTCGATTGATTTGTCATCCAATCGATTGTATAGTCGATTGTTTCAAAGTTGAGTTTGATAAAACTTGAATGAATGATAAAAGTTCATTGGCAATGACTTAAGTGTGAGACCTTAGTGATTTGTTCACTCAACTTGATACTTAGACACCTAATACCACTATACAAATTGCATCTTCCTCAAGTGCATCCTCCAACTTTGGTTGATTCCTTGAGTTGCAAGCCATTGTTCCATGTGTGTGGTGTCTTCATGTTTGCCTGAAATGTTTCTTAATTCAAAACATTAGATAAAGCAAATCTTTCATGTGCACTGTATGTTTGGGACTTAAATCAAAAACTTGATCAGGGAAGCTTATGACTCACACAACCATCAAATTTATTCTTATTAGTTGATTGTAATATTTGATCGTGAAACAAAAAAAAATTATTGTTTATATCATACGTATATAGAATAGTAAAAAAACTCTATAACAATAATAATGTCAAAAAAAAAAATAAACAATGAGAAAAATAAGTGTTTACCGGATTGGAAATTTTCTTTACTAGATCCTGATTCCAATATTTCTTCTCCCGTTTCTCTCTAATATTTTTTTTTTCTTTTATCTTTTTGTGCTCTCAATTGTGCTCCCCTTTTTTCTCTTTGTCCTTTTGTTACAGACTATTTATAGACTTTTGGGTGTAGATTACAAAAGACAAAAGAATACTTATCTATTTCTTTTTGGCTTCTTTTCATTTAATTGGTCACGATTATACTGATTCTTATTGTCATTGATTCATTTCTTCGGTTTCTTTTCTATTCAATTGATCACCATTATTCTGATTTTTATGACCATCAATCAATTTATTTTCGATTTTTTTTTTCATTTATTTTGATCATCATTACATCTATTTTTATGACCATCAATTCATTTCTTTTCAGTTTCCTTTATTTTTATTTCTTATTTTTTTTTATATTTTAGAAAAGAGTCTGAACAAGAATTAGAGGCAAACAAGAACCGAAAACACTTGTGAATGTCTAAAGCTTACAACCCTAATTATTTATTTTTATTTTTATATTTTTTCACATATATTTATATATTTATTATTATTATTTATTTTTTTTAATAAAAAATAAAAAATAAATAAAAATCGGACAAAATTATGTGTCAACAATTGCCCCTCTTTACTTAGAATTTACTTGAGAATCAAAGTAAAAATAAGTAAAGATAACAACTCTAATTTTGTCCGAAAAATAATTTTTTAGAAGAATACTAGTCGTTTTCCCGACTTCAAGATGCGGGCCGTTTTCTCAACTTCGGGAGCGAGTCGTTTTCCCGGCTTTAACACGCGGGTCGTTTTCTCGGCTTCAGAGTGCGAATCATTTTCCTGGCTTCAACAAGCGGGTCGTTTTCTCGACTTTGGGTACGTGTCGTTTTCCCGGCTTCAACATGCGAGTCGTTTTCTCGGATTCGGGTGCGAGTCGTTTTCCCGACTTCAACATGCGAGTCGTTTTCTCGACTTCGGGGTGCGAGTCGTTTTCCCGGCTTCAACATGCGGGTTTTTTTCTTGGCTTCAGGGTGCTAGTCGTTTTTCCAGCTTCAGCGTGCGAGTCGTTTTCTCGGGTTGGGTGCGAGTCGTTTGCCC
>JBBPBR010000003.1:54885497-54900945 GCA_037974775.1 Cicer pinnatifidum
ATCAACATGCGAATCGTTTTCTCGGCTTCGGGGTGCGAGTCGTTTTCCTGACTTCAACATGCGGGTCGTTTCTCGGCTTTGGGGTGCAAGTCGTTTTCCTGGCTTCAACGTGCGGCTCATTTTCTCGGCTTTGGGTGCGAGTCGTTTCCCCGACTTCAACATGCGAGTCGTTTTCTCGGCTTCAGGGTGCGAGTCGTTTTCCCAGCTTCAACATGCGGGTCTTTTTTTCGGCTTCGGGGTGCGAGTCGTTTTTCCGGCTTCAACATGCGGGTCGTTTTCTCGGCTTTAAATTTATAAAATGTCATGAATGAATGAATGAATGAATATGCCTATTTTTTTTTTTTGAAGAATAATTATTGTTGTTATCTGCCTTGTATTGTAAACAACTTTTATTCTCATGTTATAGTACGATCCATATTGTTGATCATGTCCTTTTGAGTAGATATATTTGTTGTTGTTGTTGTTGTTGTTTTTCTTCTTCTCCCAAGTTGTCCTTTCAGGTTTTCAACTTAGCATATATTTATTATATTTTTTGTACCTTAATTTTTGCCTAGGTCGCCGTTTTAGATTTTCAACCTAGCGGATATTTTTTTGTTTTTTTATACCCTAACTTTTGCCTAGGTCGCCTTTTCAGGTTTTCAACCTAGCGGGTATTCATTATTATTTTTGTACCCTAATTTTTGCTAGGTTGTCCCTTTCAGGTTTTCAGCTTAGCGGGTACTCATTATTTAGGTATCATACTTTTTTACGATGTTGAGTTTATAGGGAGGACTAAATTTTTTCTATCCATAATCATGAGGATCAAAGACCTACCTGAGAAAGCACTCTTTAAGACGTATGGACCCTCATAGTTAGGGCCATTTTCCACGATAATCTTTTTGAATGGGTAAGATGATTTTTATGACCGAATCTCCTTCCCAAAATTCTTGAGGACGTATTTTTTAGTACGCTCTTTTCAATCCTTTATGATATAATTGCCCATGACATAAGATCGACAACCTTTTTTCTTCAATTAAATTCAATTGATCGAAATGGGTTTTTACACATTCTGACTCATCTAGCTTGGCTTCCATTAATAGTTTTAGCGAGGGAATTTCTACTTCAATGGGCAGCAAAACCTCCATCCCATATACTAGGCAAAAAGGGGTTGCCCCAATTGAAGTGCATATCGAGGCATGATACCCATGTAGTGCGAACGACAACATCTCATGTCAATCTTTGTATGGTACAACCATTTTCTGAATAACTTTTTTTTATGTTTTATTTTTTTATTTTTATGTTACAATCTTCGTTCTACACAATTGTTTGATATTTTTTTCGTAAAAGTTTAAAGATCGAATCACAAGTGGCAATTAGTTGTGATATAAATCTTGAAATATAATTTAGTCTCTCAAGAAAACTATGAATCTCTCTTTGTACTTTAGGGAGGCATTTCCAAAATGGCTTGAACTTTATCTGGGTCGACCTCTATTCTTTTCTGACTAACCACAAATTCTAATAATTTATCCGACCGTACGTCTAGAGTTTCTTTAGATCAATCACATGTTTTTCTTTTGTTTGTTACTTAGCAATCGTGTCATCTACATAAACTCCTATCTCTTTATGTATCATGTCATGGAATAAAGTTACCACAACTCTTTGGTAGGTTATCCCCACATTTTTTAGACCAAAATGCATTACTTTGTAACACAATGTTCCATTAGGTGTGATGAAAGTTGTTTTTTTTTTTCTTCATATCTTCGACTGCCATTTTGATTTGATTATATCATGAGCAACCATCCGTAAAGGAGAAAAAGTGAATAATGAGCCATATTGTCATCCAAAATATTGATGTGAGGTAACGGGAAATCATCTTTAGGATTGGCTTTGTTAAGGTCCCTATAGTCAACACACATTCGAACTTTGCCATCCTTTTCCAGCACCAGTACAATATTGGCTATCCATTGGGGATAATTTGCCACAGTGAGGAACCCAATGTCAAATTATTTTTACTTCTTCCCTGATTTTTAATGACATATCGAGCTTTATTCTCCTTAATTCTTGTTTGGCCGAAGAAAAATCGGGTTTTAAGGGAAATTTATGCTCCACTATGCTAGTATCCAATCCATACATATCCTGATATGATGAGGCAAAAATATCTTTCTATTTGTGTAGAATTTCGATTAGTTCATGATATACTTCTTACTTTAAGATAGTGTTGACTTTAATTTCCTTTCTATTTTCTTCTTTCCCTAGATTAATCACTTTTATTGATTCCTTATGGGACATAATGTGTTGCCTTCTTTTTCTGCCAATTTTAACAATCCTAGGGGAAATTCATAAGCTTTTTCATTATCTTTTATTGCCTGATTAGTAAGATGTTCAAAGTTATGTGGCAGAATTTTAGTACAAACGTATGCGAATGAGTTATTCTCAAAAATGGGAATTGCATTGAATACTATAGGTAACTTGATTGTCTCCCAATTCTTAATTTTTGTTTTTGCATCGTACGGACGAACCCAATTAGCATCACCGATGGAAAGATCATCTCTAGCTACTGCAATATGAATCTTGTTTGTCTTTCCTTTTTTTCTTTTTTCTTTTTGTTTGGCCAATCTTTGCTTGTCAACTTTGGTTGATTCGTAATCTAAACCCTATTTATCTTTATTCTTATGAAGTTTTATCAGTCCTTTGAGTCGTTCTTCATTCTTCCCCAAACCGTGTCATCGATGATGCCCCCAGCTTAACATGAATCTTACCACCATAATAGTTGTGTTTGATAGATGTGGTTCTATGTTGTCATCTCGACGTAAGAGGTGTCCACGATTTCTAGTGTTTGGAAGGCGATCTCCAGAGCCTACTCTATCGTCTCAACATACAGTGTGGTGGAAAACATACTCACCAACGAGTCTTCCTCTTCTGACACGGTTATCAGTTGGTCATATACCATATACTTTAGCTTTTGATGTAGGGTTGATGGCACCACACCGGTAGAATGGATCCATTGTCTCCTTAATAAACAACTATAGGCGGGTACAGTATCCATCAAATGAAACGTGATTTCAAAAGTGATCGGGCCTATTTGAATTGGGAGTTCAATTTATCCCATCATTTCTCTACAACTCTCATCGAAAGCTTTAACAAGGATTCTTGATATCATATGATCGAGGCACATTACTGATATGTGCAACGCTTTGTTATGGACTATTTCTTCGGTGCACAGTTCGTCATCTATGATGGTTATGTGGCTGTTAATAGTAATGTTATTTACGCAGCCTCCAAATTTGTCACAAGTGATATCTTGAGCGATGTGGGCTTCATTTAGTATTTTCTGTAATAACTTCCTATGGGACTTAGAATTCATCAGCAAATATATCATCAAAAATTTTGTGGGGGTGGCCTAGCTCTTAAATCAGAGGCTGAAGGCTAGTCAACCAAGCTCTTAAAACAGAGGATGAGGGCCAGTCAACCAGCTCTTAAAATAGAGGATGAGAGCCAGTCATCCATGCTATTAAATCAGAGGATGTGAGTCAGTATCCCGTCTCTTAAATAATATGGTGTGGGTTAGTGTCTCAAATTTAAATTTAACCACTAAATATGAAATGTCATGAATGCATTTAATGAATGAATATTTTCCTTCATTTCGATCTTTTTTTTTTTAGTTTTTTTTTCAATCAACTTTTTTTTTCAAATTTTTTTATTTCTTTCACCTCTTTACGGACATATCCTTGATTCATGGATGAAAGATACGCACCACTTCAAATAAGTGGTGGTGATTCTCCTTTTAATCTTTAAAGATATTTTTTCTTACATCATCGACTTGACATTTAGTTGCCCCTGCCTTACATGTAGAGCTGTCAAAAAAGCCCCCAACTACAAGCCCCCTAAATTTTTTTTTTATTAAACCTCTATTATTAGGCCCCTATCAAAATAATTTTTTTAAGATTTCTGCCCATTATTTCAAGGGGCTTAAGGGAGGGGGCTTTGGGGGGCCTTAGGCCCCCAATATTTTGTTAATTTTGAGTTTTTTTTTTAAAAAAAATATTTTATTCAAAAGAAAAAATTTTATCGAAAAAAAAATCAGAAATTTTTTATTGAAAAAAATAGGACATTTTTTATCGAAAAAAAGTCGGACAATTTTTATCGAAAAAAATCAGAAATTTTTTATCGAGAAAAAATCGGAAATTTTTTATCGAAAAAAATCGGAAATTTTTTATCGAAAAAAATCGGAAATTTTTTATCGAAAAAAAATCAGAAATTTTTTATTGGAAAAAATCGGAAATTTTTTATCGAAAAAAAGTCGGAAACTTTTATATCAAAAAAAAATTAGAAATTTTTTATCGAAATAAATCGGACATTTTTTATCGAAAATCTTTTATCGGTGAAAAAATTGAAAAACTTTATTTTTTAAAAAAATGGAATCTTTTTTTAAAAAAAGTGGACATGTGGACCCTCTAACCCCAAAAAATTTTAGGGGGTCTTTAGTTTGGGGGGCCTTGCTTTTTGGGGCCTTTTAAATTATTAAATTTTTTGTCCCCTCCAAAATGTGGGCCGGGGCCAATAATTAGGGGGCTTGTCAAATTGACAGCTCTACTTACATGTAAAGACATCATACTAGTTTTGACCTCTTGACATTCACATAATTTGTGTCCCAACATATGAATATCATAAAAATGAATTTTGAAAAAAAATGTATTACACAAGAAAGTAGTGAAGGAAGGTTCAGATAATGATATTTAATGAGAAAATATATGCTACCAAAAAAAGATTCATAGAAAGAAAAGAAGATAAGGTGATCTCATATGGGTAAATGACCCAATATTTTTGTAGTTTTTCATAAAAAAATGATGCTAACAACTCATGCCACAACTTCAATCATGTTTTTAACTTACTTTGGAAGATATGATTTTCTCCAATCTATATTCACAACCTTTCAAAATATGTTCAACTTCGACTTTGATGTGTGTATGTAAGCTATATTCTTTGGTCATATTTTTTTAGATTCTCAAACTAGTGATCTTCTTTCATTTATTTTTGTGTGGCTCTAATTTTTGCTTAGATTGCCCTTTTGGGTTTTCAACCTAACGGGTTTTTTTCCTAGGTCGCCCTTTTGGATTTTCCACTTATCAAGTCTTCATTAATTTTCGCACCCTCATTTTTTCCAAGGACGCCCTTTCGGGTTTTCAACCAATTGAGTTTTTATTCAATTTTTTTGTACCCTAATTTTTGCCTAGGTTGCCCTTTCAGATTTTCAACCTAGCGGGTATTTATTATTTATTTTTTTTTTGTATCCCAACTTTTGCCTAGGTCACCCTTTAAGGTTTTCAACCTAGCGGGTATTTATTATTATTATGATTTTGCACCCTAATTTTTGCCTAGGTCGTCCTTTTGGATTTTCAACCTAGCGGATCTTCATTTAGATGTATTACTTTTTGAAGCATCAATGTGTGCAACTAGTGATAAGTCTTCTTGATCCATATTGGTGCGGATCAGAGCCACACTTGAATATATTTTTTTATGGTATTGGAGACTTATATAGTTGGGAGTTCATTTATCTTGCTGGTCCTTTTAGATATGTGAAATCTTCTTGAGTGCTAATTCTTTCTTTTGAAGCTCCGAAGTCATATGTTCTTCTTTTAAGATAATTGTCCTTGACATGAGGCAGTCAACATTTCTCTTGAATTGAATTCAATCAGTCAACACAGATTGTTACTCTTGATAAAGGGGTTTTTGTTCGAGTGGATTGCACTGCCTTTATTCTACATAATAAGAAACAAAGGAGTGCCCCAGTTATAGGCTGATACTCATGGAGGGTATTCTACAGTTACGAGGTAATGTTTGGCACGAGAATTTTCCATATACTTTCTTATACATTTGATAATGAGCAGGATATTCGTGAATTTTATTCTTGTGAATGACTATTCTTCATCGTGACTTACTTTGAATATTGATATTGAAGATAAAGTAGCTGCAGTCATCTAGTTGATTATACTATTGAGGAACATCATGGAAAATGACTTCAATACTTTTTAGACATTTGTCTAATATGCATATACAAAATGATCATCTTCTTATTCTAGCTTTTCCATTCTTGAGTTAGTTGATTGAGGATTACATTCAAGACTCATATACGTTCAACATCTTCTTTTTCAATTCGTAGATGGCTAAAATATCCATGGTTCAAACTTCAAATTCCCCACGTGATTGACATATTTAAAACATATTTAGACAATGATTAAGATAAAACCACTTGTCAGGGGGATTAACGTGACGTTAAACTCATGCCCCAACATATCGAAGTCCATCCAGATAGTGAATTTTATTTATATCGTTCTCACATTTAGTTGAATTTATAGCATGATTGAATTTGTGTATGAGATTTTAGCAAACTTATTTATGAATGTACTACTTCCAAATATGCTTGTTATATGGTTTAAAGAAGAGAAAGAAAAATAATGTTTGCTAAGTGATTGTGAAATATATGATGGGTGAGAATGGAAAAGGAAACAATACAAAATGCATTTATTGATATTCAAAATATTGAGGCACATCAATATGATCAATATTTTATGATCAAATTAAATACCATTAACGATCATGGGGAAACTTTGATAATATTTTCATTGCTGACCTTGCCCCTTGTATATATACGGGAGAACATAGTCAATGTCTTCAAAGTTGTGTTTAACCAAGGTTTTTCTTCAATAGTCATCAAAAACTTCATACAAAGTTTTCCATTTTTTAGATTGATGACATCAAATAATAATCGGTAGTCATGAAAGTTCAACATAGACGACCCAACTTCTAGAGATTTACTTGTGGTGAAAGCCAATGAAATATGTTCATGACTCAGAAGTAGGGGGTGTATGATGAATATGAATCTAATTAGTATCAAGTTCAAATTTTATGGACAAGTGACTTGAGATAGAGTACAACCAAAAAGTAAACTAAAAGGTGACAATTGTTAGACTTATGAAATCAAGGGGTAACACATGAGTTCTTCGTGATATTTTTTTTATGAAGGATCCCCATGATTTCAAGTATCGAGAGTTGTATGATTTTCAATCTTTTAGCCATATGATTTTTCAATTGGTTTAGATCATATTTGTATGTTTCAATTCATCCATGATTATAACTCATGAACATGTCCGGTAAGGGTGTCACAATACTTTTTCTTTTTGCTTTTTTTTTTTGTCTTTTGTCTTTTTTTGTTGAAGGAAAATGTTATGAGAATGTAAAAAAATGAATGAAATGATTATGCATTTAACTGAAACATTTTACTATCTCCTAATATGCAATTATTTTAAAACAAAAATGAGAAAAAAGAAAAATATGTTGTAAAATGAATTAAAAAATGAAACATACATGATTATGCCCTACATAGTTCTTTTCTTATTTGATGGTTTTTTATTGTGAATCTTTACTATGGGTGGCTCTATAGTTCTAAATTGGCTCCTAGAGCACACAACTTAATTCTAAAATATTAAACCAATTAATAGGTAAACTGTTAAAATGGAAATATTCTAAAAAAAGTCAATCCTATGTGAGACTTTCATGACAACCAAACATGATATGTACATCCAGAAGATTATCATTACACAGTCTGTAATTTATCTTAGGTTTGCAACACTCAGCCCGTGTATATAGCCCACTCATAAGTGTGTGACTTATGTTAGGGTAGTGTATAGAAAAATAAATAATATAAAAAAAATAATCACAATAAAAATAAATTGACAAAACACACATAATTATATTCACAATATAACAAAATAAAATAAAAATAATATGGGTAATATAAATAAAATAATAAACAATAAAATAACTATATATAATTAATCAGATTGGGCTTGACTCTCAAAAGTCCCCAGCGGAGTCGCCAGGTGTCGCGTCTAGTTTGTCCGCGAAAAAGGAGTCGTCACCAATTTTATTTTTATTAAAGGAAAAATTGGATAAAATCTAAAATAATAATTTTTGAACCAAAAATTTGAATTCGGGATTCGATTACGAGTAGGGAAGTATTATCACCTTACAACGTCAGTTAAAACGGTTACCTTACAATTAATTATATAGAAACTATTTATTTATTAACTTATTTATTTTTTACCCCAAAAGTATAATAAAAAAAAGGAAATTAAATTATTTACCTTAATAAAAGAAGAAAAAATATTTTTTTTATTAATTTGGTTTGACAAGGGAAAAACATTGCTCATACGTATCTCCAGGTGCAATAGGGAAATCACAACACACGTAGTTCTTGGGTAGAAAATATTTACGTGTTGACCAATTTTATTATTAATTTTACTTTATATATATATATATATATATATATATATATATATATCAAAATAAATTAACAACATAATAGTGATAATAATAGTAATAATGATAATAATAATTAGAATGATGTGTTATATATTAATTTGTGTATTGTTTTATTTTAAGGAAACACTTTTACTATTTTTTTATTTTTATCAATCGTAAAGGATAAAAATTCAAGAGCAGATTCACGAGTCAGCGACGCATATGTGGCGCGAACCGACAGCGGTAATAATAAGAGAATTTAATATCTAACACACAAAAATAAAACACAATAGATACGAGAGATCACAAATTTGATAAAGAAATAAACGATTATACAACAATTAAATTGATTCTTATTAGTTGATTCCAAAATTTGATCGTAAAAAAAAATATTGTTTATATCATACGTGCATAAAATAGTAAAAAAAAACTTTATAACAATAATAATGTAAAAAAAAAAATAGACAAGGAGAAAAATAAGTGTTTAACGCATAGGAAATTTTTTTTACTAGATTTGATTCCAATATTTCTTCTCTCTTTTCTCTCTATTATTCTTTCTTTTCTTTTATCTTTTTGTGCTCTCAATTGTGCTCCCATTTTGTCTCTTTGTGACAGACTATTTATAGACTTTTGGGTGTAGATTACAAAAGATAAGAGAATAATTGTCAATTGATTACTATTAATCTATTTCTTTTCGGTTTCTTTTCATTTAATTGACCACAGTTATACTGATTCTTATTGCCATTGATTCACTTCTTCGATTTCTTTTCTATTCAATTGTTTACCATTATTCTGATTTTTATGACCATCAATTCATTTCTTTTTAGTTTCCTTTATTTTTATTTCTTATTATTTTTTTTTTATATTTTAGAAAAGAGTCTAAATAAGAATTAGAGGCAAACAACAACCGAAAACACTTGTGATTGTCTAAAGCTTACAGCCCTAATTATTTATTTTTATTTTTATATTTCTTCACATATATTTATTATTATTATTATTATTTTATTTTTTAATAAAAAGCAAAAAATAAATAAAAATCGGATAAAATTATGTGTCAACAATTAAAATTATTCAAGTCACTATATGTTGTATGACATTCACGACTCAAGGTATCCCAAGATTTTTGGATGAAGGGGCGCAAAGGTTGAGAGGAAATCTCAATAACCAAGTAGAGAGGGGTTTGGGATTGTAAATATCATCTCTGATTAGGAGGAGTAAATTTTGTTAATGAAATAATCTTTTAGAGAAAATTGTAGTTGTTGGGTAATGGAATCTTGTTTTAACCTACAAAAAAGTACTGAACTATTTCATAAAACTTTTAGCGTTGGAATCTCCATTTACATACTTATCATTAATAGGGGGATATTTGAATTAACATCATTATTTATTGCATCTATACTCTTTTATAATGCATCGATGCTCCCAAACCACTATTTCTCTAATTTTTTTTACAAATTTAGCTAAAGGAAATATCATAAGTATGAGTTATATCATACTGTTAAAAAAAATCATATGATATATTGAGTAATTGAGCAAGAACTTGATTGGTATTTGACCACAATTGTTTTCAAAATATTTTCACGTGCAAAATCTTCTTGCTCGAATGCGTTATTGTTAAACAATATATTTGTCATGGGTTTATTCTTTAATTAATACAAATAAAAATTATTCATAAAATTTATATTTCACTTTGCATTTACCATAATGGAAAACATACCAATTGTTAATAAGAATAATTTTGTAAAATTGTTAATAAGAATATTTTTTAATATATGTGAAATAAGAAAAAGTGATATTTCTTGTAAAATGAGGATAATATCATTTTTCAAAAAGTTAGAAGTTATTTCCTTCTTGATCATTGATACAACTGTATTTGTAAAAAC
The DNA here is from genome assembly GCA_037974775.1 of Cicer pinnatifidum. NCBI lineage: Eukaryota > Viridiplantae > Streptophyta > Magnoliopsida > Fabales > Fabaceae > Cicer > Cicer pinnatifidum. The sequence goes on from JBBPBR010000003.1 coordinate 54,895,661, forward strand.
ATAAAAAATTTAGACTTTTAACATTTTGAAAATGTCATCCTTCTTTACGAGTTAGTTTTACCTCTTAATATGGTTTTTGGTTTTAGTGCTGTCATCTTGTTATGTCTTCTCTCTTGTCGAGGTTTTCTTCCTCCCCAATTTTTTGGAGTTTCTCTCCTCCATTCTCTTTTTTTTTTTTCTTCTTTTTTTTTTTCCTTTTTTTTACCTCATCCTTTATCTTTTTCTTACCTTTATAACCGATAACAAACACATCTACCCTCAATCACCAATCACCATTGTCAGAGCCCTTTCTTCAATCAAAATCTCCATGTTGAGTTGATTATAGCTGAAAAATCAAATATTTAACTTTTCCAATTTTTCATCTACAAACCTAATTTTTTTATGATTAATAAAGTTAAATACTTGATTTATTCTTATAGTTCACCTCAGCGTGCCACAACAACGGATTCATATGAGCAAAATTAAATAAGGAACAAGTAGAAAATATAATATTACATTAAAAAAAATTAAAAAAATTATAGATGGACATTTATAATATTTAAGACATATTTAGAAGAAAAAAAAAACAAACAAAAAACGTTACATATTTAATTTAAGCAGAAACTAACTGTTTGTGGGAAAATTTTATAAAAACTTAAAATTGTATGTTTACAAAAATTACAAGAAAAATTTTACGAGAAGTAAAAATAAATTAATTTTTTTTTTTGGATACTTCGGAAGGAAATAATTTTTAAAATTTGTTGTTAAAAATTGTCTTAGATGTGGGGTATGAGCCAGATGTGGGGTGTGAGCCAGATGTGGGGGTTTTTCTTTTCCGCGCCTATATAATACTCTACCTTCTAATTCTCTTCAACAAACATTAACGATTAGGGTTTTGCGGCACTGATTAAAACTATTCACTAATTCCTTCTTAATCATCGTAAGATTTTCAATTTTCCTTCAATTCTTTTCAAATTATACGCACGATGCAACCCCGGGCTTCTCTGAATGATGCATGAGGTGAAAGCCCCATTGCTCGTGCAAAATCAACGCCATTCGTGTTGCAGTTCAGTCTTAGTTATTCCACGATTGAATCTGTGTCAAAGTAATGGTTACATCGTCGATTCAAAATCTTCAATTGCTTAACTCTTTTCTTTTAGTTAGTTTTGAAATCTGAATTTGCCTCGCTTTACCTTCGACTTGTTTTCGAATACTTTGGAATTTTGAGCTAGTATTTCAGGCATAAATTCAAACCCGGTCGTATTCACTTTTTTTTGTTAATTGTTGGCTATGATTACATATTATCCGCGCTTCTGAGTTTATCGATGAAGTACTATGGACTGAAATTTGGTTGAATTTCTTTATATGAGCTTGAATATTACCTTCCCATTTTATTTTAATTGAAATTCTTAGTATTTATTGAATTTTATTTATTCAATAATTGTTGGCTATGAGGATTTCAAATCACAGCTTCAATGCCAGTTCTGCTTCTGAAAAATCGTGATTGTTAGAGCTGTTTAATGATCTGATGCTTTTTAGTATTCTTTAATTTTAGAATACAAGTTGTTTTTTATTTTATGTTTTGATGATTTAATTCATATGGACAGATTATGTCACAATCGGTGTATCTATAAAATATTTGACTTTTGTCGAATTTACCTTGAATCTTATACAAAAAATGATTGTGATTGGTTGAAATTGACAGTGTTTTGACTTTATTTTGAATTATTATTTTTTACTGTTGGTGGTAATTTAATCATGTTAGTAGTTTGTATGTTGGTAGCTTGTAACATTGGTGATGATGATATAATCCAACTTGTTTGAGGTGTTGTGGAGCCAAGCCCCTGTTTTCAGGGAGAACCTACTTGGTAAAGCTACATTCATATGACATCTATGGATTTAACTGAGGCAAAACAAAATACCTTTAGAACGTGTTTCTTTACTTGTATATTTTTCAACTTTTTTGATTCTCCTTATGTATTAGTAAAATTATGATTTTTTAAGTTGTCGGTATATTGTGTGTTTAGATCTTGAAGTTACAAACTATGTTTATTCTTGAGTTTCACTATACTCTGAACTATCTTTGTTGGTTCAGTGTCTGAATAACTCGAATATTGTTGTGTTGTCATCAGCTTCATCTCTTGTTTGAACCACGAGTTGGAAGTTAAATAACAGCACTAAATGTTCTAATATAAATTTCGTATGATTGAGTCATATCAATGTTAATGACTCTTTTTTAGATTTTAATTTTAATTAAACACATTTTTTAATTACTGATACGAACTTTATAGTCATGGCAACATTCAATTCACATGTTTTTTTTGTGCTGTCATAAACAATACTTAGTAATTGGATTAATAAAATCATTAATAGCAGTATTTAAGACAACATCTTCACCATCCCTGTTAACAATGTCAATTCTGCAAACATCGTATATAGGATCTCTGATATCGACTTTGATATTTTATAAAAATATCTGGAGGCGGACTGAATCTTGCAGGAGAGGCAAATTGCTGATTAACGACTACCATATACTATATTAGACAGATAAAATAATCTCAATGACATTTGAAGGGGTTGCATAAATAATATTTTTAAGCCAAGTTGGAAAATTTGAAGATGTTTAATCAAACTTGCACCTAAGAGAGGAGTGATACCAAACCAATTTTTTCCGAGGGGAAATTGCAAAAAAACATAATCGATGTTTTCAACCTCTTCCTTGTAGTAGGGACATATAAGATCAACTGGAACACCTCTTTAGATAAGGTTCTTCTTGATATGGAGAATATTATGCCGAATTCTCCAAGTTAGATTAACATGTTTGGAAATTGTTTTGATGTACCACAACTTTGTCCCCTCTTTGAATAAGGTTCGTCTTGAAAAAGAAAATATTATACCGAATTCTCCAAGTCAGGTTGACATGTTTTTGAATTTTTTTTAGGTTCCAAAACATTATATTATGGTAAACATTGAGGATGATAATTTTTTTTTTTTTAGGACCAAACAATTTAGTCACTGTGTCTAGAGATGGGAAGTGGAAATTGTAGGATTTGCATAACTTTAAATCGTAAAAAATTTGAGTTAACTAAGTGGTTGTTCTAGATAACAAGGTCTTCGGTGAATTAACTATGATACAATGGAAAGGGTTAGGTGTGTCTACACTTTCTATCCATTATGTAGTTGTAACCAATTCTCAGTCCATATATTGACACAACGATCTATATTGACTTTTCACAAGAAACCTCTTTTGAAGATCCATATGATAGTGTGAATGTTTTTCCAGGTATAACTTGTGTAACATTGCAATTTTTAACAACGAGAGTGTAAATTTTCTTTTAAAACAACAAAACATTTTTAGATAAAATATTAAATTATAAAATTCTTTTCCAAAAGTGATATTAGAATCATTGTTTCATTATATAAAATGGTTTAGACACAACAGACTTACTTACAACCGAACAATTCACGTTGACTAAAACAATTACAATTATTTCAAATACATAAATTCTATTGCAACAACAACATTGCAATATGAAAGAGAGGATAAATAAAATTCTTAAATAAAATCTTAAGTTGATCATTAATCTAATTGAGGGTGACTGGGTACTGAAAATCCACGAGTGACATCAAGCCTCACTGCTTTCGATTACCAACCCAAAATCATCGCTATGTCACGTTTTCGATGTCGTTGTAATTCCAGAACAACTCAAAATAATAAGAACTTGGGGTGTAAGTTTGGTCTACAATAATAGTAGAGAGTTACGATCTAAAATAATATACATACGAAAATACAAAGCACAAAAGCATAATATCACATGACATCAAGTGATAAACAAAATACATATAACAAACATGACTCGTGTGACAAACACCATTATGAAATGTTTATATGTCAGTGCACACGATTTGAGAATTTTCACACCCTCCTCAAGGGCCGTAAATCATAAATGTACCGTCTCTCACAGACAAGTACTAATTACCGAGGTGCCACCTATCACAAATCAACACAATTTACTAGGTGCAGTCTATTACAGACCTACACAACTCCTAAATCCTTATAAGGATAAGATGGACCAATCAACTCAAGGAACCATCCCATGACCCATCACGGTCACTACTAACATTATGGCTCATCACGGTCACCACTAACATTGTGGCCCATCACAGTCACTACTAACACTATGACCCATCACAGTCATCATTAACTATGAAATGCATAAGCATACTCTGACTCTTCCACATCAATCATTATGTAAATACAACTATTAAAAGACTCATTTTTTAATACTCATTAAACACTAATAATTTTTTAATACTTTTTCACATAGCTTACTCAAGACATATTCTAATCAATAAAATTGATAACACATATGTTATCAATTATGAATACATAATCATATCAAATACATAAACAATCATGCGCATCTTTATTCACCACAAGCACAAAGAACATGTACACATACACACTTTGCATTCAAGTATATATAGCATCGTTAGAAAATGATCTTACCTCGACAATGCTTTATTAAACAAGCAACTTACGCTAAGTCATCATAACCTATCTGACGATTCCAATGACTCCTTTCAATTTCCTTGTACCTTAAACTAATCAATAAAATTCATAACACATATATTATCAGTTATGTTATCAGTTATCAGGTTTGACTTTTCTCTTAGGTTCCCTAACTTAAAAAAAACTTTGGTTTAAGTACTTTGACGAAAAAGAATTTCAAAATGTTTATGCCACACTTTGAAAATCTAGAAATTGTTTTTTTCAAACTTATTGAAGTTCAATTCAAATCTTTGTCTTTAACAATTTAGGAAAAAATATTTTCTTAACAAAATCAATCAAAGATAAACATACTCACATAGTTTGAAATTTCAATTAAATCTTCAATCAACTACATAAATTTCAACACTTTAATATTTGAAATACTAGTAGAAGGTTCGTACCAAGAAATCTTATAAAAAAAACTCAAATACTAAGAGTTCCAATATTCTAACTATTCAAAATCATGATTTTTCAATTTGACATTTTTCAAATCTTAATTTTTATTAATTATGATTTGTATATAAACTTTCACTTAAAAACCACATTTTCTCATCAACACCAAATATTTCCCAAGTTCAAAATTTTCTTTTAAATCTCCAACTAAAATCTTCATTCATAGTAAAATCATATATCAAAACTCAAAATTATAATCAATCATTGTTTTTTAAAATACCTAAATATTTTTTCAACCTCGAATTTTAGCATAAAGTTGATATCCTTACTATAAAAATTAAAATTTTTAACTTCAAAACTT
>JBBPBR010000003.1:54910445-54940205 GCA_037974775.1 Cicer pinnatifidum
AACACGGTTTTTTTTATCAATTAAGATTGTTCTTTTAGGTTTTTATCTCTAAAATTTTTGTATTTTATTTTTACTAATATTTCAAAATATTGCAAATAATAAATGTTTAATTTGAAGTGTCTACATAATTGGAAGCTAACCGTAATCAATGTACTTAACGCTCACATATTTAGAGAAGGTAATTAATGTACTTATAACATTGTTAATTTGTAGTTGCACATCGTTAACCTATTTTAGATGTTTTTAATAAATAATTACTACACTATTTTAAACATGGGTTATCCCTAACATGACTTTATCTCTTTGGATTTTTTCTGATAATATTTTATTAAAATAATAGTTTGTATCCATTAATATTCCCCAAGACTAATGTTTAATTTGAAATGTCTAACATAATTGGAAGCTAACAGTAAGTACTCTATTTTTTCTTTGGAAAAAATAAAATGGTACCTATTTTGGTATCATAAAACTAGCTATAAGTATAGTGTATAAGTATAAATTTTAGTAGATAAATTTTTTATAATATTTTATGAAGTACGACTAAAAACATTTGGTGTAAATAGAAGCTAATTATATGTTGGATAATTTTTTTAGAAATGTACTAGAAGTGGGGTATGAGCAGATATAGGATTTTTCTTGCCGCGCTTATATAACACAGTCACTTCTTGAGTTCTATCTCTTTTCAACGTATATCAAACTATCCCCTAATTCCGTCGAAATCATCGAAAGATTTTCCATTTTCCTTCAATTCTTTTCAAATTATACGCACGATGCAACCCCGGGTTTCTCTGAATAATGTATGAGGTGAAATCCCATTGCTCGTGCAAAATCAATGCCGTTCGTGTTGCAGTTCTGTCTTCTTGTTCTACGATTGAATCTGTGTCAAAGTAATGTCTACATCATCGATTCAAAATCTTCAATTGCTTTACTCTTTTCTTTTTATTAGTTTTCAAATCTGAATTTTCCTCGCTTTACCTTCAGCTTGTTTTTGCACGAGATGCCCCGCGACGAGATGCTCAACCTTCAAACGCTGCGAGATGCTCGACCTTCAAACTCCGCAGGCATAAATTCAAACTCTGATAGACAATAGCTGATAGCTATTATTGTTTGATAGTTGATAGCGGATAGTCGTTACCAGCTATCTCCTGATAGTCTATCGCCAGATAGTCGTTATCAGCTATCGCCTGCCGATAGTCGCTGCTGATAACCCTAACCGCTACCACCTATCGGGGAGATAGCCGCTACAAGCTATCGGGGCGATAGCCGCTATTAGCTACCGCTACCAGTTATCGTCTGATAGCCGATACCAACTATCGCCCGATAGCTAGTAGAGTCTATCCCCGATAGTTGGTAGCGGCTATCGCCCCATAATTGGTAGCGACTATCGTCCCATAATTGGTAGCGGCTATCGCCCCTATAGCCACTATCAGCTATCTCCCGATAGCCGCTATTGCCTGATAGCCGCTACCAGCTATCGCTTGATAGCCGCTACCAGCTATCGGGGCGATATCAGCTATCGTGCGATAGCCACTACCAGCTATCTATCAAACGATAGCCACTGATAGCCGATAGGCCGCCTATCAAGATATCAGATACAGTTATAATTCAACTTATAACTTAATTTATCAATTAGAGCCAAAGTGTCAATCTGATTTCAAAAGATCTATTAAACTTCAAAAATATTATAATTCACTACTTTATTTAATTTCAAATCATCCTCGCACCACAAAAAAAAAACCACTTCACGAAAATAATAATAAAAATAAAATGAGAATGACTTGAACATCCTGAGCATTGACTTCAAAGTGATCAACAATGAGAAAACGGAAGCAAGAGGAGTCCAAGTTGGTAGCCGATCCGATAATCCGATTGGATGGAAACCCGGAGAGCTTTCATGCGATGTAGGTGAGAACATCAACAGGGTTAGACACAATGAGGAGAACTGTATGCGTCGAGTAACGAGCCAGAGCGGGTATGATTTCCTTGAATAGAGCGAGGTTCCTGTGACGGAGGTTCAGCCTTGACACACCAGCGATCTGTCGTGCGCTGGCGGTAACGATACAAAGATCCTAAAAAATTTAATTATCTCAAAGACAAACCAATCCAATTATCATGACATAACTAAAGTCACAAACACACAAATATTTGTTTAAATACGAACTTCAACGAGCTCTATGACTTCAGTTCCTAAGCCACTGAAGTTTCTGCGCCCCTATTATGGTATTCTTAAAGCTTATTATGAAACAATGTCGGAATCAGATTTAAAGGTATTGCTATTTGATGATGATGATGATATCTTTATTTGGAATAATAGTTTGGTAATATCTTTATTTGAAATAATAGTTTGGTATAATGATGCTTAACTGATTTGTATTTCCTTATTGCAGAAGTACTTGGCTGACATATTATCAGTATTGGCCCTTACAATGTCAGCTGAGGGAGAAAGGGTGAGTTTGCTGTATTTAGAAATAGAATAGTTTTTGGTGATTGCTTTGATTGTGTTCAAGTTTGGTGATGTACCTTCATTAAGACATTTTTTAAAATCCAATTATGGTTTTCCCATAGTCCTTTCTCTTGCATCTTGTCTCTTTTCCTTTCCCATTGTATTACCCAAAATACGCTTTTATATACTTTTTCTTTCTCTCTATTTCCTTTCTATCGCTGGCAGACACTCTTTTTCCTTTGAAACCACCATTCCACTACAGTTTTCATTTAACTGTTATATTGACTCTTGCCAATAACTCTGTCAGGAAAGCCTCAAATATAGATTACTAGGTTTGGAGGGCGACATTGGTTCATGGGGGAATGAGCATGTAAGGTGAGAATTATGCTTTTCTTTACACTGTTTTTGTTTTATATGGTTGAAGATGTAAATTATTGAGTGACTAGGAAAATTTAAAATTTTGGTAACAAAGGTTTGACTGAAAAAGAGTTAATTACATTATCAACCTCAATCTTATGTTTTCTTTTGTTTTCAGAAATTTGGCTGGAGAAATTGCTCTAGAATATTCTGAACGACAGGTTGGGCATCTGGCTAATTTATATGTTTTTACTGCAGCATTTTCTATACAAGTTTAGTTTAGTGCTGTGTTTATATGTGATTGTTTTCAAATTGTGCATTTACAAGGTGAAGAGGTTCGAATTAACGACCTAATGGAACTTGTACAACAGATAGTTGCTTTTCACATGAAGGTATGATATATAATAGTGTTCATTTGACTAAAAAAATGTTAACTATATGGAATGATGACTCAACAAACGTGTCCGATGTGAAGTGCGGTGAATGAAAATTAAATGTTAATACGAAGCTGGTATCAGCTGACATAAATTAGTGAAGGTTATTTTGAAGGCAAGTTGATGAAATCAATGAGCAAACATCCATTCAGTCAGATCTTACTGGCATGTGGCTAGAGTAGTTTGTAACTAGTATTAGTAATGTTGTTCTGAGTGCAATAGACCTGTCTGTTTGTGCATATATGTAATATTTAAGGTGTGTGTATCAATAGCTTCTATGGGAAACGAGCTTAGAATAATTGTCTCGACTTTGCATATGAATTTTGAAGATTTATTTGGGTATGGTGTCTATCTAGGTCTTATCATGACAGGGAGCATTATAATAGTGTTCGGTTAAAGGATGATCCTTGTGATGGACCTGCAAGGTCGATCGTAATTAAGGTTCAGAATCCAGATGCACCTGAGCTTAAGACCTGTACCAGAGTTCAAACTTCTATGCACGTAACACTTTCTATTGCTTTGTGATTCTAAAGATATAGTTTCGTTTCGTCCATCCAATCCCGGTTCCACTAGAAAAACAGCAGAGTCAACATGGGAAGAATCTACAACGTTAAGAGGTTGGTCTGCTACTTGGTGAATTACAAACATTCCAGGAAGATCAAATGGTTCTAACACCACTAATTTATCAAGACCGTCTTTTGGGACAAGTCTAAAGGTAGCATAAAGGGCTAAATCAGTGCCAGGTTCGGGTAAGTTTTGCATTGTAAGTGATTGATTTGAGTTTGTTATAACAAAAGTTGAATTCTTAATGTCTTGAGAAAATGAAACTAATTGACTATTGTAACTGGAAGGAATTGGAGTAATCCAGTCTGCAAGAGGTGTGTTATTCCCAGCTTTAATGTCCCAATTGCTGGCAGTATGACCGGCAAGAAGATATGGCCCGTAAAGAATTGCTTGAACTGATGCATATTCAGGTCTGTCATCTGAATTTAATTTGAAGACAAGACACATTATCAGTTGTGTGAACACATTGTTACATGAAAAGAATCTGTATACTCTAAAGGAAGGGTAATGATATTCGACAAATTCTTTCATTGGTTTTCTTGTGAAACTACCTTTTATTGCTTCGGTTCTGATGGTAAGAGGCAACTGAAGTTTGTCACCAGCGCTCCACTGTCGTGTGATTGACACAAAGTTCCCTAGAGGTCCATATGATTAAATATTACTTTCATGTTGTAATTAAGGCCTATTGTAATTTTGTTTCCTAATTCTCAAATTAATGTAAAGAGTTAATTAAGAGCAGTAGCTATTTACTGATTAATTCTAGTTTGTGGTTTGTGAAAGGTGGATGCCGATCTTTCAGCGCCATCCCATCAAACGAAAGATAGAGCTAGCAAACCCTATGAGCAAGCTGGTAGCCAAACTTTTCAGCCGAGGTCCGTAAAGGTGGTTATGGGCTGGAAGTGGAAACAGAGAAAAAGCGGAACAGGTGCAATAAGAGTGCTCTTCAAATTCTGATTGCTTTCAAAGTCAGGCTAGTACTAACGGTAATGTCTAGTCATTTCATTTTGCATTTTCTGAAAGTCAAACCATCATATTTTCCTGTTCATAATTGGTAATTTGGTTCTCTCTAGCATATTACATCTTGGTAGGATTCATTCATGTTTGTGTTTATTCTTTATATTCCAACTCTTAACTCGAATTCCTGGAATGTGCAGGTTGTGATGTAAATGAGAATCGTCAAAAGCACAAAGAAAACATCGTGGAGGACAGACAATACTCTAGGAATAGATCAATTATGTAATTATATTTATCTTGTTTTTAGTGACATACAATACTGTAGGAATAGATCAATTATTTATATTTATCTACTTTTTAGTGACAGACAATACAGTGAATAAATATATTCTTTATTTATATTTGTCTAGTTATTAGTGACAGTTATTGTTGTAGGTAGAAATCAAAACCATGTCGTGACAGTCCTCTAAACCATGTCGTGACAATCTTTCAAACATGTAGTGACAGTCCTCAAAGCAGAGCAAAACACCTCTTACAGATGATCCTGGATCTGAGTGTCGTTCAAAGTATTTTATAATGTTTACCTACAGTGTTGACGTTTAGTGACGAACTCTGTCTGTCACAAGAAGACAATTTTCTTGTAGTGATGTTTCTTTACTTGTATATTTTCGATCTTTTGTGATTCTCCTTATATATTTGGAAAATTATCATTTTTTCATACTAAATTTGTTATAGTTGATTGTTTGTTGTCCCTATGATTCAAATAAAATATATGATTTCTATTGGAACAACCACTATAAGATTTTATAATATCTCTTCTTAATTGTCAAATGTGACTTTTAAGAAAAATTCTTCTTAGTCTATTAGAAATAAATGACTTAATTGTCTTGAGATAGTTAAAAGACTAAATGTATTATCTCTCACATGTTTAGAGAAGGAAATCAATGTATTTATAACATTGTTAATTTGTAGTTTCACATCATTAACCGATATATTTTTCCTTTTAATATTTTAGATGTTTTTAATAAATAATTACTACACTATTTTAAATATGGGTTATCCCTAACATGACTTTATCTCTTTGGATTTTTCTGATAATATTTTATTAAAATAATAGTTTGTATCCATTAATATTCCCCAACAGTAATGTTTAATTTGAAATGTCTAACATAATTGGAAGCTAACAGTAAGTACTCTATTTTGGTATTTTAAAACTAGCTATAAGTATAGTGTATGAGCCGCCTGTATACGCACGCCTATATAAAATTATGATTTCTAACTGTTTTCAACATATCAAAGATTAGGGTTTTGCGGCATTGATGCAAACTTTTCCCATTTTCCTCTAAATCAATTTAACGTAAGATTTTCGATTCGATTTATCTTCTTTTTCTATTAAATTATACGCACGATGCAACCCCGGGCTTCTCTGAATGATGCATGAGGTTAAAGCCCCATTGCTCGTGCAAAATCGATGCCGTTCGTGTTGCAGTTCAGTCTTAGTTATTTCACGATTGAATCTGTGTCAAAGTAATGGCTACATCATCGATTAACTATTTTCTATTGCTAATTTCTTTTTATTAGTTTTGAAATCTGAATTTGCCTCGCATTACCTTCAGCTTGTTTTCAAACACTTTGGAATTTTGAGCTAGTCCTTCAGGCATAAATTCAAACGCGGTCGTTTTCACTTTGAGGTCTTTTCTTTTTTGCTATTGTCCTTCAGAAAACACCTCTTACATTATCAATTATTAATTCATAAAAATTGAATTTTATTTTGTTTTAATTATTGGCTATGATTACATATTATCCGCGCTTCTGAGATTCTCGATGAAGTATTATGGACTGAAACATGGTTGAATTTCTTTATATGAGCCTGAATATTATCTTTCCATTTTATTTTAATTGAAATTTGTAATGTTGGTTTTGTTTATTGATAATTGTTGGCTATGATGATTTCCAATTACAGCTTCATGCCAGTTCTGCTTCTGAAAAATCGTGATTGTTAGAGCTGTCTAATGTTCTGAGCCTCTCAATTTTGCAAAATGTTGCTTTTGTTTAATGTTTTAAGGATTAAATTCTTATGTGCAATCAGCGTAGCAATCAGTATCGCTAAAATATATTTGGTTTTAATCGTACTTAGCTTTTTTAAACTAACTCGGATTTTTGATTGGTTGAAATTGATTGTGTTATTTGTTTTATTTTTGTATTGATTGTTTTAATCTCTTAGTATTTTCATGATTATTTTGTAAATTGGTAGCTTGTAACATTGCTGATGATGATATAATCCAATTTGTTGAGGTGTTGTGAAGCCAAGCCCCTGTTTTCAGGGAGAACCTACTTGGCGAAGCTCCATTCATATGACATTAATGGATCTAATTGAGGCAAAAATATGCATTTAGAACATGTTATCTTAAGTTGTCTGTATGTATTGTGTGATTCGATCTCTAAGTTATAAACTATTTTTATTTGTGAGTTTCACTATACTTTGAATCATATGTATTTTCAGTGTCTGAAAAACTCAAATATTGATGTGTCATTATCAGTTTCATCTCTTGTTTGAATCACGAGTTAGGATCTAAATAAGAGCACTAAATTGTTTAAATATATTGAACTAGCACATCACATGCTAGTACATATCAGATATTTGGGTTACATCCATGCTAATAAACTTTGCATATCACATGTTTGGGTCACATCCATGCTAATAAACTTTTCATATCACATGTTTGGGTAACATATGAGTTTTTTCAAAAGCTCAATACGGGTATAGTAAACTTCTATATTAGTATTATCTTTTCAAAAGCTTCAAGTGTTTGGGTTACATCCATGCTAATAAACTTTGCATATCACATGTTTGGGTCACATCCATGCTAATAAACTTTTCATATCACATATTTGGGTAACATGAGTTTTTTCAAAAATTCAATACGGGTATAGTAAACTTCTATACTAGTATTATCTTTTCAAAAGCTTCAAGTGAGTCATCATTTGGTTTCTCTAACATAGGGTAGTCAAGTTGCCTCAGATATACTGTCGAATTGTAATTAATGCATCCTTTGGTCCATTTAGATTTATGTTGAAGTAAAACCTTATGAAATAAGTGTTAAGTTTTTTAAATGGTGATTTATTGATGTTTGTATTTGAGTTTTTTGTTGAAAGAACATAAGTGGTCAAGCTTAAAGTCACTAACATAAATAAGTGTATTGTATCAACTTAATAATGAAAAAATCAGAATAACATCAAAAGATTACACTAGTAGCATCATAAGTTTCATGAAGATATTTGAAGTTTACTATCATTTAAACCATAAAAGTTTTAATGGAGAGGATGAGAAAGTCAAACAACTTTTAAGATAATGTCACATTGATGGGTCATCAGCAAGATAAAAAGTATAGTTGCACTTGTAGAATTAAACATATGTGAAACGTACAACAATAAATAAAGATAAGGGAAGAGATATCACATATAGATATATCTTAGTTCACTCAACATGGGTTACGTCAAGTACTCACAACTGTTCTATATATTTTCTTGAAGCGATTATCACATTGTATAGTTTTCATTTGATTGGTGATGTCCCTTAAACTTTTCAAATCAAGTTGCTTAAACTTTAAGCGTAAAGCTTTTATTTTTTCCGATCTCATTATCCACTTAATGCATCATGTGACTAAGATCCTTATGATTCACCAATAAACCTAAAAATTGATGTAAAATGCTATTATATTTTATTTTTTCACTTAGAGAAAGAAAAAATGTCATGACATATGAATGCAACTATGTAAAAATATTGTCATGAATATATATATATATGTATATATAAAGTTTCGAATGAATGTAAATGTATGAGGTATTCTTTAGGTTACCTATATGTAAATTCTTACGAGGAAAGAGTCTATTGGCTTTTCTATTTAGTGAAGTTCTCAAAGGGTGCCTATGTAGTTCTAAACATGGTTCCTGGAGCTAATGATTTTTTTTTTTTTTGGAATATTGTCAACAACAACATGTAAACTATTTGGAGTCAGTCGAGCCTTTGAAACCAAGTATTTAGTTCAGGAGTCGATTATACGCGAGAAATGTATTAGCATCCTACGATATCCGTTAAAAAAATGGTTGTCTATAATTAATTATTTAAAATATATGTTAACTTAAAAAATATTTACTTTCTTCATATTAATAAATGCAAATATAAATTAGTTTTATATGAATGTGATATTGAAATAAACAGGGTGCTTAAAATAGAGAAGAAAAAAAAGAAATTTTATTATTGATTAATTTGTTTGTGAAGATGAGTTTTAGAACAACCAACGTGTTACAACTTGCATCTAAACAACTCAAAGATTAAAAAATATCACATCTAATTAACACTTAAATATTTGATTATATCTTTATATTTGATTTCTTTTTAAAAATTAAAATTTGATGTTGGATATTGAACAAATTTAGAAGATCTTATGAAATAAAACCAACAATAAAAATAAAAGAGATATAAAAGCCTGTAGCTCGATCGATTAAGTAAACAAACACATTTTAATTAAATAATAAAACAAAAAATACTATATACAAGTTGCAACTAACTTTAAAACACATTTTGATTAAATAAGAGTCCAACTTCTTACAGAACACATTTTAATTAAATAAATAATAAAAACAAAATTCATTTTAATATTAAAGAATAAACCCCGTTCATTTTAATTAAATAATAGGAAATAATTTCATTTTAATATTAAATAACACCAACTCAGTACTAAAAGGAAATATGTTGTTAGCCACATCCATAATTATTTATATTAAATAGAATAACATATTTATATGATAATGAACAATATTTCTTTCAGCCACATAAAAGGTTCAATATTCAAAAAAGAAAAGGAGTCACATCCTCTAAGAAAATTAGTCATCCTCCAAACAGAGTTTTCATCCACGAAAATAAAGTTTACATAAATTGAAAAGCAAAGTAAAAAGGTAGAGAGGGAGAAAGTATATGTGTTTCCCGGTACCAATAAAGTCCACAATGAAGATCGAGGCAGTGGTACGCGGCGGATTGAGAACGTTCGATTTTACGGTTCTCTTCTCCTTTATCTATACTCAGACCTCTATTTTCTCTTCCCTCTTTTTTTTGCAAAATAAATTACTCATTTTCTATGTTATGATTTTTCTGGAAGAAACATAATAAATCTTTCTTTGTTTGATTGTTTTGTTCTCAATTTATAGGCTACAAAGATAAAACTGTGTCGATGAGATAAATTGATGTTTAAATTTTCTATTATTTTTGCATAAATGATGGAAGTGTATAGAGATGAACAGGAAAAAGAGTGGTTGAACTTTTTGTTTGTGTGGATTCTTAGTTAAGATTATAGCTTTATTAGTAAAAGAGAGAGAAAAACAGAACCAGAAAAAAAGGAGAGGGAGGCTGAGAAGAAGGGGAGGGAAGCGTGGGGGTGGGAAAGAAAATGTATTTTTTGTTTTTTATTTTATTTTATGCGTAAATATTTGGGGTGGACATAATATTCGGACTCGCCCGAATCCGACCGACCTAATAAAAAAATTAAATTTGCAGACGGGTTTCTTCGGGTTGATGGATTGAGCAGGTGAAAAATAAGGATTCATATGGGTTTACACGGTCGAATTCGGATGAGTAATTTAGATCTGTCGGTACCCGAACCCGACCGAATTACATTATTATTTTTATATTATATATTAATATTATTAATTTTATATTATATATTAATATGTAAACCAGATTTTTTTTTAAAATAAAGCAAAAAATGGCTCAATAATTTTTTTTTTAAAATAAAGCAAAAAAGCCCAATAAAATCCAATCCATTTTTACCCACCGATACATAACCGACACCCGACGTACCAGAACCCGACGTACCCGATTTAAAAAATAGACGAAATTGAGTCAATAAATTCCACCTGTGGTTTGGGCCGGTTTCACACTTTTGGCCCGAAACCGCCATAACCGCTCGATGTCCACCCCTAGTAAATATAATGTAATGAGAAATAAGATAAATATGTATTCAAAATTGAGTCAGATTTATAAAATAATGATTTTTTTAGATTTAATAATAACAATTACAAAATATTTATTAAACACATTTTTACTTATTTTTTAGAATTACTTTTAATTAGTCAGACAAAATCGAGATACTACTATAGTCGATTTTTAATTTCTTAAATATGTAAAATAAGAATAAATGACAATATTTGCAAAACAGGGGAAGTAGTAGTTTTTTAAAAAGTTGAAGTATTTCCTTGTTGATCGTTGGTACAACACGAATTTGATATTAGACTTTATGGTTATATATTATGGAATGAGCTCTGAAAGAGAAACTCCTCATTCTCTTTGAGTTTGTCTTACCTTTTAATATGGTTTTTCTTAGTGGTATTATCTTGTTATGTCTTCTTCCTTCTTTAAGTTTTCGTCCTCTCATTTTTTGGTGTTTCTCTCCTCCGTTATCTTTGACCATTTTGCTGATCTTTTATATTTTTCCTATCTTTGTAACCACTAAAAGATACATTTATCCTCAGCCACCAATTACCATTTTCACAACCCCCCCTTTTTTTTTTCAAAAATCCCCCTGCTGAGTTGATAAGTCAAGTATTTAACTTTTTTAATTTTTCACTTACAACACTAATTTTTTATGATAAGGATAAAGTTAAATATTTAATTTATTGTTTATAATTCACCTCAGCATGTCATGTTGTCGTACAAAATTAAATAAGGGACAATTGGAGAATCTAATATTATAAAGATGAGATCTAAATCTTTTGTTACATGCACTAAAACCATAATTCACGGACTCAAATAAGGATTACCTAGAGGAGACAAAATGAATGAATTTTATAGATATGAATTTCGATTATAATCGATAGACCAAAATAATCCATTAATCCAATTACAATCCACTAAAGATTCTTAAAACAAATTTAATCTAATCCATCTATTAAAAACTAAAACCATTCAGTACTTCCATTATCACATTTCAATGGATAGATACCCATCCATTCTACTTAATAATTTTTTTTTAATATGATAATAAATTATATACCTATAATAATAATATTAAATAATAATAATAATAATAATAATAATGGTTTTTATTTATTTTTGCAAAAAAAAATAATGGTTTTTATTATTATAAAAATATTATGTTTAAAAAAATTAATAGAACTGTTTTTTTTATATTATTTTTAAATTTTAAAATGTTTCAAAAATATTAAAAAATACTAAAAATTAATGTCTTTAAATATTTTTAAAAAGTTATTTAAAACCTGTTTTTTATATTAATTTTAAAAATCAGTTTATTATCATAGTTATTAGTATTAAATATGTGATTAATTTAATAACTAATAATTAAATAATAAGGGTGGTTGTCAAGACGGTGTTCCAACCGCCACCACATTGACTGGCGACGGTAGTCCCGTGGTTGTTGTCTGACAATCAACCACCATCCTATTTAATTTAATAATTAATAGATTAATTTTTTATTAAATAATAAAAAATATGAAAATGTTGTTTTTAATTAAGCAAAAAAAATGTTTTTTAATAAAATTTTGTTTTATAATAAAAACAAATCATTACTTAAATTATATTTTTATATATAAAGATATTAGTAATAAATATAATATTTAAAAATTTAGAGTTTTCTAAAACTAGTTTTTTCAAATAATAAATATGAAATTACTTTTTTAAAAACAATAAATAAAACTATTTTTAGAATTAATTAGTTTTAAAATAATTAATTTCTTTTTTTAATATATTTGTATAATAAAAAAGAGTTTTTTGAAATAAATATATAATATTTTTTAAAATGTAATCTATTATATTTTGATAAATAAACTATGTAATCCATTGAATTTTAAAAAATAGATGGATGAATTGGATCCATCCATATTTTTAAATGAATGAATTGAATCTAATCTATTAAAATTTATATTAGATAGTAGATGGGTGAGATGGATTGGGTGAACGATGGATAAATGGATCAAATGCCACCCTAAAATTAACTCAAAATTTAATCATAATTGAGTTGATTAAAAAAAATTAAATTTATTTTACTTCTTATAAAATTTTAATCTTTCAATTTTAATCTCTATGCATTAAAAATACATCTTTTAATTTCTATAAAACTATCATATATGTAATTTTAGTTATTGTTGTTGAGATGCTATATACTTTAGATGAATTTTTATTGGTATATTTTCTACAATATAATAAATTTTTTATAAAAAATAAATTTAAAATTTAATTTTTCTGTTCATATTTCTAAATTAAAAAAATTATAAATTTTAGTAGATAAATTTCTTATAATATTTTATGAAGTACGACTAAAAACATTTGGTGTAAATAGAGGCTAATTATTTGTTGGATAATTTTTTTAGAAATGTACTAGAAGTGGGGTATGAGCAGATATAGGATTTTTCTTGCCGCGCTTATATAACACAGTCACTTCTTGAGTTCTATCTCTTTTCAACGTATATCAAACTATCCCCTAATTCCGTCGAAATCATCGTAAGATTTTCCATTTTCCTTCAATTCTTTTCAAATTATACGCACGATGCAACCCCGGGTTTCTCTGAATAATGTATGAGGTGAAATCCCATTGCTCGTGCAAAATCAATGCCGTTCGTGTTGCAGTTCTGTCTTCTTGTTCTACGATTGAATCTGTGTCAAAGTAATGTCTACATCATCGATTCAAAATCTTCAATTGCTTTACTCTTTTCTTTTTATTAGTTTTCAAATCTGAATTTTCCTCGCTTTACCTTCAGCTTGTTTTTGCACGAGATGCCCCGCGACGAGATGCTCAACCTTCAAACGCTGCGAGATGCTCGACCTTCAAACTCCGCAGGCATAAATTCAAACTCTGATAGACAATAGCTGATAGCTATTATTGTTTGATAGTTGATAGCGGATAGTCGTTACCAGCTATCTCCTGATAGTCTATCGCCAGATAGTCGTTATCAGCTATCGCCTGCCGATAGTCGCTGCTGATAACCCTAACTGCTACCACCTATCGGGGAGATAGCCGCTACAAGCTATCGGGGCGATAGCCGCTATTAGCTACCGCTACCAGTTATCGTCTGATAGCCGATACCAACTATCGCCCGATAGCTAGTAGAGTCTATCCCCGATAGTTGGTAGCGGCTATCGCCCCATAATTGGTAGCGACTATCGTCCCATAATTGGTAGCGGCTATCGCCCCTATAGCCACTATCAGCTATCTCCCGATAGCCGCTATTGCCTGATAGCCGCTACCAGCTATCGCTTGATAGCCGCTACCAGCTATCGGGGCGATATCAGCTATCGTGCGATAGCCACTACCAGCTATCTATCAAACGATAGCCACTGATAGCCGATAGGCCGCCTATCAAGATATCAGATACAGTTATAATTCAACTTATAACTTAATTTATCAATTAGAGCCAAAGTGTCAATCTGATTTCAAAAGATCTATTAAACTTCAAAAATATTATAATTCACTACTTTATTTAATTTCAAATCATCCTCGCACCACAAAAAAAAAACCACTTCACGAAAATAATAATAAAAATAAAATGAGAATGACTTGAACATCCTGAGCATTGACTTCAAAGTGATCAACAATGAGAAAACGGAAGCAAGAGGAGTCCAAGTTGGTAGCCGATCCGATAATCCGATTGGATGGAAACCCGGAGAGCTTTCATGCGATGTAGGTGAGAACATCAACAGGGTTAGACACAATGAGGAGAACTGTATGCGTCGAGTAACGAGCCAGAGCGGGTATGATTTCCTTGAATAGAGCGAGGTTCCTGTGACGGAGGTTCAGCCTTGACACACCAGCGATCTGTCGTGCGCTGGCGGTAACGATACAAAGATCCTAAAAAATTTAATTATCTCAAAGACAAACCAATCCAATTATCATGACATAACTAAAGTCACAAACACACAAATATTTGTTTAAATACGAACTTCAACGAGCTCTATGACTTCAGTTCCTAAGCCACTGAAGTTTCTGCGCCCCTATTATGGTATTCTTAAAGCTTATTATGAAACAATGTCGGAATCAGATTTAAAGGTATTGCTATTTGATGATGATGATGATATCTTTATTTGGAATAATAGTTTGGTAATATCTTTATTTGAAATAATAGTTTGGTATAATGATGCTTAACTGATTTGTATTTCCTTATTGCAGAAGTACTTGGCTGACATATTATCAGTATTGGCCCTTACAATGTCAGCTGAGGGAGAAAGCGTGAGTTTGCTGTATTTAGAAATAGAATAGTTTTTGGTGATTGCTTTGATTGTGTTCAAGTTTGGTGATGTACCTTCATTAAGACATTTTTTAAAATCCAATTATGGTTTTCCCATAGTCCTTTCTCTTGCATCTTCTCTCTTTTCCTTTCCCATTGTATTACCCAAAATACGCTTTTATATACTTTTTCTTTCTCTCTATTTCCTTTCTATCGCTGGAAGACACTCTTTTTCCTTTGAAACCACCATTCCACAACAGTTTTCATTTAACTGTTATATTGACTCTTGCCAATAACTCTGTCAGGAAAGCCTCAAATATAGATTACTAGGTTCGGAGGGTGACATTGGTTCATGGGGGAATGAGCATGTAAGGTGAGAATTATGCTTTTCTTTACACTGTTTTTGTTTTATATGGTTGAAGATGTAAATTATTGAGTGACTAGGAAAATTTAAAATTTTGGTAACAAAGGTTTGACTGAAAAAGAGTTAATTACATTATCAACCTCAATCTTATGTTTTCTTTTGTTTTCAGAAATTTGGCTGGAGGAATTGCTCTAGAATATTCTGAACGACAGGTTGGGCATCTGGCTAATTTATATGTTTTTACTGCAGCATTTTCTATACAAGTTTAGTTTAGTGTTGTGTTTATATGTGATTGTTTTCAAATTGTGCATTTACAGGGTGAAGAGGTTCGAATTAACGACCTAATGGAACTTGTACAACAGATAGTTGCTTTTCACATGAAGGTATGATATATAATAGTGTTCATTTGACTAAAAAAATGTTAACTATATGGAATGATGACTCAACAAACGTGTCCGATGTGAAGTGCGGTGAATGAAAATTAAATGTTAATACGAAGCTGGTATCAGCTGACATAAATTAGTGAAGGTTATTTTGAAGGCAAGTTGATGAAATCAATGAGCAAACATCCATTCAGTCAGATCTTACTGGCATGTGGCTAGAGTAGTTTGTAACTAGTATTAGTAATGTTGTTCTGAGTGCAATAGACCTGTCTGTTTGTGCATATATGTAATATTTAAGGTGTGTGTATCAATAGCTTCTATGGGAAACGAGCTTAGAATAATTGTCTCGACTTTGCATACGAATTTTGAAGATTTATTTGGGTATGGTGTCTATCTAGGTCTTATCATGACAGGGAGCATTATAATAGTGTTCGGTTAAAGGATGATCCTTGTGATGGACCTGCAAGGTCAATCGTAATTAAGGTTCAGAATCCCGATGCACCTGAGCTTAAGACCTGTACCAGAGTTCAAACTGCTATGCACGTAACACTTTCTATTGCTTTGTGATTCTAAAGATATGGTTTCGTTTCGTCCATCCAATCCCGGTTCCACTAGAAAAACAGCAGAGTCAACATGGGAAGAATCTACAACGTTAAGAGGTTGGTCTGCTACTTGGTGAATTACAAACATTCCAGGAAGATCAAATGGTTCTAACACCACTAATTTATCAAGACCGTCTTTTGGGACAAGTCTAAAGGTAGCATAAAGAGCTAAATCAGTGCCAGGTTCGGGTAAGTTTTGCATTGTAAGTGATTGATTTGAGTTTGTTATAACAAAAGTTGAATTCTTAATGTCTTGAGAAAATGAAACTAATTGACTATTGTAACTGGAAGGAATTGGAGTAATCCAGTCTGCAAGAGGTGTGTTATTCCCAGCTTTAATGTCCCAATTGCTGGCA
Source organism: Cicer pinnatifidum (assembly GCA_037974775.1). Lineage (NCBI taxonomy): Eukaryota > Viridiplantae > Streptophyta > Magnoliopsida > Fabales > Fabaceae > Cicer > Cicer pinnatifidum. The sequence goes on from JBBPBR010000003.1 coordinate 54,927,136, forward strand.
GTATGACCGGCAAGAAGATATGGCCCGTAAAGAATTGCTTGAACTGATGCATATTCAGGTCTGTCATCTGAATTTAATTTGAAGACAAGACACATTATCAGTTGTGTGAACACATTGTTACATGAAAAAAATCTGTATACTCTAAAGGAAGGGTAATGATATTCGACACATTCTTTCATTGGTTTTCTTGTGAAACTACCTTTTATAGCTTCGGTTCTGATGGTAAGAGGCAACTGAAGTTTGTCACCAGCGCTCCACTGTCGTGTGATTGACACAAAGTTCCCTAGAGGTCCATATGATTAAATATTACTTTCATGTTGTAATTAAGGCCTATTGTAATTCTGTTTCCTAATTCTCAAATTAATGTAAAGAGTTAATTAAGAGCAGTAGCTATTTACTGATTAATTCTAGTTTGTGGTTTGTGAAAGGTGGATGCCGATCTTTCAGCGCCATCCCATCAAACGAAAGATAGAGCTAGCAAACCCTATGAGCAAGCTGGTAGCCAAACTTTTCAGCCGAGGTCCGTAAAGGTGGTTATGGGCTGGAAGTGGAAACAGAGAAAAAGCGGAACAGGTGCAATATGAGTGCTCTTCAAATTCTGATTGCCTTCAAAGTCAGGCTAGTACTAACGGTAATGTCTAGTCGTTTCATTTTGCACTTTCTGAAAGTCAAACCATCATATTTTCCTGTTCATAATTGGTAATTTGGTTCTCTCTAGCATATTACATCTTGGTAGGATTCATTCATGTTTGTGTTTATTCTTTATATTCCAACTCTTAACTCGAATTCCTGGAATGTGCAGGTTGTGATGTAAATGAGAATCGTGAAAAGCACAAAGAAAACATCGTGGAGGACAGACAATACTCTAGGAATAGATCAATTATTTATATTTATCTACCTTTTAGTGACAGACAATACCGTATGAATAAATAAATTCTTTATTTATATTTATCTAGTTATTAGTGACAGTTATTGTTGTAGGTAGAAATCAAAAACATATAGTGACAGTCCTCAAAAACATGTAGTGACAGTTATTGTTGTAGGTAGAAATCAAAAACATATAGTGACAGTCCTCAAAAACATGTAGTGACAGTCCTCAAAAACATGTAGTGACAGTCCTCAAAAACATGTAGTGACAGTCCTCAAAATCATGTCGTGACAATCCTTCAAACATATAGTGACAGTCCTCAAAGCAGAGCAAAACACTCTTACAGATGATCGTGGATCTGAGTGTCATTCAAAGTATTTTATAATGTTTACCTACAGTGTTGACGTTTAGTGACAAACTCTGTCTGTCACAAGAAGACAATTTTCTTGTAGTGATGTTTCTTTACTTGTATATTTTCGATCTTTTGTGATTCTCCTTATATATTAGGAAAATTATCATTTTTGAATACTAAATTTGTTATAGTTGATTGTTTGTTGTCCCTATGATTCAAATAAAATATATGATTTCTATTGGAACAACCACTATAAGATTTTATGATATCCCTTCTTAATTGTCAAATGTGACTTTTAAGAAAAATTCTTCTTAATCTATTAGAAATAAATGACTTAATTGTCTTGAGATAGTTAAAAGACTAAATGTATTATCTCTCACATGTTTAGAGAAGGTAATCAATGTACTTATAACATTGTTAATTTGTAGTTTCACATCATTAACCGATATATTTTTTTTTTTTAATATTTTAGATGTTTTTAATAAATAATTACTACACTATTTTAAACATGGGTTATCCCTAACATGACTTTATCTCTTTGGATTTTTCTGATAATATTTTATTAAAATTATAGTTTGTATCCATTAATATTCCCCAACACTAATGTTTAATTTGAAATGTCTAACATAATTGGAAGCTAACAGTAAGTACTCTATTTTGGTATTTTAAAACTAGCTATAAGTATAGTGTATGAGCCGCCTGTATACGCACGCCTATATAAAATTATGATTTCTAACTGTTTTCAACATATCAAAGATTAGGGTTTTGCGGCATTGATGCAAACTTTTCCCATTTTCCTCTAAATCTATTTAACGTAAGATTTTCGATTCGATTTATCTTCTTTTTCTATTAAATTATACGCACGATGCAACCCCGGGCTTCTCTGAATGATGCATGAGGTTAAAGCCCCATTGCTCGTGCAAAATCGATGCCGTTCGTGTTGCAGTTCAGTCTTAGTTATTTCACGATTGAATCTGTGTCAAAGTAATGGCTACATCATCGATTAACTATTTTCTATTGCTAATTTCTTTTTATTAGTTTTGAAATCTGAATTTGCCTCGCATTACCTTCAGCTTGTTTTCAAACACTTTGGAATTTTGAGCTAGTCCTTCAGGCATAAATTCAAACGCGGTCGTTTTCACTTTGAGGTCTTTTCTTTTTTGCTATTGTCCTTCAGAAAGCACCTCTTACATTATCAATTATTAATTCATAAAAATTGAATTTTATTTTGTGTTTACTAGGTTTTTTTAATTCTTGGGCTATGATTACATATTATCCGCGCTTCTGAGATTCTCGATGAAGTATTAAGGACTGAAACATGGTTGAATTTCTTTATATGAGCCTGAATATTATCTTTCCATTTTATTTTAATTGATATTTGTAATGTTGTTCTTGTTTATTGATAATTGTTGGCTATGATGATTTCTAATTACAGCTTCATGCCAGTTCTGCTTCTGAAAAATCGTGATTGTTAGAGCTGTCTAATGTTCTGAGCCTCTCTAAATTTTGCAAAAAGTTGCTTTTGTTTAATGTTTTAAGGATTAAATTCATATGTGCAATCAGTGTAGCAATCAGAGTATCGCTAAAATATATTTGATTTTAATCATACTTATCTTTTTTAAACTAACATGGATTTTTGATTGGTTGAAATTGATTGTGTTATTTGTTTTATTTTTGTATTGATTGTTTTAATGTCTTAGAATTTTCATGAATATTTTATATATTGGTAGCTTGTAACATTGCTAAGGATGATATAATCCAATTTGTAGAGGTGTTGTGACGCAAGCCCCTGTTTTCAGGGAGAACCTACTTGGCGAAGCTCCATTCATATGACATTATGGATTTAACTGAGGCAAAAATATATATTTAGAACACGATATCTTAAGATGTCTGTATGAATTGTATTTCCATCTTGAAGTTATTAACTATTTTTATTTGTGAGTTTCACTATACTCTGAATGATCTATTTTTTCAGTGTCTGAAAAACTCAAATATTGTTATGTTGTGATCAGCTTCATCTCTTTTTTGAACTACGAGTTAGAGTTAAATAACAGCACTAAACTGTTGAAATATATTGAACTAGCAATGTAGTACATATCAGATGTTTGGGAACATCCATGCTAATAAACTTTGCATATCATATGTTTGGGTAACTTATGAGTTAGGAATTGTTTCCAACTAATAAAATGTTACATCTCCAATCTTGATTAAGGTAGTTAAAATTTCATTTCTAGTGAACTTTTGATCTATAATATTTCTATTATTATATGTTATCCGGTGAATTGTGAATATGGTCGTGCATAATTGGTTTTTTTAAAGAATTAAATTATATTTATTTTAAAATCAATATATATATATATATATATATATATATATATATATATATTTAGATTATAGCCAAATCTATTATTTGGTGAAGTTGTGGGCAATGTCTTCCTCATCATTATACCTTTGCTATCTATAATCATATTCACACAATTTGAATATACCTCTTAAGAAGTTTTTTGATGATAGATTTGTGTTGCGATCTCCATGCTCAAGCCATAAGATCGTGGTCGTTGAGCCCACCAATTATCTTATCTTTCAAGTAAATCATGAAGTGTGGATTCCACTTGATGAGAACCGGACTGGAGTCTAATTCATATTTAACTTCTGTGATATTTTGTTTGGAACGACATCGAATCTATATCCATCTAATCAGGCTTGATAGACCTTGTTCTCAATCTCTCAACCTGGTGCCGTCCATTCCTTTTAGCACAGTCTAAGTAAGATAAGCATATAGTTAGATGTAAGACAAACCAAGTTAGTCACCTCAACAACTTCATTAAAATGATTGTCAATGCACCGGTCTAGCCGATATTTGATGTTATTAATTTCATCTTGGTTATTATTCCATGCGAAAGGATCATCTGTGTCGGAAAGGTCACACAAATTGAACAAACTCAAAGTATCTTGAAAAAGAGTGATGAGGTTATTAGATCAAGTAGCACCACCCTTTTTCAAATCACTATTTTAAATCATGTTGAAATCTCTAAAAATCAAGGTTTTGAATTATTTCGTAAATGCGATGTTTATTTTTGATTTTCGAAGAACTATAAATCATTATGCATTTCCACTCGAAATTTTCATCTTGCAATTTTATCAATATATCAATATAATCTAAAGACTAAGACAAAACAGAAATATTAGCATTAGTTTTCCAAATATAGGCTAAACCGTCATCTCTATTACAACCATCACCAATACAACTAACAGCAAAAACATTTGACCTTTTTTCATAAACGAGCTTCTTCAAGCTTCGAATTTAATTTTGTTTTGATTCCATACAAAAATATTAAATTGGACCTTTTTTCATAAACGAGCTTCTTCAAGCTTCGAATTGTACAAGGGTTCCCAAGCCCGCTACGGTTCTATGCTAGGTAATTCGTTTTGACTGGCTGACTTGCTAAGCACAGTTCGCCACTTCCAGTTTAGCACAATATGCTTTTTTTGTTGGGTTAATCTCCATGCCCTTTATAAGAATCTATTGCTTCATGAAGAATTGGTAAGATTTTCCCGTCATTACTCAATTCTAAGACCCTTGTGATTGGACCACAAACCTTCAATAGCCCTTTGAAGAGGTGCTTAGTGAATGGATTTTTCAGTAACATTTAGAAATGACATTCATAATATCATCATCATCGAAAGTGATCACAAGGTTGGAGTTGCATGTGTGTGAGAAGGTTATTGTTGCTGCTATTGTATTCAAGGTTGTGAACAATTTCAGCCTTTTTTGTTTGTAGGAGTACAAGTGGAAACATAAGGAAAATTGAGGAATTGATTGTAGGAGTACAAGTTATATGCTCTGGCTTAATATAAAAGGATTGTGTCATCAAAACAAAATGACATTCTCAATTATTGGCAATAAAAGTGAATCAAAGCAGCAAATATTGGTGAATGATCCTGGTCCAGATAGAATCACAATTATTAAAATCATTCGAGTCACTACGTTGTATGACATTCACGACTCAAGGTATCCCAAGATTTTTGGATGAAGGGGCGCAAAGGTTGAGAAGAAATCTCGATAACCAATTAGAGAGGAGTTTGGGATAGTAAATATCATCTTTGATTGGGAGGATGAAATTTTGTTAATGAAATAATCTTTTAGAGAAAATTGTAGTTGTTGGGGAATGGAATCTTGTTTTAACCTACAGAAAAGTACATAATTATTAGATAAAACTTTAAAATTGCTCCACACATGCAAATATTTCTCACATCAGCCAAAAAGCTGATGTGTACGCCTTGAGAGTTTGCTATCTTTAATCACTGCATCTGATTCTCCTCCTCCTTCGACAATTTGTTTAATCTCTTTAATCCTTAATTTTGTTTTGTCTTCCTTCCACAATTTCTTTTTCTGTATTTCTTTTTCTTTAATCTATCCCGAAAGTCTTTCTGCATTTTGGGAGTAGAGCATGCAAAATCGCACAATGAATCTTAGAAACATTGCCTCGGGTCTCTAAAAATCTATACAAAAGAAAATCTCAATTCCTAACTCTTTTAAATAATCTCAATTGATGGGTAGGGTTAGGATTGGTGATTGTTGATACTGAGAAGGTGAGCTCCGCGGTAGCTTTTCGAAATTGTCGATTCATAATTGAAGGATGGGAGACAACCACTCTAAGGTTTCATAACATAAAATGAACCAAACTTTAGTTAATAGGGTTACAATTAATATATATACAGGAGAATAAATATGTCTAAAATACTCTTACTACTAATATATAATAACATTATCTAATATCTCCCCTCAAACTCACGATGCACTAACATGAAGCATCGAGAGTTTGTCAACTAAAAAACAGAAACGTTTAATGGAATGCATCTTTGTGAATAAATCAACAATCTGTAAAGATGAAGAGACAAACGGTAGAGTAATGGTTCCGTGCTGAAGATGATGACGAGTAAGTTGACAATCAATCTCAATGTGTTTGATGCACTCATGAAAAACCGGGTTGTGAGCAATTTGAATAGTACTCTTGTTATCGCAGTGCATCGGAGTTGATTCAGAAAGAGAGATACTCATATCAGACAAAAGTCAATGCAATCAAATTATTTCAACGGTAGTGGATGCCATAGCACGATACTCAACTTCTGTAGAGGAGCGAGAGACAATGCTCTGTTTCTTACTCTTCCAAGAAATAAGAGAGTCTCTAAGATACATACAAAACCCTGTGGTGGATTTACAATCTGTGGTGTCACCAGCTCAATCAACATCAGAATAAGCTCGTAACTCCAATGATGATGACGATGGAAAGAGAAGATTTTGAAATTGAGTTCCTCGAAGATAACGAAGAATTCGAAGAACTGTTGCCCAATGTACTGTAGTGGGAGAGACAACAAATTGACTAACAACATGAACAACATAAGCAATATTAGGTATGGTAATCGTAAGATACACTAAGCTGTCAACCAAAGTACGATACAAAGTGGAATATGGCAAAGGAACACCATCCGAGGGAGCATATTTCACATTCAACTCAAGAGGAGTATTTGCTGCTCTAGTATCAGAAAGACAAGCCTGGTCAAGAATGTTGGCAATGTACTTGGATTGAGAAATAAGGTAGCCTCTAGGAGAGTAGACAACTTCAATCCCCAAGAAATAGCGAAAAGTTCTCAAGTCCTTCATCTCAAACTGTTTGGCTAACTGCAATTTCAACTCATTGATTCCACTAACATTATCACCTGTAATAATCATATCATCAACATATAGAGAAATTATAATGCGACCATAAGTGACGGACCTTATAAACAATGCAGAATCATAGCGGAAACCAAGAGAAGTGATCACAGTATAGAATTTCTTAAACCAAGCTCGAGGAATCTGTTTAAGACCATATAGAGCCTTTTTTAACTTACATACTTCCCATTTATTATGAGAAACTCCTTGTGGAGGGACCATATAGAATTCTTCATGAAGCTCACCATTTAAAATACCATTTTTGACATCCATTTGGGAAATATGTCATTGACGAATAGATGTAACTGCAATAAGATAACGAATAGTGGTCATCTTGGCTATAGGAGTAAAAGTTTCTTCATAATTCATACCATATTGTTGAGAAAACCCCTTAGTAACAAGACATCCTTTGTAGTGCTCAACTGACCCATCAGAGTTAGTTTTGATCTTGTATACCCAACGAGACCCAATAACACGTTTTCCAGGAGGAAGCGATACTAATTCCCAAGTGTTGCTTTTGTGCAATGCAGATAGTTCTTCTGCCATAGCCTGCTGCCAAAGAGGATCAAGAACAACCTCTTTATAGGAAGAGGGATCATACAAAATGTGAATAGATGTTAAGAAAGAAGCAAACGAAGTGGAATAGACAAAATCAGGTAACTGAGTAGACTTATGTTGACGAGAGGGGTAACGAGGAGGATCAACAATCGCATGAGGTGTTTAGACAGTCGGGGGGACAAGAGGGGTGTCATCATGTGGATTAGTAGTATTTGTCCTACAATTCTCAACATTACAATCACTAGAAGCGTTATCATTAGGACCAAACAGATCAATATGGGTTAGTTCAGAACTCTTACTAATATGAGAATTGGAGGAAACATAGTAAAAAATGATGTGCTCAACAAAAACAATATTACGAGATACATAATGTTTTCTTGCATGAGGATCATAACAACGATAACCTTTTTGACCATTCCCAAAACCAAGAAAAATACACATAGTTGAACGAGAAGACAACTTACTGTGCTCTACTTGAGGGCGAAAAACAAAACAAGTAGAACCAAAAACTTTCAAAGAATAGTAATCAGATGTAGCAGCATACAATTTTTCAAAGGGAGACAAACATGATATGATAGAGGATGGAATTCTATTAATAGCATAAACGGCACTAAGAACTGCTTCTCCTCAAAACTCACTAGGAAATGAAGCGGACAACAAAAGGGAACGAGTAGTCTTTATAATATGACGGTGTTTCCTTTCAGCAACTCCATTTTGTTGAGGAGTATCAGTACAAGATGTTTGGTGGAGAGTGCCATCATAATCAAGTAATTCATAAATTTATTAGAGGTATATTCACCATGTAAATCACAACGAAAGCACTTTATAATAGAATTATGTTGAGTTTTGACCATTGCACGAAACATATGATAAATGTCAAAAAATTCATACCGATTTTTCATAAGATAAACCCAACAATAACGAGTGTAATCATCAATAAACGAAACAAAATATCTAGATCAACTTTTGGTGAGAACCGGTGATGGACCCCAAACATCATAGTGAACTAAATCAAAAGGCGCATATGAAACGAAAACACTTTTACTAAACGATAAAGCTCGAAATATTACAAGTTTACAACCACAACAATCTGAGATATCACAGGTTTGTAACTTTCCTAAGGCTCCAGTAGAATCCAAATATTTTAATCTAGAAGCATAAACATGTCCAAGGCGAGAATGCCATAAATAAAAACCAGAAGATAAGGAATTCACGCGAAAACTAGATAATAAGTCAGCAGTAGTTGTTGCGGCTGCAATATCTGGGAGTCGCAAGTCATCCAAAATATAAAGCCCCCCCCATGTCTATGGCCTGTCCCAATCAAACTCCAAGAATATTGATCCTGCACACCTCAAGAAGTGGAAGAAAATACAACTGAATAACCGAAATCATATATTTGACTAACAGAAGCAAGACTCCAAGTAAGATTAGGAATATAATAAACATCAGAAAGAGACAAGTTAGTTGTGGAGACAGAACCAATGCCTGCTAGTGACATATGAGTGCCACTAACAGTCAAAACCGACAGACAGGTTTCACAGACACAAGATTTATCATCGTATGTCATTTGATGAGATGCTCCAGAATCAAGAATCCATATGGACGAAGATATATCTGACATACCAGAGGAATTCAAACCTTTAGAAGAGGTGGCATACATGGCATGTGATTGAGTGGCAAGAAGTTTTTGAAGTTGTTCTACAATATCAGATATTTGAGACGCATCTCAGATGAGTATACATAACCAGAACTAGAGCCAATGGTAGGAGGAGCAGAAGCAACAACATTAGACGATGGCCCCCTAAAATTCTTTTTATGTGCTCTCCCTAATTTGAGACAATGTGTTTTCCAATGACCTTATTATTTGCAAAATGCACATTCATCATTACCAAGCCCAACCCTCCCTTGAGATTTTCCTTTTTAAACAGGAGCAACAAAATCAGATGAAGAAGTTGAGAGAATTCCCTTATCTGACACACCAGAATGAGTCTAAAGTCTAATTTCTTCTGCCAACAATTCACTAACTACTGATTCAATATTAGGAAGGGGGGAACTATGCAAATTAGACGTTGCTCCTCTCTTTGATCAATGTATGCTTTGACAACTTTCAACTCAGGTGATTCCATAAGAGCCAATTGATCCCACATATTAGTCGTTGCCAAATAGAATTCCTGAATGGTCATATTGTTCTACTTAAGGGCACTAATATCACTTTCCAACTGATAATGTTTTGCAAAGTTAGACTGAACATACAAATGTTTCAAGTGATCCCAAATCTCTTTAGTAGTATCCTATTTTGCTAGTTGCACTCATATAGACAACTCAACAAAATTATTAATCCAAGTAATAATTTTTGAATTACTAATATTCCATTTTTTCAGATATTTTGCATATTGAGTTTCATCCTTTTTATCTGTAGGCTTAATAGAAGTTCCATCAACAAAACTCCACATATCTATTCCAATTAAATTTTTTTTCATCACATAACTCTAATAAGAGTAATTTTGTCCATTGAGGTGAACACTAACAGCTTGAAGAGAATCATCATTAGCACCAGCCATAACAAATAATGATAGGAAAATACGACAGACACAATCACTGAGACAAAATAAATTAAGGATAACCGGATACTGTGCAAGCACAATTTCTCTCCCTCCAGACGTCGTTTCCCCCATCCGACCGTTGAAGACGAAGGCCTGAATGTTGCAAACCTGCTGTCCAAAACTCAGACCGATCCAACGGTTAAAGAATGCGCAATCGATGTTTTTCTGAGACCAATTTAACAAAATCGAAAATAGGGTTACTCTTCTCTTTTTTCTTAAGGGTGGTTGCCTTTTCTATAAAAATAGTCTCTCTCTTTTATATAATAGATCCCAAAATCAAACAAAACTCTTTGATACCATGTTAACAATGAAAAGAGGAAGAAGAGAGAGAATCACTCTATGGTTTCATAACATAGAATGAACCAAACTTCAGTTAATAGGGTTACAATGGGTATATATACACGAGAATAAAAATTTCTAAAATACCCTTACTACTAATATATAATAATATTATCTAACAGGGTTTAGGATCGATGATTGTCGATTCTAAGAAGGTGAGAAGGATAATTATGAATCCAAGATAGAATCAAGTTTAGAAATTGGTGTAGTTTTGCCTTTGAGTTTACTATGAATTTTTTCATGTTTTACTATGGATGATCAATAAAGGAAAAAAATCAGAAGAAGAATCAAGTTTAGAAACTGATTTTGTATGTAGATTTATTATTTTTTATATATTGATGCATTATTATTTTTTATTATTTTTTGTCGATTTTATGTTTTCTTATCTAGGGGTGCAGGAGTGGACTCAAGTTGGTTGTATTATTGGCCAAACCAGGGCGTCGATGGAGTCATTCCATCTACTACTATCAGAACAATAGGTCTCAGAAGAGTTCAAATGATGATGACACGTCTTGAATCTGTTGGAGAAACATATGCTCATACCAGCTTCAATGAAGTTTCTCTAAAGATACCGCATACACAATTACGTCCCTACGCGGTAACTTTTCGAAATCGTGAAATCTGACCGATTATTATCAAATTGTATGCCTTTTTTTAATAAATTATTTTATAATATTATTAGTCATTTTTCATTACTTTCAATTTATGTCAATCAAATATATGAGTAATATTTTACGTTATCGATCTTCATTTCACGTATATACACAATTATTCAATGATTTCATACCTTGAAAATTCAATTACTAATTCAATTCTCATTACATTTTTCTATAATATTTCAATGATGCACTTTTTTATTATAAGTAATATTTTGCTCTATCATTACACTTATGAGTATCAATCTTGATTTCATTTACAATTATTTCCTTTAGGGGTCGGTAATGATTTCATACATTGAAAATTCAATTACTCCTTAAATTCAATGGAAAAAACTCACCTAATCACTCATAAATATCGTCATAAATACTCTTTATCTAATTTTTTGTATTATCTCAATATGGTAACGGTAATAAATTGGTATAAATCAGTCAAGACGAGCTCGATTCAAAATCATCTTTTTCGACGTTTCTGCGGTAACTCTTCGAAAATGTTCATACACAATTATTCCAATGATTTCATTAGTTGAAAATTCAATTACTCAATACATTTTTCTATAATATTTTTATAATGTCTTTATTTTTATTGACTAATATTTTTCACTATCAATTACACTTACTAATATATTACATTATCAATCCTCTTTTCATTACAATTATATTATTTCACTTAGAGTGAGTAATGATTTTATACGTTGAAAATTCAATTAGTCATTAAATTCAATAGAAAAAAACACCATATCACTCATAAATATTGTCATAAATGTTTTATATCAAATTATTTTTCTATAATATTTCTATAATAAACTTTTTTATTATAAGTAATATTTTACCCTATCATTACACTTATGAGTATCAATCTTGCTTTCATGAACAATTATTTCACAATAATGATTTCATACATTGAACATTCAATTACTTATTAAATTCAATAGAAAAACAACCACCTAATAACTCATAAATATCATCATAAATGTTCTTTATCTAATTCTTTGTATTATCTCAATATGGTAATGGTAATAAATTGGTATAAATCAGGACAACCTTGGTCCAAAGAAAATGGCGACCGTCCTGCCAAGTCTCAATTCGAAATCATCTTTTTCGACGTGCAATAACTCCTCGAAAATGTTCATACACAATTATTCCAATGATTTTATTAGTTGAAAATTCAATTACTCATTACATTTTTCTATAATATTTTTATAATGTATTTATTTTTGTTGTGAGTAATATTTTAGGGTTTAGGGTATTACACTTAATAATATATTACATTATCAATCCTCCTTCCATGGAAAAAAAACCATATTTTAGGGTTTAGGATTTAGGGTATACATTATTTTAGGGTTTAGGGTATTACAGTTATATTATTCCACTTAAGGTGAGTAATGATTTTATAAGTTGAAAATTCAATTGTTCATTAAATTCGATGGAAAAACCCAACAAATCACTCATAAATATTGTCATAAATGTTCTTTATCAAATTATTTATATTATCTAATCATGGTAACGATAATAAATAGGTACAAATCAGGTATCTCTTCAAAGAAAGTGACAACTTCCGTCCAGTCATTCTGTAACTCTTCGAAATCGTAAAATCTTACTTACATTATTATCAAATTTAATACATAAAACAAACTCCGAGATCTATTTTGTTGTCACCATATTATGCATTTTTTAGAATTTTTTTATAACATTATAATGTATTTGTAATTACTTTTAATTTATGTCAATTAATTATATGAGTAACATTATAATACATTTTTAATATTATCAATCCATTTAATTTCAATTTATGTCAATCAATTACTTTTAATTTATTCCTCAATACATTTAAATACATCGAAACTAAATTAATGCATATAATGAAAATCTATATACCTTCAAGGACATTGACTCATATTCATATTTACTTCTATACATCAAAATCTCAATATCTACCAAATGAGTAAGCTATAAATACTTTAATCATAATAACATC
>JBBPBR010000003.1:54940781-54971254 GCA_037974775.1 Cicer pinnatifidum
TAAAAAATAAATAAATATTTAAGTATTGCATAAAATTAAATTATTTTTCAATATAATTTATTTTTGGTACATATCAACATAACTACAATTCAATTGCACAAACAATTAGGGTTTTATTTTATATCTTATTTTTGGGTTTGTATTTTTTATTTTATTTCATCAAATAAATACAAGTACCATTATATATTGAAAAACAAATTGACAATCAAAGTACAAAGAGACAAATAATCATCCTATATAATAAGTTATCATGCGAATTTTACAAAATATTTTAAAAATTAAATTAGATGATTGTGATAAACATAATTTTTCTCATTTTAATTTTCTTAATCATACTCAATTACTAAAAATCAATAAAATAATATTATAAAATAACTATATTTATAATACATAAAATATTATTTATAAAACTTATAAAATTAATTAATACCCGTGCAAACGATGCATCGATGCTCGCAAACCACTATTTCTCTAATTTTTTTTTTTTTACAAATTTTGCTAAAGGAAATATCATAAGTATGAGTCATATCATACTGTTAAAAAAAATCATATGATATATTGAGTAATTGAGCAGGAATTTGATTGGTATTTGACCACAATTGTTTTCAAAATATTTTCACGTGCAAAATCTTCTTGCTCGAATGCGTTATTGTTAAACAATATATTTGTTATGGGTTTATTTTTTAATTAATACAAATATACATTATTCATAAAATTTATATTTCACTTTGCATTCCCCATAATGGAAAACATACCAATTGTTAATAAGAATAATTTTGTAAAACTTCTATTTTCTTTTTTAATTTATAATCATTTTTTAATATATGTAAAATAAGAAAAAGTGATATTTTTTTTATAAAATGGGGGGATATCATTTTTCAAAAAGTTAGAGGTTATTTCCTTTTTGATCATTGGTACAACTGTATTTGTAAAAACGTAAGAATTTTAGACTTTTTAAACATTTTGATTTTTGATTATAGAGAATGAGTTATGGAGAAAAAAGTCCATCATTCTTCGTGAGTTTGCTTTACCTCTTAATATAGTTGTTTGTTTTAGTGTTGTCATCTTGTTATGTCTTCTCGCTCATGAATGTTTTCTTCCTCTTCCATTTTTTGGAGTTTCTCTCCTCCATTCTCTTTTTCTCTGTTTTTTTCCCTATATTACATAATGGAAGAGTAAAATTTACTGAATAATAATTTGTATTACTGAGAATGGGTTATATACAGGAAACCCCAAAAACTAATTATACATAAAAGAGAGAGTTTAGTTAGAATAACTAACTAGCTAAAACAAACTAAATTGAATAACTAATTAGCTAAAACAAACTAAACTTAGTAATCCTCAGTCAAAATATAATACAATTCTATATATCAATACCCTCCCTCAAGCTGATGAACATATGGATGTGAGTCGAAGCTTGGATAAAAAAGTATGAAATGGTGTAGGATTCAAAGACTTTGTAAACATGTCGGCAAGCTGGAGGTGCGAAGAGATTGGAAGTAAACGAAAAAGATGTTGTTGAAGCTTTTCACGAACGATGTGACAATCTAGCTCAATGTGTTTGGTGCGTTCATGGAAGGAAGAATTTGAGGCAATATGTCTTGCTGATTGGTTATCACAATAAAGAAGTGCAGGTTTTGTGTAAGAAACCTTAAAATCATTGCGAAGATATGTGAGTCATTGAAGTTCGCAAATAGTGGAAGCCATAGCCCTATACTCGGCTTCAGTAGAAGAACGAGAGACGGTAGCTTGTTTCTTAGATTTCCATGATATAAGAGAATCACCTAGAAAAATGAAAAAACCAGTAATAGATTTGTGTGTGTCGGGACAACTAGCCCAATCGGAATCACAAAAGGACTTGAGTTGAAGAGAAGAAGATGCTGGGAAAAACAGCCCCTGAGCTGGTGATTATTTGAGGTAACGAAGAATTTGAATTGCAGCCCGATGATGTTCGAAAGTTGGTGCTATCATGTACTGACTCAATTGTTGAACAGAGAAGCTGATGTCGGGACGTGTATTGGTGAGATATATCAGCTGACCAATTAGGCGTCTATACGATGTAGGATCGGGTAGGAAAGAGCCTTCGTCTTTGGAAAATTTCTTGTTTTTCTGCATAGGGACAAAAGCTGGTTTTAAAGCCAAAAGACCTGCTTCATGTAAGATATCTAGAGTGTATTTGCGTTGTGAGATGTGCAGGCCAGCCTTGGAGCGAGCTACTTCAAGTCCTAAGAAGTATTTCAAGTATCCTAAGTCCTTGATTTTGAATGTCTTGTTGAGGAAATCTTTAATAAAATGAATTTCAGCAATGTCATTACCTGAAACAATAACATCATCAACGTAGATCAATAAGGTTGTGAATTTATTACTAGAAGATTTGGTAAACAATGAATGATCAGAGGCAGATTGGGAGTATCATATAGAACATAAAGCTGTGGAAAATTTTGCAAACGATTGACGACTGGACTGTTTTAAGCCATACAAGGATTTTAAAAGTTTGCAAACATGTGTAGGATTAGTAGTAGAAATGCCAGGTGGTAATTGCATGTAAACCTCTTCTTCTAAATTACCATGTAAAAATGCATTATGCACGTCTAATTGATGAATATGCCAATTTTGAGAAGAAACAATAGATAAAAGTAATCTTACAATTGTGAGTTTAGCGACAGGGGAATATGTATCAAAAAAATCTATACCTTCACCTTGAGTAAAATCTTTAGCAACTAATCTAGCTTTATACCGCTCTATTGCACCATCAGCTTTATACTTTACCTTATAGACCCATCTGCAGCCTATGGGTTTATTACCATGTGGGAGAGGAGTCAAAATCCAAGTATTATTTTGGGTGAGAGCTTGAATTTCAGAATCCATAGCTTGAACCCAACAATGGTGTTTAATCGCCTGCTTATAAGTATGGGGTTCTTGGACAGAAGAAATAGCATAAATTAAAGAAAAATGTGCAGGTGATAAATTGTTATAGGACAAAACAGAAGAAATCGAATATAAAGGATTGGATGAAGGATCAGCCACAACTATATTGCATTGAAAATCCTGCAAATAAGCTGGTTTTTGTCTTGTTCTAGAGGACCTTTGTAAGGAAGGTGCAGGGCTGTTAGTAGAATCAGTAATAATATTTGTATGGTTATCAAAGTGTGAATTATGAGGTATATTAGACACATGATCAATGTCATCTACAATATAAATGGGATCATCAAAGAGAAGTGTAGTAAAATCAGTGACATCATTAGGAATACAATGCTCATTAATAGAACCAATGGAAGGATAAGGAAAGATATGCTCATAGAAAACAACGTTTCGTGAAGTAAAAATATCACGTGTATGAATGTCAAATAAAACATAACCTTTTGTCCCTGGTTTAAATCCAAGAAAGATACATTTGCGAGCTCTAAGATCCAATTTAGTCCTATTATTTAATAAAGTTGAAGCAAAAGAAAGACAACCAAACACTTTTAAGTCATTAAATGTAGGTGACATGTTATAAAGCATATCATAAGGTGTCTTGTTGTGTAAGATAGGTGTAGGTAATCTATTTATAATAAAAGTGGCATGACAAAGAGCAAAAGACCAAAAACATTTGGAAAGTTTGGAGTGAAAAGTAAAGTTCTAGTGATATTTAATAGATGTCTATGTTTTCGCTCAACAATGGAATTTTGCTGAGGTGTTTCCACACATGAAGTTTGATGTAAAATACCTAAATCAGAATAAAAAATAGGTATATTAAACTCAACACCATTATCACTTCTAATAGTTTTAATTTTTGTTGAAAATTGGTTAGAAACAAATGTGATAAAGTGTTGGAGTTTAGATCTAGTTTCTGATTTAGCTTTCATAAGGAAAATCCAAGTGAATCTTGTGTGGTCATCAACAATGGTTAAGAAGTATTTATATCCATCTATTGAAATGTCACCAATTGGACCCCAAATGTCAACATGTATTAAATCAAAAGCATGTTAAGAAATGTTAGAACTTAAAGGAAAAGGGAGTATGGAAAATTTACCAAAATGACAAGCATCACAAATCACTTTTTATTGATAGAAACATATGGGAACAATTTACATATATTGTGCAAAACAGAAGTAGATGGGTGTCCTAACCTATAATGCCAAATATCAAAAGAATTAGAATTCATACTATATACATGTTTATTACAAGAAATAGAATCAAGTGAGGTAGAGTCATCAGATGGCAAAACAAATTCATCATAGGACAAAATAGGGGATTTTTTTAGAACATAGAGATTATTATTATGCTCCACAAGCCCAATCATCTTCTGGGTATGTGAATCCGGAATAACACAAGAGGTTTTACTAAAGATTAGCCTACAATTCAGGTCATGGGTTAATTTAGAAGTTGAAATCAAACTGAATTTGAATTGAGGTATAAAGAGAACATTGTGTAAAGATAAGGATTTATCAAAGATAATGGAGCCAGAAAAATGTGCAAAAATATGGTTACCATTAGGAAATGTAAGGTAAACAGGTTTGATCCTTTCTATTGTAGAAAAACATTGAATGAAAGGACAAACGTGAACAGAAGCACCTGAATCCAATATCCAAAAAGAGAAGTTTAAAGAATCAGAACCTGTATTAAAGACATTGGAAATCACACGATTGGTGGAATCATTGGCCGATTTTTGATTGTCGTGCATAAAATCTTGCTTTGAAGAATGAAGAAGGTTAATGAGAAGCTTAAAATCTTCCTTGGACAGTTGAGTGGAAGGATTATCTGGAGTTGAAATTGCAGAATGAATTGTCTTATTATTATTAGCAGAATCAGAATTTGAAGTAGATGGTTTATGTGATCGATAACCCGGGGGAAATCATGTTTGAAGTAACAAGTTTCCACTGTGTGATTTGTTTTATGACAATTGGTGCATAACATTTGATTTTTCGATTGACCTCGTCCTCTACCACGAGCAGGTTGGGGTGGGCCTTGGCCACCAAAACTAGGGTTTCCAGAATTGATATGAAAGGCAGTATTATCGGGCGTAGTAGGATTGGTATTCGGTTCTTGTTGAACCACCATAGAATATACCTTGCTAATGGAAGGGAGAGGGTCCATGAGAAGAATTTGTGTGCGCACATTTCGTAATTGTCGTTCAGACCCTTGAGGAAACACGTAACATATTCTTGTTGTTTGAAGGTGTTGACGGCTGCGCTAAGGTTACATTTGCAGGTAGGCGAACAAATACAAGAAGGGGTAGGGCGAAGATTGTAAGACCCATGATTTTTAAATCGTATATTATGCAATTTTAGGGTATTTTAGTGTTGAACTCTGAGGCTTTTTAGCCAAATTATTGTATTTCAGTATTTTGTGAATTTAATGCCAAAAATATTTTTGGATCCCCGATTAAATTATTCGTCGAGCAATAGTTTTATTTATTTACGTTACGAAGAATTTAATACCAGACAATTTTATTAAAAATACTTCGGGTTGCTGAAAATTGTATCTGCCAACTGAGTTGCAACGAGAGTTGATATTTTTAACAAAAAATGGTTTGGGAAGTGATGGGTGAAATAGTAATTTTATAAAATATATAGATATTTTTAGATATTTGTAGTCTGGTTTTAATAATATATATATATATATATATATATATATATTATTAGTTTAAATATATATATTTATATATATAAAGTAAGGATGTATACATATATATAGATAAGAAAGCAAGAAGCAGGAAGTGAAACTAAAAGCAAGGAGCAGAGAGAGAAACAGAAAGAAAGCTTCGATCTTCTTCTCTTTCTTTCCTTTGTTTTTCAAAAACAAAACTAAAACCACAAAACACAAACTCCCATTTATTTACTAGATCAAAGCTTCTATTCGAGAAGTGACAGAAGAGAAAGTTGCTCATTGTCACGCTGTGGTGCTAGTGGACTAATTTTCGACGCAACGTCACGAACTTAAATTTTACCGAAATTAATTAGGATACCGTAATCGCGTGTTAGAGGTAACGTTAAGGTAAGGGCTCCTTCCAAACTTTTAGTTTGCATTTAGGACATTATTTGTGATTTTGTGGAAAAGAAATTTGATGTATTTGAGGTGTGATTTTGTGAAAAATTAATTTAATGTGATTATATGTAATTTAGTGGAATTTAAATTTGAGGTGTGGTTTGTGGTGATTCAAGTATGTTGTGATTTATATGTTCATAATTATTATTATGAATTTTTGAAATGTGATTTATTTGTGGATTTTGTAGAAAATGAATTGATGAAATTTGGTGGTTTATGTGTAAAAATGTAGAGTTTTGAAATTGGGTGAATTATGTTTGAATTGTTGAAATTTAATTGAGGTGTTATATGTGTGTTGTGGAATTGAATTAATTGTTGTTGGTGTGAATTGACGATAATTAAATTTGATGAGTTTGAGTTACGTAATGAGTTATTTTCAAATAAATGAGTTTGAACTGAAATTGAAATTTTACAAAAAAAATTAGCGTTGTTAAAGTTGTGAAAAAGTTCAAATTTTAACTAAGTTAAAGAGTTTGAGCAAAAAGATAGATTGAAATTAAAAATGGTTAGAGTTTAAAATGTTACTCTTTTAATTACTCTTTGATTGAGTTTAAAAAGAAAAAAAAAAGTTTAGAGTATTTTATTAACTAAAAAATTTTGGTGCTTTAATAGTCGAGTGTGTGTGTGAGAAATTTTGACGATATTTGTTTTATTTAGTTTTAAGTAAATAATATAGATTATTTGGTTTTAAAACTTTGGTGTGTGAGAAAGATTTAATTTTGGGAATTTTGTTGTGTTTGGATTAGCTTTATTGTGAACAAATTGTTATAAATGTTAGTACAGAAGTACGCCTAAGAGGGGGGGTGAATTAGGTGTAGGTAGATTTTCCTGTTTTTTGTTATATGATAGTTGGATTTTGTGAATTTAAGAACAAGGCTTAATAATAACAGCAGTAAGTAAATGACACTTTAAGATTTATCCTGGTTCCTCTTATAACCAAGGGTACGTCCAGTCCTCTTGCACACCACAAGAGATTAATTCAATACTTGTTAGAAAAGTACAACTCCCACCCTGGGATTCTTGCTACAAAACTTCTAACAATACTTCTAAGATAGAACACCACTATCTTAGATTAAACTAATATATACAAATGATACTATCTTAGGATTCCTTGTTCGTTTTTGTGAAGGACCTACTGCTGCATGCTTGGTTCGTGGTCCTCGTTTGCGAGCATCCATGGTGAGAAAAGCGATTTTGGGGAAAAATGGGTTTTGGAGAAAATGGAAGATTTTGGGAGAAATCTGAAGAGTAATGATGAGAAAGAAGCAAAGAGTAATGGATTATGTTAGGTTGGGTGAATGGGTAACTGATTAAAATGAGGATGGATGAGTTTTTGAGAGAGGAGAGAAAATGCTAGGGCTGTATTCGAATACTGCACAAGAGAAAACTAAACCTAAAACATGAATCAGCTTTTATATCTGGGCAAAAATGCGAAGGTGTAGTCGACTACACCTGCTTGTATTCGAATACACAATTTTCTGGGAACGTGTATTCGACTACACATCCTTTGTATTCAAATACAGGAAATCTGGGTAATGGCTAAAGATCATTTTCACTTAAAATACCAAGTTCTCTTCGGATTTTATAAAATGAGTCTTTTGGTAATGGTTTTGTAAATATATCAGCCAGTTGATTATGTGTATCAACAAATGTTACCTCAACATTACCTTTAAGTACATGATCCCGTAGAAAGTGATGTCGGATATCAATGTGTTTAGTTCTAGAATGCATGATTGGATTCTTCGAGATGTTTATTGCGCTTGTGTTATCACATCTTAAGGGAATGCATCCAAGATCAACTCCATAGTCATGTAATTGCTGTTTGAGCCAGAGAATCTGGGCACAACAGCTTCCTGCTGCAATGTATTCCGCTTCAGCAGTACTAAGTGCAACACAAGCTTGCTTTTTACAAGACCATGACACTAGTGCATTTCCTAAGACATGGCACGTGCCGCTGGTGCTTTTACGGTCTATTTTGCATCCCGCATAATCCGAATCAGAGTATCCAACTAGGCTACATATGCTACCCTTGGGGTACCATAGTCCTACATTTGTCGTTCCTTTTAGATACTTCATAATTCTTTTAACAGCTACTAGATGTGATTCTTTCGGATCTGCCTGAAATCTTGCACACAGACAAACACTAAACATAATATCTGGCCTGCTGGCCGTTAGATATAATAATGATCCAATCATACCTCGATATTTGGATATGTCGATTGAAATTCCTGATGCATCTTTATCAACATATGTTCCGGAGCCCATTGGAGTTGTACTTTCTTTGCAATTTTCCATTTCAAATTTCTTTAGTAATTCTTTACAGTATTTTGCTTGATTGATGAAGATGCTGTGCTCAAGTTGCTTGATATGAAGTCCAAGAAAATAGTTTAATTTCCCCATCATGGACATTTCGAATTCTCCTTGCATTATTGAAGAAAATTCTTCACATATGTCCTTGTTGGTTGATCCAAATATTATATCATCAACATAAATTTGAACCAGTAATGTGTGACCATTATCTCTTTTGACAAATAATGTTTTATCAACCTCCCCCTTGTCAAATCCTCGTTCACATAAAAAGGTGCTTAATCTGTCATACCAAGCTCTTGGAGCTTGTTTTAGACCATAAAGAGCCTTTTTCAATTTGTAAACATGTGAGGGATTTTTGGAATCTTCAAACCCAGGGGGCTATTTGACATAGACTTCTTCATTTATGTATCCGTTGAGAAAGGCACTCTTCACGTCCATTTGATATAGCTCAAAATTCATGGAACAAGCATATGCTAATAGTAGACGTATTGCCTCTAATCTTGCAACCGGAGCAAATGTTTCGTCAAAGTCTATCCCTTCCTCTTGATTGTATCCTTGAGCGACCAATCTAGCTTTGTTGCGAACAACTATGTCATTCTCATCTAGTTTATTTTTAAACACCCATTTTGTTCCAATGATGTGTTTATCTCCAGGATGAGGAACAAGTTCCCAAACTTGGCTTCTTTTAAATTGATTGAGTTCTTCTTGCATGGCAAGTATCCATTGAACATCTTTAAGTGCTTCACCAATTTTGGAAGGTTCGATTTGAGAAACGAACGCCATGTTTAAGCAAGCATCTTGCAATTTCAATCTTGTTGTGACTCCTTTATTTATATCACCTATGATGTTATCAATAGGGTGATATCTATGGGTTCTCCATTCTTTAGGAAGATCATCACTTTGCCTTTCAATATTGACTCCACTTTCTTGTTGTGGTTGATTAGTTTGAAGTTCGTTGCTTGGGTCATCGCTTTCAAAAACATCATCATCACAAGAAATAATATTTTCCTCTTTTATAGGGTTAGTTTCATCAAAAGTTACATGCATTGATTCTTCAACTAATAAAGTTCTTTTATTAAAAATTCTAAATGCTTTACTAGATAAAGAGTATCCAAGAAATATACCTTCATCAGCTTTTTCATCAAATTTTCCAAGGTTATCTTTTCTGTTATTTAACACAAAACATTTACATCCAAAAATGTGAAAGTGAGAAATATTGGGTTTTCTACCTTTGTAAAGTTCATATGGAGTTTTCTTAAGAATTGGCCTAATGATTACTCGGTTGGAGACATAGCATGCTGTGTTTACAGCATCTGCCCAAAAGTACTTTGGTAGATTTGAATCGCTTAGCATAGTTCTAGCAAGCTCTATCAAGGATCTATTCTTTCTCTCAACGACCCCATTTTGTTGTGGTGTTCTTGGTGCAGAAAAATTGTGAAAAATGCCATTTTCTTCACAAAATTCTTCGAATGAAGTATTTTGAAATTCCCTTCCATGATCACTTCTAATTGATACAATTTTGGTAGATTGTTCGTTTTGGCCTAGCTTGGCATAGTTTTTAAATGCCTTAAAAGCTTTATCTTTATTTGCCAAAAATAAGGTCCAAGTGAACCTTGAGTAATCATCAATAATAACTAGTCCATATGAGTTTCCACCAAGACTTTTGGTTCTTGATGGACCAAACAAGTCCATATGTATCAATTGTAGTGGTCTAGAGGTTGAAATGACATTTTTGGGTTTGAAAGAACTTTTTGTTTGTTTGCCTTTTTGACATGCGTCACATAATTTATCCTTTATAAATTTCAATTTTGGTAAGCCTACAACAAGATCATGCTTGACCAGTTTGTTTAAATGATCCATGTGAATATGAGCAAATCTCTTATGCCATAGCCAAGCATCATTATTGTCACTTACCAAAAGACATTTCATTTTTAAGGATAAATCTTCAAAATTAAGTATGAAAATGTTTTTGAAACGCTTACCGACAAACTGAGTTTCATTTGTATCTTCATTTTGGATGATGCACTTATCTTTATTAAAGACTATCTTGTATCCTTTATCACAAAGCTGGCTGATGCTTATGAGATTATGTTTTAGGCCTTCAACATACAAAACATCTTCAATCGAGAGGGATGGTGCTGTACCGACTTTTCCAATGCCTAAAATTTTTCCTTTGTTGTTGTCTCCATATACTACATGTCCTTTTGACTCAAGTGTTAAAGCTGAAAATTTTGTTATATCACCCGTCATGTGTTTGGAGCAGCCACTATCTAGGTACCACATGTTTGAAGTCTCTTGTTTACATACCTACAAAATTGAAATCAAACTTTATTAGGTACCCACTGTGCTTTGGGTCCTTGATGGTTAGTGGCTTTCTTTACCCATATGTAATGACCTTTTGGAACACTAATGTTTCTAATATGACATGTATTAGGTGTATGATCATGAAAACCACAATAAGAACAAGTAGGATTAAATCTACTATTAGTAGCATATGTATGTGATTCATTTTGAATAAATTTCTTATTATAAAGATCATCCTTTTTCATAACTATAATCTTTTCTTGATTAGATTGACTACTTGCTTTAACAAAAATAGTTTTGTTCAAATTTTGTTTATCAAATTCTGAGTATCCAAGACCACTTTTGTCATTTGAGTATCTTTGCATATTTAAAACATTTTCCAATCCAAATTGTCCCTTTTCGTACCGTTCTATTATCCGATTTAATTGCACAATTTTGAATGATAGGGAATCACATTTATTGCATGCAAAATTCTATTTTAGTTTTTCAGAATTTTTCTCCATAATATCAATTTTTTCTTGCAAACTTGAGATTTGTTTCTTTTGTGTTGATACTACTTTACACAGATTTTTACATTCAATAAGTAATTCCTTTATTGCATTTTGAGCATCATTGTATTCTATAATTAATTCATTATTAGTCTTATTATAATAAGGAGAGTCTATATTACTAACCTCTTCTTCATCATCTGATTGATGTGAGGCCATTAATGCAACGTTGGCGCATTCTTCACTTTCAGTTTCTGAAGATGAACTTACTTCATTGTCTTCCCAAGCTATGTATGCCTTCTTGAAGTCTTTCTTTTTGTTGACATTCTTCTTAGCATGATTTGGGCACTCTGCTTTAATATGTCCTTGTTTTCCACATTCAAAGCAAGTGAAGTTTTGATTTGATGTAGAATTATCTTTCTTCTTGAAGCTTCTCTTTTTGAATGTTCTATCATTTTTAAGAAACTTACCAAATTTCTTAACAAGAAGGATAATATTTTCATCTTCATCTGAATCATTGTCTTTGATTTGTTCTCTTGATTCGGTCTTTAAAGCAATATTTTTGGTTTTCTTTTCTTGGCTTTCATTTTGTTCTAGCTTTCCAAGTTTGATTTCGTGCTCTTGAAGTTTTCCAAATAGTGCAGAAAGAGACATTTTGGATAGGCTTTTCTTTTCGGATATTGCTGTAACTTTTGGTTGCCAGGCCCTTGTCAATGATCTTAGTACTTTTAGATTTAATTCATCATTGGTGAAGACTTTTCCAAGTGCTGTCAAGTGATTGGTTAAGTGGGAGAACCTTTTTTGCAAGTCTAGAATAGATTCTCCGGGCTGCATTCTAAATAACTCATATTCTTGTGATAGTGTGTTGAGTTTAGATCTTTTTACCTCAATGGTGCCTTCATGAGTTATTTCCAACGTATCCCATATTTCTTTTGCTGTTTTGCAGTGAGATATCCAGAAAAATTTGTCCATTCCTAGTGCAGATTGCAGTATATTCTTAGCCTTCTTATCGAACAACACTTTTCTTTTATCATCATCAGTCCAAGAATCTTTTATCTTAATTTCTTCTTTGTTATTGATGACAGTTTTTGGAATGTGAGTCCCATTTTCAACTGCATCTCAAATGTCATCTCCTTGTGCTTCAAGGTATGCTTGCATACGTATTTTCCAGAAATCGTAGTGCTCTCCAACAAAACATGGTGGCTTGGTACTGCTACCACCATCTCTAAAAACAGGTTGTGCGGAAGCCATGAGTATTTGATCGAGGAGTAAGTTACCTTAACCCGCTCTGATGCCAATTGTTAGTACAGAAGTACGCCTAAGAGGGGGGTGAATTAGGTGTAGGTAGATTTTCCTGTTTTTTGTTATATGATAGTTGGATTTTATGAATTTAAGAACAAGGCTTAATAATAACAGCAGTAAGTAAATGACACTTTAAGATTTATCCTGGTTCCCCTTATAACCAAGGGTACGTCCAATCCTCTTGCACACCACAAGAGATTAATTCAATACTTGTTAGAAAAGTACAACTCCCACCCTGGGATTCTTGCTACAAAACTTCTAACAATACTTCTAAGATAGAACACCACTATCTTAGATTAAACTAATATATACAAATGATACAATCAGGTTTGAATGAGTCTAATATGTGGTATATTGATAAACAACTCAATAGCAATTCAAGTACTTGAGAACCTTTTGAAATGATATGAAAATCTAATGCAAGTACTTAGAAAATTCAGAATTTTGTTCAAAGTTGTTCAATGAATTGATTCAGGGATCGTTTGTTTTTTTTTTTTTTTGATCTGAAGTTATGGGGTATTTATACTCCATAAAACATCCCTTCAGATTCGTGGCCATTGATCCAAGAGGTTTGATGAAAAATTACAATGTTCTAGAGACATCCCAGATCTGAAAAATTGTAATGTTTCTAGGTGTATTCGAATACAACATATGTGTATTCGAATACAAGTCTCTGTAACGTTCAAAAAATTCAAATTTTACATCTTGTATTCGAATACACATTGGTGTAGTCGAATACAGATTAGTGAATTTTAGCCTCTGACTTAGCTTGTATTCGACTACAGATATGTGTAGTCGAATACACATATAGCAATTTTGGCCACTGACTTGAAGTGTATTCGACTACACATTGTTGTAGTCGAATACAACATTTAAATTTTTGCCTCTGACTTAAGTTGTATTCGAATACAACATGGTGTATTCGAATACACTTATGTACTTAGTCAAAAATCTGATTTTCAACTGCTTTGTTAATGTGATTTGGACTTTTGAAACTATTTTGAATGCATGCATAAATGTGACTTGTTCTCATGTACTTGAAGTATTGGTGAGTATCATATACCTTTACATTTTATCATCTATGGTTTTAATTTGAAGCTTATTATGAAGCTTATGGATCTTCTTTTTGATCTTGTTGCATTGTCCATAGTCGGTGGTTTTGTTGTCATCAAAAACATGTAGTTTACAATAAATATTCATGTTTGTGTAGTTAGCTCCTTGAGTCTCGAAAAGGAATCGAGACCGTTGGCACCGAGTTAGCGGTGGGGAGAACTATGATATATTAATGTTGTTGTACTGATTTATGGTTGAAAATTTTGGAGATTTAATATGGTGATTAATGTTTGGAAATTTTGGTGATTAATGTTAGGTGAAATTGATGTGTTCATAATTAATATTATGAATCTTTGAGATTAAATTTATGTGTGACTTGGTGGAAAATAAATTTAATTCAATTTAGGTGTGGATGGAATTTGGAGATGTGGTTTATGTGTGGTTGTGGAAATTTAAATTGGTGTTAATAAATATGCTTGAGTATGCTCTGTGTTGTGTTTGAAAAATCATTAGTGTTAAATGAGTATTAAAAATGGGGAATCTTTTAATAGCTGCATTTACTTAATGATTGTGGTGAAAAGAGTCAGAGTATGCTCATGCATTTCATAGTACATGGTAACCGCGATGGAGCCATGGTTATAGTGGTGACCGTGAGGGGACACGAGATGATGCCATGTGATCTGTTGGTTCATCTTATCCTTGCGGGGATTTTTGCGTCGTGTAGGTTTGTGATAGACTACACATTTTTAGTAAATCGTGCTGACCCGTGATAAGTGGCACCTCGGTAAACAGTACTGGTCTGTGATAGCGCGGTACGTTTACGATTTACGCTTTTTAGTAAATTGTGTTGACCCGTGATAGGTGACACCTCGGTAAACAGTACTGGTTTGTGATAGGCGGTACGTTTACGATTTACGCTCTTTAGTAAATCATGCTGACCCGTGATAGGTGGCACCTCGTTAATTAGTACTGGTCTGTGATAGGCGGTACAATTATGATTTACGCCCTTCGAGGAGGGTTTTGGTTTAGAATTCTGGAATCATGCATTTTGGCATATACGCATTGCATTAGGGTGCTTGGCACACGAGTCATGTTTGTTATACTTTGATGATTGTATATACATATTCAGTTGTTGTTGTGATTTGTCGTAATTGCTTTGAGGTGTGAAGTTGGGTTGATTAAGTTTTGATGTATTTATGTGCTTATAATTGATTTAATGAATATTCAATGTGTGATTGAGGTGTGATTTTGTAGAGATTAATTTAGTGTTAATTATGAGTTCATAATTGATAATATTAATGTTTAAAGTGTTGATTGATTCAGAACCATTTTAGAACTGAAAACCAGCATTTTCTCAGTTGTATTCGGCTACGACAGTGCAGTTTGTTAAAACTTCATTTTTCAACATTGTTTATGCATTTTTTTGGATATATGAAAACCCTTTCGAGGAGTATGCTAAGACGAAAAGTTCTTTTGAGCATTTGAAAATATAAAAATGTTATGTGGTATTTGTTAATTTCGGTTGGTGACCCTTTACAATTATTGTGGAAATCTGGGCTTTGCCCTCAGATGAGAATCAGGATCTTCCCACCGGTTAGTACCTTGTGAATGGGAATGTAGTTGGACACACTTGACTGGAGCTGTGTTAGGAGGGTCTTGCGGGGCGCGTGAAGATCACTCGGGATGTATAGTTTTGTGGAATGATCAGATTAGGTTGACGTATAGGGACTAGAAGTCTTTCTTTTGGGATGTGTTTATTTTAATTTGGAAGACTGTACCTATACCAATATTGTCAGCTTGACATTTTATTTTCGATGGGTTCCATGTACCACTTTTGATGTGTAAATAATTTGGATTCGTATTTCAAAAACTATTCCGCTGCTTGTAAATTATGTTGACTTTTTTGTCGTTGTGTTATGACTTAAATATTTATCCAAAAGTATTTTCTTTGTTTATGAAAAAAAAAATACACTCGCGCTGTTAAAAATCGGGGTGTTACAAAGATCTTCGAGCTCATCCCATAAGATTTTCAGATTCGTGAAAATGTCGAAAGATTGCAATCTCCCTGCTTGATGGAGTGGAGATCGCGAAGAAGATCAGAAATCCGAAAGTGGTTACCTTTGGTGAATCTTTCGCGCAGATCACACCAAAGATCGTAAGCGGTGTCGATGCAAATAGTACTCTGAGAAATATGAGAAGATAATGTTCTAGTAATCCAAGAGATTACCATATTGTTGGCACGGTCCCATAGCTCAAAATCAGGATGAGTTGAGGCGGGTTGAGGAAGAGATCCATTGATGAATTGAATTTTGTTTTTGGATGATAAAGCACGTTTCATGGCCTTGCTCCAATTGTGATAGTTATTGTGGTTTAAGGGTGGTGCGACAAGAACGGCGCCGGGATTTTCACCAGGATTAAGATAATAAGGGTTACGAGGGTTGAGGGCGGGATCTTTTTCAGAGGCAATATCATTTTGTGGTTCGAAATCGGAAGAATTGAAAGAAGAATGAGAGCTAGCGTTGGACATGAAGAAAGGGGGAATTATGGAAAAAAAATTGAGGGTTTTGAGAAATCAGTGAAGCTGAAGCAAGAAAATTTGGGAAAGTTGGAAAACAAATTCTGGGTTTGAGAAATTGGGAAAGCTGGAAAAAACTCTGGGTTTGATAAATTGGGAAAGCTGAAAAAAAAAATTATGGGTTTGAGAAATTGGGAAAGCTGGAAAAAATTATGGGTTTGATATAAGTGAAAAAATTTGGAAGGAAAATTTGGTGGTTTTGAGAAATGTAGCGGAAGAAAAAATTGTTAAAATCTGATACCATAATACATAATGGAAGAGTAAAATTTATTGAATAATAATTTGTATTACTGAGAATGGGTTATATATAGAAAATCCCAAAAACTAATTATAAATAAAAGAGATAGTTTAGTTAGAATAACTAACTAGCTAAAACAAACTAAACTGAATAACTAATTAGCTAAAACAAATTAAACTGAATAATCCTCCGTGAAAATATAATACAATTTTATATATCAATACCCTACCCATCCTTTATCTTTTCCTTACCTTTATAACTAATAACAAATACTTCTACCCTCAATCACCAATCACCATTGTCAGCGCCCTTTCTTCTATCAAAATCTCCGTGTTGAGTTGATTATAGCTAAAAAATCAAATATTTAACTTTCCCAATTTTTTACATACAAACCTAATTTTTTTTATGATTAATTAATAAAGTAAAATACTTGATTTATATCTATAGTTCACCTCAGGGTGTCACGATTCATACGAACAAAATTAAATAAGGAAGAAGTAGAAAATATAATATTATATTAAAAAAAATTATAGATGAATATTTATAATATTTTAAATATGTTTAAAATAAAAAATAAAAAATATTAATGTTACATATTTAATTTAAGCATAAACTAACTGTTTGTGGGAAAATTTTATAAAAACTTAAAATTGTATTTTTACAGAAATTACAAGAAAAATTTTACGAGAAGTAAAAATAAATTTAAATAAATTTTTTTTTGGATATTTCAAAGAAGGAAGGAAATAATTTTTTTAAATTTGTTGTTAAAAATGTGGGGTATGAGCCAGATGTGGCGTGTGAGCCAGATGTGGGGGTTTTTCTTTTCCGCGCCTATATAATACTCTACCTTCTAATTATTTTCAACATACATTAACGATTAGGGTTTTTCGGCACTGATTAAAACTATTCCCTAATTCCTTCGAAATCATCGTAAGATTTTCAATTTTCCTTCCATTATTTTCAAATTATACGCACGATGCAACCCCGGGCTTCTCTGAATGATGCATGAGGTGAAAGCCCCATTGCTCGTGCAAAATCAACGCCGTTCGTGTTGCAGTTCAGTCTTAGTTATTCCACGATTGAATCTGTGTCAAAGTAATGGTTACATCGTCGATTCGAAATCTTAAATTGCTTAACTCTTTTCTTTTAATTAGTTTTGAAATCTGAATTTGCCTCGCTTTACCTTCAGCTTGTTTTCGAATACTTTGGAATTTTGAGCTAGTCTTTCAGGCATAAATTTAAACCCGGTCGTATTCACTTTTTGTTGTTGTTAATTTTTGGCTATGATTACATATTATCCGCGCTTCTGAGTTTATCGATGAAGTACTATGGACTGAAATATGGTTGAATATCTTTATATGAGCTTGAATATTACATTTCCATTTTATTTTAATTGAAATTCTTAGTATTTATTGAATTTTATTTTTCAATAATTGTTGGCTATGAGGATTTCAAATCACAGCTTCAATGCCAGTTCTGCTTCTGAAAAATCGTGATTGTTAGAGCTGTTTAATGATCTGATGCTTTTTAGTATTCTTTAATTTTAGAATACAAGTTGTTTTTTATTTTATGTTTTGATGATTTAATTCATATGGACAGATTGTCACAATCGGTGTATCTATAAAATATATATGGCTTCAGTCGAATTTACCTTTAATCTTATACAAAAAAATGATTCTGATTGGTTGAAATTGACAGTGTTTTGACTTTATTTTGACTCATTATTTTCTACTGTTGGTGGTAATTTAATCATGTTCGTTAGTTTGTATGTTGGTAGCTTGTAATATTGCTGATGATGATATAATCCAACTTGTTTGAGGTGTTGTGGAGCCAAGCCCCTGTTTTCAGGGAGAACCTACTTGGTAAAGCTACATTCATATGACATCTATGGATTTAACTGAGGCAAAACAAAATACCTTTAGAACGTGTTTCTTTACTTGTATATTTTGCAACTTTTGTGATTCTCCTTATGTATTAGTAAAATTATGATTTTTTAAGTTGTCGGTATGTATTGTGTGTTTAGATCTTGAAGTTACAAACTATGTTTATTCTTGAGTTTCACTATACTCTGAACTATCTTTGTTGGTTCCGTGTCTGAATAACTCGAATATTGTTGTGTTGTCATCAGCTTCATCTCTTGTTTGAATCACGAGTTGGAAGTTAAATAACAACACTAAATGTTCTAATATAAATTTCGTATGATGTTGGTTATTATTCCATGCGAAAGGATCATCTGTGTCGGACAGGTCACTCAAGTTGAACAAACTCAAAGTATCTTGAAAAAGAGTGATGAGGTTATTAGATGAGTAACACAACCCTTTTTCAAATCACTATTTTAAATCATGCTGAAATCTCTAAAAATCATTCAATTCTCGGAAGTGTGAGTTTCCAAGGTGTTCATTTATTTCATAAATGCGATGTTTATTTTTGATTTCCGGAGAACTATAAATCATTATGCATTTTCACTCGAAATTATCATCTTGCAATTTTATCAATATATCAACTACGTTACAATGGAAAGTGTTAGGTTTCTACATTTTCTATCCATTATGTAGTTGTAACCAATTTTCAGTCCATATATTCACACAACGATCTATATTGACTTTTCACAAGAAATCCCTTTTGAAGATCCATATTATAGTGTGAATGTTTGTCCAGGTATTATAACTAGTATAACACTGCGATTTTTAACGAGAGTATAAATTTTCTTTTAAAACAACAAAATATTTTTAGATAAAATATTCATAATCATTATGTAATTTAAATTAGATTAAAATATTAAATTGTAAAATTATTTTTCAAAAGTGATGATTAGAATCATCGTTTCATTATATAAAATGGTTTTGACACAACGAACTTACTTACAATCGAACAATTCACGTTGACTAAAACAATTACAATTGTTTCAAATACATAAATTCTATTGCGACAACAACATTGCAATAAGAAAGAGAGGATAAATAAAATTCTTAAATAAAATCTTAAGTTGATCATTAATCTAATTGAGGGTGACTGGGTACTAAGGATTCACGAGTGGCATCAAGCCTCACTGCTTTCGATTACCAATCCAAAATCATTGCTATGTTGCGTCTTTGATGTCGTTGCAATTCCAGCACGACTCAAAATAATAACAACTTGGGGTGTAAGTTCGGTCTTCAATAATAGTAGAGAGTTACGATCTAAAAACAATATACATACGAAAATACAAAGCACAAAAGCATAATATGACATGACATCAAGTGATAAACAAAATGCATATAACAAACATGACTCGTGTGACAAAACACCATTATGCAATGCTTGTATGTTAGTGCACATGATTCGGGAATTTTCACACCATCCTCGAGGGCCATAAATCTTAAATATACCGTCTCTCACATACCATTACTAATTACCGATGTTCCACCTATCACATATCAAACACGATTTACTAGGGTGCAGTCTATCACATACTTACACGACTCTAAAATCCTTGTAAGGATAAAGTGGACCAATCAACTCAAGGAACCACCCCACAGCCCATCACGGTCACCACTAACATTATGGTCCACACTAACAGTGTGACCCATTATGGTCACCACTAACACTATGGTCCATCATGGTCACCATTAACTATGAAATGTATAAGCATACTCTGACTCTTCCACATCAATCATTATGTAAATGCAGCTATTAAAATATTCATTTTTTAATACTCATTAAACACTAATAATTTTTTAATACTTTTTCAAAGTGCTTACTCAAGACATATTATCGTCAATAAAATTCGTAACACATATGTTATCAGTTATGAATATATAATCATATCAAATACATAAACAATCATATGCATCTTTATTCACCATAAGCACAAAGAACATGTATACATACACACTTTGCACTCAAGCATATATAGTATCGTTAGAAAATGATCTTACCTCGACAACGCCATCATAACATATCTGACGATTCCAATGACTCCTTTCAATATTCTTGTACCTTAAACTAATCAATTTAATCAATACATGTTTCTAAACCAACCCACAAATGAACTCTAGGTTGGGCCACTATCCAAATAATTAAGGTTTGACTTTTATCTTAGGTTCCCTATCTTAAAAAAGACTTTGATTTAAGTACTTTGACGAAAACAAATTTCAAAACGTTTATGCCACTCTTTGAAAATCTGGAAATTGTTCTTTTCAAACTTATTGAAGTTTAAGGTGGTTAGTTCCTTAAAAGTATGGGGTTGTCACGCTGTTTGGGAAGACTGACTTGGAGGGTTAGGTGCTTTGTAATTCGAGGTATTTGAATTAGTGGATTAAAGCCTTCTGAACGAAGGAACTTGATGTTGCCAAGTAAGTGGTGAACCAAGATAAAGCTATGTGTCAAATTATTTATGTTTCTGCTGCTTCCGAATCTGATTGCTTCTTATCTAAGTAAGTAACCAAAACCACACTAGTTTCTTTATTTATTTATAAATTATCAAAAAGTTAGCAACTTCGGCAAACACAATTCAACCCCCTTCTAGTGTTTGCACCTTCAACTCTGACTCTATTCACAACAATTATTTTGTAAATACAACTATTAAAAGACTCCCTTTTTAATACCTATTAAACATTAATAATTTTTTATACATTTCAGAGAGCATACTCAAGACACATTCTCCTTAATAGCATTCATAACATGTAGTAACACGTGTTGTCACTCAAGACTGCATAATCATATCAATATTAAACAACACAATTTCACACATCAATCACACATATAAGGTCTCTCTGTGCAAACTAAAAATTTTGAAATGAGTTCTTACCTCAATTATAGCTTTTTCAACAATTATTGCTACCAAAATCAAACACAACGAAAATCTTGCTCGTGCCAACACCTTCAATCAAATAGTGTTTGACTTAGTCAAATTAGTCCTTAAGACTTTAATTACCATACAAACATTTTTTTTTACTCCTAACCACTTAAAGTATATTTTACTAAAAAAGTTTAAAACAAGAGTGGATAATAATAGTATTATTATCCACAATACACATTTTCAACATATAAAACATATTTTTAGAAGTTAACATCCTTTAAATTTCTCATAGAATTCACTAACAATAATTTGAAATGTGTTAAATTATTTTTCTAAAAAGTTTTCACAAGATCACAAATTTTCTCAAATTTGCCATAACTCATATTTTTTCTTCTTCTTTCAAATAACTACAAGTTTGATCTACTACATTTTTAAAGACTAAATATTCAATCAAAGTATTTATCTGAGAACAATATAACTACACAAAAATATCAATACATATTTTTCTAGTTTCAAAGTTCTAACTCTCTGAAATAGTTTCATTCCTTTCAAAATAATTATTATTTTTTTCTTTTCTTATCAACAAAGCTTGTATTTTAATTCATGAAATTTGGAATCTTAAAAAAAATTCTAACTCAAGACTTTTAACCTTTACTTAATAAATTTGTAACTTTAATTAAAATTATGCAAACTTTTCTAAAAATTGAAAGTATATATATAAAAACTTGAAATCACAATTCACTAAGTTTTCTTAAAACAAAAGTTCAAAGATGTAACACCCCGTTTTTCAAAGCGAGGGTGTATTTTTTTTTTTAAAAAGAAATTAAAATAAAATAGAGAAATAAATAGGGAAATACCTTTGGATTAATATTTAAGTCATTAAAATTTACATACAACGGAAAAGTTTCTCGAAATATAAATCCAAAGCTTTTACACATCAAGAAGCGGTACATGGAATCCATCTAAAATAATATGTCATGATGACAATATTAGTACATGTACATTCTTCCAATTTAAAATAAAAACAACCCAAAAGAAAGACATTTGTTCCCTCTATGTCAACCTAATCTGATCATTCTACCAAAAAACTATACACCTTGAGTGATCTCCACGTGCCCCGTGAGATCCTCCTAACATAGCTCCAGGCAAGCATTCTCATCTACATTCCCATCCGTAGGGTACGAACCGGTAGGATCATCCTGGCTCTCATCTGAGGGCAAAGCCCAGATTTCCACAATAGTTGTAAAGGGTCACCAACCGAAATTAACAGTTAACACATAACATTTAAGTTTTTAAATGCACAAAATATCCTCTCAACTAAGCATGCACCTTAAAAGGATTTTACCATATGCTAAAAGTTCATATAATGTTTGCCAAATGTAAATAAAATCAAAATAAAGTTCTCAATCCATCAATTAATACATAACTGACCAATACATTAATAAATCAATTGAGCAATCAATTATCTAACTCAAAATAAGATTTTCTACTGAGCCAATCGATTGGGCAAATCGATTTCCTTAAAGTTTTTACTAAAAACTGAACTCTGGGCTTAAATAAATCGATTGGGCAAATCGATTTAATGAAAAACTGGCCCCTGTATTGAAGCCAATCGATTGGACAAATCGATTTAATGAAGAGCCAATCGATTGACCAAATCGATTTCGTCAATTTGCTAAACTCCTGTAATGAATCCAATCGATTTGCTAAATCGATTTCTTAAATGGTTTTGAAAAACATATTACAAAATCGATTGGGTAAATCGATTTTGTCAAATTTGCGAAGACCCTGTAACTCATCAAATCGATTGGGGAAATACATAAACTAACTCAATCACATTCATACATAATACCAAATCTTAACACCTAGCAATACCCACGCGATCGCCACGACAAATTGGGCTTCGAAATAGTTTCGTAATCAAACATGCTATCACACAATTCCAAACAAAACACTTAGCACTTATAATGCAATCACTACAACATCATGACTTTCGAAATAGTATTGCAATCAAACATGCTATCACCAAATTCCAAAACATAACACTTAACACTTATAACACAATCACTACAACATCATGAGTTTCGAAATAGTATTGCAATCAAATATGCTATCACCGAATTCCAAAACATAACACTTAACACTTATAACACAATGACTACAACATCACGAGTTTCGAAATAGTATTGCAATCAAACATGCTATCACCGAATTCCAAAACATAACACTTAACGCTTATAACACAATCACTACAACATCATGAGTTCCGAAATAGTATTGCAATCAAACATGCTATGACCAAATTCCAAAACATAACACTTAAAAGTTACACCGCAATACCCACACGAACAAGATGAACCAACAAACCACATGGAATCATCTTGACGCGACAATCCCCACACAGACAAAATGAACTAACAATTCACAATTTACTAGGGTGTAGTCTCTCACGGACAGACACTTGTGCAGTATCTCACGGACAAACACAATTTACCAGGGTGTAGTCTCTCACGGACAAACACTTGTGCAGTCTCTCACGGACAAACACAAATTACCAGGGTGTAGTCTCTCACGGACAAACACAATTTACTAGGGTGTAGTCTCTCACGGACAAACACCTGTGCAGTCTCTCACGGACAAACACAATTTACCAAAAACGTAAATCGTAAACGTACCACCTATCACGGGTCTGCACGATTTACTAAAAAGCGTAAACCATAAACGTATTGCCTATCACGGGCCCGTACCGTTTACCAAGGTGCCACCTATCACGGGTCCGCACGGTTTACTAAAACAACGTAAATTGTAAATGTACCGCCTATCACGGGCCAAAGTACTATTTACCAAGGTGCCACCTATCACGGGTCAACACGATTTACCAAAACAAACATTAAGTAAACAAGACATTAAGAGATTCCCCATTCTTAATACTTATTTAACTTAAACGATTTCCAAAACAAACATTAAGTAAACGAGACATTAAGAGATTCCCCATTCTTAATACTCATTTAACTTAAACGATTTTCACAAACAAACACACATTAAGTAAACAAGACATTAAGAGATTCCCCATTCTTAATACTTATTTAACTTAAACGATTTTCAAAACAAACATTAAGTAAACGAGACATTAAGAGATTCCCCATTCTTAATACTCATTTAAGTAAACAAGACATTAAGAGATTCCCCATTCTTAATACTCGTTTAACTCTAATGGTTTTCAAATCCCACACAGAACAAACTCAAACATATTCATAAATTTATTACACAATTCACGCCAAAACACAACAATTCATTTCTCCACAAAATCATTTTCACGACGACATTAAGTAAATGCAGATATTAAGATATTCCTCATTCTTAATACTCATTTAACTTAACGATTTTCACTACAAACATTAAGCAAACAGAAATATTAAGAGATTCCCTATTCTTAATATTCTTTTAACTTAAACGATTTTCCAAAACAAACATTAAGTAAACAAGACATTAAGAGATTCCCCATTCTTAATTCTCATTTAACTTAAACGATTTTCCAAAACAAACATTAAGTAAACAAGACATTAAGAGATTCCCCATTCTTAATACTCATTTAACTTAAACGATTTTCACAAACACACATTAAGTAAACAGAAATATTAAGAGATTCTCCATTCTTAATACTCGTTTAACTTAATGGTTTTCAAATTCCACACAAAACAAACTCAAACATACTTTCACATTCAATCCATAATTCACACCAAATCACATCAGATCATTTTTCCACACAAAACACATCTCAAATTCTATAATTATCAATTATGAACACGTCAAATACGACGACACAAATCAACACAATCCATCACTCAAACACAACAAATTTCATTTACTAAAAATCATATATAAATGAGGTAAATTCATTTTCCATGAAACATTCATCAATATCACCAAAACCCCACATTAGAATTTCACCCATAAAGCATTAATTCGTTTTTCCCCAAATCAACGCTTCAACCCTAACAAATTCTTTTCCACACAACCACAAGTAAGTCCCTAAATGCAAACTAAAAGATTGGAAGGAGCCCTTACCTTCACGTTAGCTTTAACGTGCGATTACGGTGCCGCGAGTAAATCTGGTAAAATCTCCGCTGGCAACGTCGCGTGTAGAGTTGGTCCACTA
This sequence comes from Cicer pinnatifidum, assembly GCA_037974775.1. NCBI lineage: Eukaryota > Viridiplantae > Streptophyta > Magnoliopsida > Fabales > Fabaceae > Cicer > Cicer pinnatifidum. The sequence continues at coordinate 54,966,021 of JBBPBR010000003.1, forward strand.
GCACCGTAGCACGGAGGTGAGCAACCTTCCCTTCTATCACTTCTTGAAAGGAGGCTTAGGTCTAGATGATACGGGGAGGTTTGTGTTTGACGGTTTTGAAATCCCTAACACCGTTTTTCTTCGTTTTCGAAACAACAAGGAAGTATGAAGCTGAGAAATCCTTGCTTTCTTACCCCTTAAGCCTTGGGTTTCTATTCTTGAGGAAAAGGAAGCAAAGAAAATGAAAATGGAGGGAGGGAGAAAAAGAAAGTTTCGCGAGGCAATGAGAGGAAGGAGATGGAAAATGCTTACTTTCTTTCCTTCTGTTTTCCTTTCTTTCTTTTTCCTTCTTTTCTATTTCTCTTCTTCCTATTTCCTTCCTTTCCTATTCTTTATATATATATATTATAATTAACAAATATCTCAAAATATCTCGATATTTGTTAAATTACCATTTCACCTATAACGCATTAAATTCTTCGTAAGAGATTCACCGCAGTTAATTTAATTTATTCATCGACGAGTAATTCTATTCGGCATCAAAATATATTTTTGGTCATTTAAACTCCCAAAATATTAATAACTTGGCTAAAAAGCCCCTGAGTTCAATACCAAAATCCACTAAAATACATAAAGTATAATTTAAAATTACGGGTCTTACAAAAGATTTGATACATGTATACATTCTTGATCATCAACCATAACAACTAGTTTTAGAAAGACATAAACTAAAAAAAATCTTTTTTCTTTAATCACCACAACAACATTAATATATTAGAGTTCTCTCCACCACTAACACGGTGTCAACGCAGTCTTGGTTCTTTTTCGAGACTCAAGGAGCTAACTACATAAACATAAATATTTATAAAAATCTGTTCACCACCAAAATTTATTCAACCACATCATAATTCCAAAATTAAATTTTTTTATCTGTCAAGTTATATAACTCAACCATTAGAGCACAAAAGTTTAAGTTACTAAAGTACTCTAAACTTCTTTAAACTCAATCAAAGAGTAATTAAAAGAATAACACTTTTAACTCTAAACATTTTAATTTCAATCTAACTTTTTGCTCAAACTATTTAACTTAGTTAAAATTTGAACATTTTCACCACTTTAACAAATCTTAATTTTATTGTAATGTTTCAACTTCAGCTCAATCTCATTTATTTGAAAACTCATTACATAACTCAAACACATCAAAAATCAATTTCTTTTTCTAACCATTACTAACAACATCAATAACAAAGATTAATTTTGTTTCTTTCAAAACACCAATAACAATATACATTACTAACAACTTTAATAACCTAGAAATTTTGAACGCAAACCTCCTTGATATGCCATTTCATTGCTGAAATAAGAAATAAAGAAGGAGTTTTTCTATTTGTTTTTCAAATTCAGACATTAAACAAGTTTCATACAAGATGACTCTTAATTTTTACGAGGAAAAAATGAAAATACTTTCTACAAAAACAAGGGTAATTTCGTCCATAAAGAGAGAGAAAGGAAAAGAAAAGTTTTTCACCACAAAAACTATATCAATAGCACCACCAAGCAACAACGAACAATTTTGATTCACAACTCTACTTATATTATTCTTGGTTGGTTTTGAAATAGTGGATTTGTGTGTTTTTCTGCTACCAACATTTGACAAACAAATTGAAGTGAAAAGATGATGATGCTCTCGTGAAATGGAAAAATGGGAGGAGAAATTTGCTTTATATTTTTCAATAAAATGAGCTAGTTGGTCCCTAAGGCTCTCTAATATAAATAAGATAGTTTAATCTTAAATACACATTTAACTCTAAAATATCCTACTACTTTTTGAACATAATATCTAGAATTGTAAAATATCTAATCCATTTTATGTCCTATCACTCATTTCTCAACAAAAAATTGGCCTAATAGCCTAAGTAACTCAACAAAAAATACAACAAAATTGCATAAATTAGAGTTTAGAAAATTCAGGGTCTTACAAATTGAGTCAAATTCGAGCTGAAAAATATGCTCGTCGCGAGCTCGAGTCGAGTTTTGAGCTGAACCAATTATGTTCGAGGCGAGCTGAGCTAAACCTAATTTCGACTTAGCTCAGCTCATTTCAAGCCCTAACCACCACTTTAGTGGAGACATGTATATCACATGCACAAAATGATTAATTGGAGAAATAAAATGATAATAAGATTAGATTTAACTAAAATATAGATAAGATTAAGCTTGTAGTGTGCAAGGTCCACTAGGTCAAGACAAGGAAGGTAAATGTTGTGTGTCTTCTTTCACTCTAATCCATAGTCATATTGGAAGTAGCAATATCTATCACAATAAGGAGGATTTAAATTGTGATTTCACCTATTTAAAATTTCATGTTAAAACTTAAAGAATTTAACTAAAGATTAATCTTGGTTATGAAAATAGAAAATGGAGAACGTTTTTGGTTAGTGAAAAATACACTATTTAACTTATCTATTCAATTTAATAATCAAAAGACTAGAAATAAATAGAGATAGGGGAAGAGATATCACATAGAGATATATCCTGGTTCACCCTACCTGGGTTACGTCCAATCCTCACAACCGTGAGATTTTTCACTAAGTGTTTAAAACAAAGAATGTTATTGGTTTTTACACCACCAATCCAGATCAACCTTGACCTGTTACAATCTTCACCTTTCAACCTATAAAAGATTTTTACAATCACCATTCAGCCTTGAAAGGGTTTTTACAAACACATTCAATCTAACATAAAAGATAGACTTGAGTTACAAATGATGTATATGATAAAAGTGCTTGGGATCTTGAAACTTCTCAACACTTGTTTGAGACAAACTCAGTAAATAATGACCCAAAGATATAGTGAAGAGAGTTGAAGTTTGTTTGAAGAGTTTTTTGGCTTGTTACTTGAACATGTGTTGGTAGAGTTGTAAATTAAACTTTTGCCTTCATATACAAACTGATCTTCAATTTATAGATGTTAAAAGGCTTTGAATATTCAGTTTAAAATGAATATATTCATTGGACACACTTCCCAAGTGTCAGATATATTTTAAAGCAATTAAATAGGTGTTTATTTGTGGTCCAGAATGTTCTTGACATAATGGAAAACGTTATTGCTTTTGGGTCTCATGTAAAACGTGAATGATTGAGTGAATGAGTTGTCACATGTCAGTTGGAACTGTGTTGAGTCAGGTTTATGCAGAACTTTCTGCATAATATTATAAGTCCAATGTACTTGTGTCCTTTCACACAACTCATCAATTTGGAGAACAATCTTGAGGCTTTTTTCTCCTTTGGGCATTCAGCTTGAGTTATGAGCTTCACCATTGATTTGATCAGTTTTGATACTCTTTAATATGTGATTTATACTATGGAAAATTATCATTTTTAATTATGTTCCTAAAAGAGAATTAAAACCAGAATATTCTTTTGTAAAAATAAAAAAAAAAACATTTGTTTCTGTTTTGTATGAGTACTGAATTTTGACAGCTGTTATGTGTCAGTCCTTTGTCTCAAAAACATGATGTCCTCATAGCTCATCAATTTGGAGATTGATCTTGATGTTTTGTTTTGCCTTTGTTGATCATTTTTTAATCGAATATATCTAAAACAATCTTATGTAGATTATTAAATTCCTCTATGATGAATACTGATGTTTTATAGTGTAAATAGTTGTACTTTTGTAGCCCAAATCAATTTTAAATTACACTAGATTTTGCTCTTTGTAAACCAGAACGTTCTTGGATTAAAGTTGTGAAAATGAAAAACGTTCTTCGTTTCTATTTTGAGTGATTGTTGGATTTTGAAAATTCTGACAATTGTTCTGTGCCAAGCTTTTATCTTATATACATGTGTCAGTGATGCAGTGACTTTATCATTTATGTTCAGTTTGTACTTGCTTACTTTTTAGCCATCAACTTTGGAGATTAGTCTTGCTTTTTATTCTTGATGCATTGTTTTGCTTTTTGTTGATCTTATGGAAATAATCTGTCCAAAATGATCTTGAGTATATAATGATGTTCCTTCGTAATAAATACTGGTGATTTGTAATGTAGATTAATGTATTTTTGTATCTCAAATCAATCTTGATTTAAAGAATATTTTGTTCTATGTAAACAATAATGTTCTTAGATTTTCAGAATATTGTCAAGCACGATCTTCGTTTTTCAGAATGTTGTCAATAATGTTCTTCATTTTTTCTATTTAATAACCAGAGCATTCTTCGTTTCTCATACTTGACATTGCTTCTTTCAAATGATCTTGCTTTTGATTTATAGCATAGTATATGATCATTGATTGTTGTATGAATGTATTTGATCATCTTCTTCATGAAGATGCTATCTTGAAGATGTAATAATCATTCTCTTGAATGATTGATATATGAAACATTCCTTTTGAGACTATTTCATTATTGATTGGATACTTATGCATTTTGATGAAGTGAGTTGCTTCTTGCTTGTTCACTTGTGCAATTCATGTTCCTTAAACAAAACTCAAGTGCAATCATTAGTAGACCACTATTCATAAAACTTAATCATTTATTTAATAAGGTTTGTTGTCATTAAAACATACATAAAAAATGTTTTTGTCTCAACAATATTATGCCTCATTCTTTGTAGCCGCCAACTAGCATCCTGCTCTACAAGGCTGATCGTTCGTGTGGATAAAATATAAAGATTCCGCTACTTTACAACACTAATAATCGTCTCCTCTACGCTTTAAGAAGTAGACATACGATCTCATATGTGAAATTTTTGAGCTTACATTGTCTTTAAATATATTCCATTTCAAGCTTTGTCCTTTTAATGACTATCTCACGAAAATCCAAAAATATGTGAATTTAGATCCTCTCATGTTTGAATCAAACATAAGGAGGTCATGTTCATCATCTAACCATTAAAATTATTAGACTCCACTTATATAATTTTTAAGTTGCAAAATCCAATTAATTTTAATAATGAGATGACAAACACGATTCCTCATATTTAGTTCAAACCAAAAAGAATCTAAATCTAAAAAATGCTATATCTTTGCAATTGCTTCTAGCCATTACAATTTTATTTTATAAAAAAAAAAAGCTATTTTTTTTATAATTAAAATACCAAAAGTCATTATAAAAATGTATTGCAAGCCTTTTATTTTCAAAACTCTCAAATATATTTTATACTTTAAATCTTTTAACATTGAAAATTTCAAAATACTTTTGTTCCGAAAGTTTTAATGTTACAAAATTCAAAAACATAGTAAATTTTGAATTTTTTT
>JBBPBR010000003.1:54978231-54991328 GCA_037974775.1 Cicer pinnatifidum
AAAAAAATTCAAATAAATAACACAAAATAAAAGATAAAACTGGAAACAAAAAGTCAAAAATCTATCTTTAATAAACCGAAACAATATATGATATAGAAGGATAAATATACGCCCAACCAATAAATTTAGCATTTAAAAAAAAATCTAAACATTAGGAACAACACAAGAAAAATGATAGAAATGATAGGTGAACCGAAGTTAACGGAAACAAATAAAAATAAATAGTTCATGTATAAACAAGCTTCTCTTTTAAACATTTTATTTGAAACCGAAAACTTACAAATCTAATTGTCCGAATAAGATAAGGTGAATTTTTGTAATCCAATAATTTTTAAGAAAATGAGTAGTAATAGAGAGATTCTTTTTATATGGTTTAGTATTGGGATACAACAAAATTCTATCATAATAATATAAAAAATTGAAAATGCGAATGCAAATTTTAATGAACAACTATCGTAAGTGTACTTTTAAGTATTTTTGAAAAATAATATAAATATGAAAAAACCTGTACAGCTGCCAATTAAAGATAAAGACAATATTTATTTTTGACTGATAAATCCCAATTTTGAAAATAATAAGTTCGGTACCCTAAACCTATAATTCGTCCAAAAATCAAATTATTGGTGCTACATGATCTATGAATGGCAAAGTATTTAAAACGTGGGATTTATCTCATCCTCACTATCATACCATACATTCTCCACTCGCCCTCCAGCCCGTCAACCTCTCTATTGTCATTTCTGGCAACAAACTACAACATAAAAATAATGTATTGGCTCCAATATAAAATTGACATACTTAAATTTACTTTAGTCCATTTATTTTATTTAAAATTAAATTTTAATCTTTTTATTTTTAAAATTCAATTTTTAGTTTCCTATTTTATAGTTTCTAGGATTTTGTTGGTCCACTCAATTTTTTTATGACATTACGTGCTCCTTATTAACATGATAATAATGTGAAGGAAAGAATAACGTTAAATATGACTTAATTTTTTTAAATTCAAATTGTGTTACACGACTTATCATAAATTTAAATTTAATAATAGTATTTATTTATAATAGTATTTATTATATTTATAGACGATGAAAAAAAAGTTTAAAAAGCATATCTTTCGCGTGCCTATATCAAAAACAAATTCTCAAAGATGCTCATTTTGAGATGGCATGCATGCTTGTTTTCTTGAGTAATCCCACAAGTCACAACTGTCTAAAATGTTCAATAATCTCGTCAACCAAGATTTAAAATCCAAAAGCAAGAGGAGACAATGAGTCATTATTTTGTCTATTACAATTATGACTAATTCACAATGACAAAATAACAAATGAATAGAAAGGAAGAACCTGGAAGCACAATTATGACCCACATACATAATCTAGTGAAAATATGTATACTCTATGAGAGGATAGGTATACCTTGACATCTAAAATGATAGAGTCCATATGATCTTGTTTTGATTGATTAACAATTATCCAAAGACTTTTTTATCTTAATTAGAGGTGTTACAAAAAATATGGTCAATTAAATTATAGTGATAAACTAAACTGCACTAAAACAAACCAAATCAATTAAATGATTTATAAATTGAACTATAAATTTTAAAAAGTCCACTAACTAAATTTTATTAAAAAAAACCAGTTTAAATGACTTTTAAACTTTCTTTCAACCAAAATCATAGAATAATTTTTTTCAGTTGTGTGAATATGTGCCTCAAATCATCTAACTAAAGTTAGTTAAACTTTAGTGGTTGTTATAACTACTTTGGCCAAGTTAGTTATGATAGGTGGTTAGTTAGTTAACTCTTGTATACTATAAATAAAGCTTTAATATGGTAGCAGCTATGTGAGAAGTAGTGGAGAAATATATTAGAGTTGTAGTTGTAATAGCAATGTGGTAATGTTGTTGTAATTGCAAGAGTGAAAAAACTAAGTGAGGTATATGCAATTCATGATTCATAGAAAATCATAGAGAGAAGATTAGAGGGAGAAAAGAAAGATTGAGAGAAAAGCTAGTATTGCAGGTTCATAAACAGTGATGAATACTAGGAGATCAATCTTGAGAAGGCTCTAATCTTGTAACATTCAATCATTCATAGTGGATTAATCTTGTTTGCTTGCCTGTGACGTAGGTCTCATCAATTGAGACCGAACACATAAATTCTTGGTGTTATTCTTCCTTTATCCTTCCTTATTTTCGTTTGTATTGATAGAGAAAACTCATTTTAGAAAACTGCAGAAAGAAAACTGTTTTATGCAAAACTGCAGAAAACGGAGAACGATAAACAATCTCCGTTTCTGGTTTTCTGTTTTTCTGAACATTCTCCGTTTTCGTTTTTTCTCTACAATTGTTTGTTTTATGTTTTGTTGGTTAATCTAAGTTTCAGATCCCAATATTGTTTTAACAAGTTGAATACATAAAAAAAACAAACCCCCCTCCCCCACTCTCTCCGATAGCGGCGTAGCATCTCCGGCGCTGTCGCATATCTTGAATCCTCAAACCTTTCTCTAACATAACCCTTCTCATTTCCAATTACGTAATCCTTTGTATCTCATCTCTGACGTAATCCTTTTCTGTGCGACTATGTCTTCGATGCAACTTCACCATCTCATCGGCGCCATCGCATCTCAACTTCTCCGCACCACTTATATTTTTCTCGCCATTCTCGTTTATGTTTCATTTTTTTATTTTCTGCTGCAAATTTTTAGGTTTATGTTTCAACAATTGGTACCTTACTAGTTCTAAAAAAATAAAACAAGCCGAAATTTGTTTTGCAAATGTTTTCATCCTTATTAACAACAAGAAAAGGTTTTAAAATAATTTAGTAAAAACCGGTTCAAATTGATTTTAATAAAAAATAGTTTGAAATTGGTTTAAACATATTAAATCGGTTCAGAACTGAACTGTAGCTGATTTAAAAATTAATCCGTTTTTTTTAAAGTGATTTTTAAAATATGAACTGCACTGTTAATATGGTGCAATTCAGTTTGATTTTCGAACCATGACACCACTAATCTTAACAACAATTTTTCACAGCCGTTTTTTCTCATTTATTTGAGTAAAAATACATCTATAGTCCTTTAAGTTTAGTCAAGTTCCCAACTAAGTTCTTTAAATTTAGTTTTTTCTTCTTCTTATTTGATCCTTTAAGTTACATTGTATTTGCACCATTAAGCATTTATCCTATTTTCTACAATGATTGGTGCAGCTGAAAACTTCTTACATTAAAAACTCTACCAAATACTCCAACATATGTTCTTCATAATGGTCTTTCAGAAAACATTCATGAAATTTTATAAATGGTCTTCATTTCTTGATTTTCTCTGCAACTATTTAGATACATGCACAACCTTAAAAACATGGTAATAAATGTGTATCCACATAATCAATGTCTTTAACTCATTCCATTTTAAAAATAATTTGGACAATCAACTTATTGCAATATTTCAATTAGTTCTTAACATTTCATAATAATAGTTTGAGAAAAAAAAAATCAAACTTATAGGTTTGTTTGAGTGATTCAATATAACTTAAATGTTAATGGCACAAATTGAATGTAACTTAAAACACTAAATCAATAAAAAAGAAACTTAAAGGACCTAAACATAAACCTAATAAAGTGTTTTTTTTTTTTTTTTTGCCATTTGTTGAATATTATCAAAAGGTCGAGGCACATGGTTTCCGTAAAATATAGATATGTTGGTATTTTAATAGAAGACATTAAGAGGCAGGGATGACAACACGGGCCAACTCATCTTGTGATTAGTCTGCCAAATAGTGGGACAAAGTGAACGAATATATTTAGGTAATTGAGTCGAAAGTACTACATCACTCCACCCTATGGAAGACCGATGAGCTTGCGGGTTACTAGCCAAAAAAATATTTTATTTTAATTTAACATTTCATAAAAATAATAAAGGCATGATATCAATCAACAAAATCCAATGTCAAAACAAAGTCACCGTTACCATAAAAAAATCTCAAAATAAATTCATTAACGTTAAATAATCCTAAAGACAAACACAAAGCCACCGTTACAATAAAACAAGTTTTAAAGATCGCAAAAGCGACACAAACACATATCGCAAGAGTAAGATGGTGGAACGGGTGTATTGTATTTGAGTGAAAGAAGAGGGTAGAAACTAGATGCAAGACTTCAATTTATTAAATGAATAAATTTAGGTATTTAGTTTGGTTGGGTTAATAAAAAAACTAAACTAAAGTAAAATTATTAAAAAATGGTAGTGTTTTTGTTTAATTAATCCAAATCTCCGAATCTTTTGGGAGTTTTTAAATAAGTCTTTAAACTAAAAAAAATTAATTAAAATTGTATTTGTCTCATATTTAATTTTCTGCCAATTATTATTGCTCTTGGAATTGTATTTTCTGTTTGACCATTTATCTGCACAGGTGGGCGAAAAAATATTCCGCATTATTGAGATAGTTATCGCTAATTATCTCTGGTTTTTCCCAACAAAGTGGTATCAGAGTTCGATTATTTGATTTGTGCATTTAAATGGAGGAGGAAAATAAAGGTCCCAATATGATTAAACTCAACTCTTCTAATTACACACTTTGGAAGACTCTCATGGAAGACATGTTATACAGTAAAGATTTGTATGATCCTATTGAGGGTAACATTGCTAAACCCGCAGATAAATCTGACGCTGACTGGAAGAAGATGAATAGAAAAGCAGTGGCGTTGATCAGACAGTGGTTGGATCTGAGCGTATATCCGCATGTTGAAACTGAAATAGATGCTAACAAGATGTGGGAAAAATTAAAAGAGTTGTATGAACGAAAGAATGTGCAAAATAAAGCATTCTTGATTCGGAAGCTGGTAAATATGAAATATAAAGATGGGGATTCAATGACAGAGCATATGAGTATTTTTCAGAATACAGTGAATCAGTTGACAACCGCATAAATTAAATTGGATGATGAGTTGCAAGCGTTGTTATTGTTGAGTTCCTTGCCTGATAATTGGGAAGTCCTTGTTGTGACGTTGACCAATTCAGCTCCAAGTGGAAAGTTGAAAATGTCAACAGTTAAAGAGAGCATGTTGAATGAAGAAGCTCGAAGAAAGGAACGTGGTTTGATTGGTTCTTCCTCAAAGTCAGAAGCACTAGTTACAGAGTCATGGGGGAGAAGTCAATCTAAAAACTTTCATAGACGCGACAACTCTGAAAGTCGTAGCAAATCAAGAAGCAAGTCAAGGACTAGAAAAGAAGTGATATGCTATCATTGTGGCAAAGCCGGTCACATAAAAAGAAATTGCAGGTTCCTTAAGAGAGATCAATCAAAGGAAAGAGATGAAGACAAAGAGAAGAAAAATGATAAAGATACAACAACAGTTGCATCTGTTAATAATGTCTACATTGTTTGTGATGATAATTCCATAAACCTTGCATGTCAGGATTCAACTTGAATTATTGATTCGGGTGCCTCATATCATGTTACTCCTAGGCGTGATTTCTTCTCATCTTATAGTGCTAGTGATTTTGGCATGGTAAAAATGGGAGATGAAAGAGTATGTAAAATTATCGGTATGGGAGATATTTGGGTTGAAACTGGGATTGGTTGCAAGCTTCAATTGAAAAATGTTAGACATGTTCCTCATATTCGTCTCAATTTGATTTCGGTGAAAGCATTGGATATTGATGGTTATCACACTTACTTTGGTGGTGGTGGTATATGTAAAATCACCAAAGGGTCCCTAGTGGTTGCAAAGGAGCAAAGTTCCACTTCTCTCTATAGGATGCCTACGAAGCTATGCAAGGAATTGAAGATGTATCTTCTGATTTATGGCATATGCGCCTTGGTCACTTGAGTGAGAAAGGACTCAACATACTTGCGAAGAAAAATTTTCTTAATGTGAAATGTACGTCTCTAAAAACATACACTCATTGTTTTGCTGGAAAACAACATAGAGTTTCTTTTCATAATACTGGTCCTCATAAGAGACAAAATATTCTTGATTTAGTTCATACTGATGTTTGTATAATGGATAGTAAATCTCTTGGTGGTGCATCATATTTTGTTACTTCTATTGACGATCACTCTAGAAAAGTGTGAGCTATTCCTTTGAAATCTAAAGACCAGATATTTGGAGTCTTCAAGCACTTTCATGCAAGTGTTGAAAAAGAAAAAGGAAGAAAATTGAAATGTTTTCGATCAGATAATGGTGGTGAATATAGAGGTCCTTTTGAAGAGTATTGTAGAGAACATGGAATCAGGTTTGAAAAAACTGTTCCAAAGACACCTCAACATAATGGTGTTGCAGAGAGAATGAATCATACGTTTAATGAAAGAATCAAATGTATGCTCTCTCATGCAAAATTATCGAAATCCTTTTTGGGTGAAGCAATAAAAACTGCAGTGGATTTGATCAATCTTTCTCCTTCTATTCCACTTGATGGTGATGTTCCAAATAGAGTGTGGACAGGGAAAGATGTCTCTTACCGTCATTTGAGATTTTTTGGATAAAGATGTTTTGTTCACGTTCCAATAGATGAGAGGTCTAAGCTTGATAGTAAATCCAAACATTGTATATTCGTCGGTTATGGTGATGAAGAATTTGGTTATAGATTGTGGGATCCGGTTGACAAGAAAATTATTAGAAGTCGAGATGTGATATTTCTTGAAGACCAGACTGTTGAAGATTTTGATAAAGCTGAAAAACAGAAACCAAATCTCAGAAGTTACATTGATGTTGTGCCTAAGCCTCATACGGAAACTCTTGTTGATGGGGGAGATATACAGGTAGATGATGAGAATGTAACTGATGATCATGTGTCTCACCATGATGAGCAGGTTCCAATTGAGCCACCAGTCGAGTTTGATTTGAGAAGATCTACTAGAGAACGTCAACCTTCTCAAAGATATCCTCCACATGAGTATGTGATGATCACTGATAATGGAGAGCCAGAGTACTATCAAGAAGCTATTACAAATGCTGATAAAGAAAAGTGGTCGAAGGCCATGCAAGAAGAGATGAATTCCTTGCATGAGAATCACACATTTGATTTGGTAAAGTTACCTAATGGTAGAAAAGCACTCAAGAACAAATGGGTATACAAGATAAAGGCAGAAGAGAACAATTCTCAACCAAGATACAAAGCAAGATTGGTTGTGAAAGGTTTTAATCAGAGAAAAGGTATTGACTTTGATGAAATTTTTTCACCTGTGGTGAAGATGTCCTCTATCCGAGTTGTGCTTGGGTTAGCAACTAGTTTGAACCTAGAAGTTGAACAACTTGATGTGAAAACTGCATTCCTTCATGGTGATTTGGAGGAAGAGATCTATATGGAGCAACCAGAGGGTTTCAAAGTCAAAGGTAAAGAGCAACTTGTGTGTAAATTGAAGAAAAGTTTGTATGGGCTCAAGCAAGCACCTCGACAATGGTACAAGAAATTTGATTCTTTCATGGAGAAACATGGGTATGGTAAAACTACTTTTGACCATTGTGTGTTTATCAAGAAATTCTCTGATGGTGATTATATTATTCTCTTGTTATACGTGGATGACATGTTGATTGTTGGTCATGACACTAAGAAGATTCAATCTTTAAAGAAAGGTTTGAACAAGTCCTTTGCAATGAAAGACTTGGGTCCTGCAAAGCAAATTCTGGGCATGAGAATTACTCGTGACAGGAAGAATAATAAATTATGGTTATCTCAACACAACTATATTGAGAAGGTGTTAGAGAGGTTTAACATGAGCAATTGCATACCTGTTAGTACTCCACTTGCTACTCATTTTAAATTGAATTCTGATAAATGTCCTACAAGTGAGAAAGACAAAGAAGAGATGAAGAAGGTTCCTTATGCATCTGCAGTTGGTAGTTTGATGTATGATATGGTATGCACAAGGCCAGATATTGCTCATGCAGTTGGAGTTGTTAGTCGGTTTCTCTCTAATCCTGGTAAAGATCATTGGCAAGCAGTGAAGTGGATTCTCAAATACCTCAGAGGCACTTCCAAAGTGTGTTTATGCTATGGAGGTGGTAAACTTGTGTTGGATGGCTACACAGATGCAGATATGGAAGGTGATCTTGATCCTAGAAAATCTACTTTTGGTTATATGATGACATTTGCAGGGGGAGCTGTGTCTTGACAATCAAGACTACAAAAGTGTGTTGCTTTATCTACTACTGAAACTGAGTACATTGCAACAACTGAAGCTTCCAAAGAACTCTTGTGGATGAAGAAATTCCTACATGAGTTAGGCCTCAAGCAAGACAAGTTTGTGTTATTCTGTGATAGTTAGAGTGTGATTCATCTCAGCAAGAATCCGACTTTTCATGAAAAGTCGAAGCATATTGAAGTGTGGTATCATTGGATATGAGATGCACTGGAAATGAAGTCATTTTTAATTGAAAAGATTCATACTGATGAGAATGGTTCAGATATGACGACAAAGGCATTGTCTGTGTCGAAGATGATATGTTGCAGAAAGAAAGCTAACATGGTTAAGCAGTACCTTCCCACTTGAGTCGTGAGGGGGAGATTTGTTGGGTGGACTCACTCCTCAAGTGGAACCCACCAATTTTATTAATAGTATTATTATTATTATTGAAATAAAAAGAAAAAAGAAAAAAAAATGTTTTAGTGGACTTGGTCCACTTGAAGGTAATAAAAGGGATTTAATCCGTAAGAATCAAGAACAGAACAGACAAAACAGACAACGGAAGAAGAAGAACGGTTGGCAGAGAAGAAAAATAAGGGTTTGTAACTGGTGGTAGTAACATGTGTGTAGCAAACTTGTTCCGTTTGATCTACAAAATTAGTATGTTATTTCTAGCACTGAGTTTGTTACTTTAATATATAATTTGAGTAGTTTTATCTTCTCTGAGAGATACTTTGGCATACCAACTTTAGTGGAAGGTTGTTATAAAGTTGTTATAGAGTTGTTATTGTTGATTGATATTTTCTATTGTTATTAGGAAGACTCTTGGTGTACCCATTAATTATTATAGTGGAAGTTTTACTGGACTAGGTCCCGTGATTTTTATTCTCTCAATTTGAGGAAAGTTTTCCACGTTAAAATTGTGTTTGTCTCATATTTAATTTTCTGCCAATTATTATTTCTCTTATAATTGTATTTTCTGTTTGGTCATTTATCTGCACAGGTCGGGGAAAAAAATATTCCACAGGTCGTGTAGTTTGTGTAATGTGTGGCAAATCCATAACTTGCCGTTCTTGTAATTATCGTTATTATAAATTCAACGCTATTAATTCATAATCTGAGATTCACTCCACAACCCAAAAAAAGGAACAAAAACAAAATTAAAACCGAATCTTTGTTTGTTCCTCGATCATCATCATGGGTACAGAAACAACATCAATGGCCATAACAGAACCATTGATTAACCAAGATCCACAACAAAACAACAAGAACGAGTATTTGTCCGAACCAGTTCCAGAATGGAAGGAACAGATCACAATGTGAGTGGTGTATTAGGGTGTTTGTTTTGCATCATAACTCACAAACTGAATCTTACGGTTGGGATTATTCCTTCCCTTAATGTTGCTGCTGGCCTACAATTATTGGTTTAAGAGGATGGCATGGGAAAGTGAATGATTTTGATTTGAATCTAGATATTAGAATATGAACATTGCTATTTAATTAATTTTAGACTTTTAATTTAATGAATTTAATTTTAAATTTAAATAATGTCCAATCACCATTAATGATATAGTCAATATGTTCTATATCATTAAATATTTATCACATCAACATTTTTTAATTAAAAAAAAATACAATTAAGTTTGTTTTTAAAAATAATTGAAATTACAAATATATAAATAAAAAAAAATTTATGAAGACTATAAAATCAAAATACCTTATTTTTCTAAGAACAAAAACATATGAGTATTGATCGATGATTTCATTAATTGATTGAATGATACAAATGACTATTTAGATTATATACAACTCATTAGAGAAGAGTTTGTCAGTTACCAATAACTAACATACTTAACTAGTGTCTCTTTAACTAACTAAATGTTGAATTGACCAAGTAATTGGTGCTGACTTTGAATTTATGGTTAGACTCCTTTATACCCTTGCAAACTCATAGGAAAATTTCATTGACATTTATTTTAGCGGAAGTAGGCTATGTAAGGATATCTTCGATTTGATCAAGTGTGATTAATTCTTTATTCTAGAGATTTTTTTTTTTTCTGAAGAAGTAGAGACTAAATTGTGACACTCTAAATTCTAAAATAACATATAATAATTTATAGTAGTTTTTTTTTGTTTTTGGTATGTTAGTAATAAATAAAAAATATATGTTTTCAAGGTAATAAAAAACTTTTATAATTAATTTAAAATATTACATTTATTAAAATTCAAAAGAAACACTTTAAACTTTTTCCTCTTATAAAATGTGCAATCTCCCTAAACTTGACTTAACTACAATTTCTTAATTTAATTTCAAAAACTTACTAGTACTTATAAGATTTTCAAACAAAAAGTCATTTGTAATAAAAAAATAAAAAGTAAAAGTAAAATACAATTTACAACTCTTATTCCTGATATTACCTATTAGAGCGGAGTTTCTCCCAACTTGAACTTCAAGATTCATTAACCTGTAATAACTGCGATTTCGCAACTCATTAACTTGTAATACTACGATTTCGCAAACGCAAGTCAAACACAAACAACGAAGGAGACGAGTTTTGAAATTATGTTAATATTATAATATAAGTAAGGAGAACACACAAACAAATATAATAGACCGTATAATAATAACATTACAATATATCAAAAATATTTAAGCAAATAATACCATATTATAACATCAAAGTTACTCAAGTAAAATAATTATCTTGTTATAATATGCATCAAAACATCTAAGAATAATTATTATTACTTTTGAAACACATCAATCACAACAAAAACAATCACAAGGAAATGCAATGCTAGCTATGCATGAGCTTAGACTTTACTTCACAATGTGGTACCATTCTAACTCTGAAGTACTTGGTTAGGATGCTTGATACTATGCCACTGTAACATCCCGATTTTTAACATCGAGTGTGTAAATTTTTCATTTATTTAAAAAAACCATTAAACACTTTAGGCTAAAATATTCATAATCGTATTTAATTTAATTTAGAGTAAAATATTTAATTGTAAAATTCTTTTCCAAAAATGATAATTAAAATTTTTGTTGTATTATATAAAATGGTTTCGACACAAATAACTTACTTACAACCGAACATTTCACATTGACCCAAAAAAATCACAATTATTTCAGATACACAAATTCCATTGCAACAACAATATTGCAATAAGAAAGGAAGAATAAGTAAAACCCTTAACTAAAACCTTAAGCTGATCTTGAACTCTAACTAAGGATGACTGAATACTAAGGGTCCACGGATGGCATCAAACCTCACTTCTTTCGATTGCCAATCCAAAATCATCGCTCTATCATGTCTTTGACGTCGTTGCAATTCTCGCACGACTCAAAACTCTAAGAACCTGGGGCGTAAATCTGATCCACAATAATAGTAGAAGGTCACGATCTAAAAACAACATACATACGAAAATACAAAATACGAAAACATAATATGACATGACATCAATTAATAAACAAACATTCATATAAATATTATCATATAACAAACATGACTCATGTGACAAAACACCCTAATGGAATGCTTTTATATGCTAATGCACATGATTCTGAAATTTCATCACCCTCATCGATGGGCGTAAATAATAAATCTACCGTCTCTCACAGATCAATACTAATTATCGAAGTGCCACCTATCATAAATCAACATGATTTACTAGAGTGTTGTCTATTACAGACCTACACGACTCCAAAATCCTTGTAAGGATAAGGTGGATCAATCAACTCAAGGAACCACCCCATGGCATATCACGGTCACCACTAACATTGTGTCCCATCACGATCACCACTAACACTATGGCTCATCACGATCACCACTAACTATGAAATGTATGAGCATGTTCTGATTCTTCTAAATCAATCATTAAGTAAATGCAATTATTGAAAGACTCCCATTTTAATACTTATTAAACACTAATAATTTTTAATACTTTTTCATAGAGCATACTCAAGACATATCTCGTCAATAAAATTCATAACATATATGTTATTAGTTAAGATTACATAATGACATCAAATACATAAACAATCGTGTGTATCTTTACTCACCACGAATACAAAGAACATGTATACATACACACTCTGCATTCAGTCATATATAATATCGTTAGGAAATGCTTTTACCTCGACATTGTTTAATATACAAGCAACTTACACTATGCCAACATAACCTATCCGACGATTCCAACGACACCTCTCAATTTTCTTGTACCTTAAATCAATCAATTAACTTAATCAATGCATGTTTCTAAACCAACCCCAAATGAACCCTAGGTTCGACCACTTTCCAAATCAATTAGGTTTGAGTTTTCTCTTAGGTTCCCTAACTTCAAGAAGACCTTGGTTTAAGTACTTCGACGAAAGCGAATTTTAAAACAATTAGGCTACACTTTGAAAATATTTAAAATTGTTTTATTCAAACTGATTGAAGTTCAACTCAAATCTTTATCTTAACAACTAAGGACAAAATATTTTCTTAATAAAATCAATTAGGTTTGATTTTTCTCTTAGGTTCCCTAACTTCAAGAAGACCTTGGATTAAGTACTTCGGCGGAAATGAATTTTAAAACACTTAGGCTACACTTTGAAAATATTTAAAATTGTTTTATTCAAACTTATTGAAGTTCAACTCAAATCTTTATCTTAACAACTTAGGACAAAATATTTTCTTAATGAAATCAATCAAAGACAAACATACTCAAACCATTCGAAATTTCGAATATATCATCCATCAACATCATAAATACTCAAAATTATGATTCTTCTACTTTGACATTTTTCAAACTTTAATCTTTATTAATTATGCTTTGTATATAAACTTTCACATAAAAACTATATTTTTACATCAACACCAAATATTTTCCAAGTTCACAATTTTCTTTTAAGTCTCCAACTAAAATCTTCATTCCAAATAAAATCACATATCAAAATCCAAAACTATAATCAATCATTGTTT
>JBBPBR010000003.1:54991882-55042486 GCA_037974775.1 Cicer pinnatifidum
TTAAATTACATCACTTTGTTCTCCAAACACCTAACACCTAGTTGTTATTTTAATTAAAAAAAAAAACCAAATACATTTGCAAAAGTCTTAACTTAACTAACTTAAACTCTCTAATAAAATTTCTATTTTTAGTTCAAACTCATTTATTTGAAAACAACTTATTATATAACTCAAACACATACAAAAATTAAATTTTCACATTAGGACACACCACATTCGGTCTTACTAAAAAGTTTTTGGGGGATTGGTTTCATTTTTTTTATTCAAGTTATTAACTCCTCAAATTTCAATATTAACAAAGCACCAAAGCAAAAAAGCACACTTTCATTTTACTCTCTTACTTAGGGTTTTTTGTTTTTTGTTTTTTTTGAAAGAAAAAGAGTTGAAAATATTTCTTTTGACTTCCTAAACATTAATAACAACCATAGTAGTGATAAACAAGCAAAGCATTTTTCCCTACATATGCATGCTTACAGGTTTGAGAGAAAAGAGGAAAGAAATAGCTACCTCAACTAGTGATCCTTAGCTCTTTGCAATCCTCTCAAGCAATCCTCTCAAGTAGTGAAACAACTTTGTAGTTGGAGGCCTCTAGTTGCTCAAAAATAAAGGAGAAGGTTTGGATTTGGAGAGAAATTATAGAATGTGTTTTTGAATAATTAAAGAAAGCGATAGTCAGTTTATGATGATGATGGCCATTAATTGCTTTTATAGGGGAAATATTTTTTTTTCTCCTTCCCTTAATTGATCTACTATCTCAATTCCAAATTAATCTTTAAAAATTTCTAACCACAAAATTAATCACATAAATTTAATCCTAACATCTCACAATATCGTTTATGACATTTAGTCATAATCACTTCACTCAATTCTAGATCTACTTACTTTAGTAAAAATATCTAGATATTTTGTGACTTTAAGTTATATAATCTCGTTCAGTCTCCGAGTTCGTTCTTAAACGAGTCACATTTCAAACATTGAGAAATTTCAGTATCAGATTTTGGCTATTTTTACTCGTGGACTAAATAAAAATATTTCAACAGTGAAAAATATTTTTTGTACTTTTATTCATAAATAAAAGGAACTGATATAATCAATAATATGTTTTAATTACAAAACATAAGTAAATATACTTAATTAATAATTCATTTTCTACGGGTCTTACAACCACCATTTCGGTGGACGGACAATTCAAATTGACCTTGTTTCCATAAATCCCCTCAACTCAATTCGAAATACATATACACGAAAGTCGAGATAAATGTGTGTTGCATGGTAGCTCCCAACATTTGGAGTGCTACCTCTAAGTCACATAGGAATTCCCCACTCGAATAACTCCAAGGTCTAACAATCTTGCATTAAGACTCAACAATAGACTGTGATGATTCGACTCATCCAGTTGTACTTCTCCGGAATCACTAGGCTTGTTAGACCCTACCTATATGATAACAAGATAATCTCTACTTCACAAATTCTCAATATTTATTTTCTCCCCTTGTTGGCCTATGATACTCCATTAATACCGTCATCTCAAACACAAATTGAAATCATAATTATTTCACCAATTATGGAGTTCCTTCAACATTCACATCACAAATTAACATCACTATCATTAATAATATTTCATTACATAAATTTGTCATAATTTTATAACATCACTATCATACATCATCAGATAGACTTATCACAATTTATAACATCATTATTATTAATTATACATCATCATAATCACATAAACTTATCAAAATAAATTCACTTTTTATTATCACATCACATAAAGCCGTCTAATCAAACATATAAATAAAGTTCATTCGACACACAATATCACAACAATATCAAATAATACACATTTAGCGAAATTAAATCAATCAAAAATTATAAATGTTTCCATATTTTATTCTCACAATTTCCATATTTGTACATTAATTAATATATCCCTCAAAGGGTTACGTACTGCCATACGTAGCGAGCCCCTAATGAATTGTTGAGAAATACAATTTTTTCGTTCATCTCTTAGTGTATTATACTCATGAATTCAAACGCTCTCACCCCTTATCTTATTTAGATACTTTCTCAAACACATAAATCAATGGAAGTTTTCAGCCGCAACCGATAAATTATGCAGTAAATGTTAAATAATTATTAATAATTTTGGGAGTAAAATTGGAGTTAAAACGACGAGAAAAACTACAGAAAAGGTCTCACTTACTCGTCGGAGCGCCGGAAGGGTCCGACGTCAACTTCACTGTAAAATGCAAATGAGTAGTGCTTCTTGAAGGTTTCAATGAGAGAAATGCATAAATGATACCAATTTTTTTGAGATGACAAACATGATGATCGAAATCGACTAAAAATAACTTGCCCAAAGGAAATAAACACAACTGTTTCTAATGAAACGAAGCTAGGATTAATAAAATTAACGCCAAAAATGGATTTCGTGACCGATTTTGTGTGGGATATAGGTTAGGATCGATTCAAATGACAAATAATTGGTGGGAGTGAATTTGAGAGAAAAATGGTTTGCTACGATTTGGCTGCATTTGTCTAATTTTTCGTTTTTTATATTTTTAATTGTAGAAGGACGGGTGTAGATAGCAGATATACATGTACAAGAGTAAAACTGTAAGACCCGACACAAGATAGTCAAATATGAGACATAAATAAGGGTGTAATAAAATCAAATTATTGTTGGAACTTTGCACCTTACTTAAACAAAGTATATTAAATATCTCCTACATAAAGCTAAAATGACTATTGCCAACCCTATGAAGAATCTCATGGTTTCAACTATCAAATTATTTAATTTTGATCCTATTCATACTGATGATCCATCAATGTACATATCTATGGTTGGTGCCCTGCAATACATCACAATCACGAGACCTGACCTATCTTATGCAATCAATATGGCCTGGCAATTCATGCATTCCCCAAAACAATCACACTAGCAAGAAATCAGACGCATTCGAAGATAACTCCATGACACCTCTCATTTTAGCCTAACTTTTATCAGCTCCACTTTTCTTAATCTATCATTCTTTGTGATGTTTATTGGGGGTCAATGTTGATGATAGAAGATCCACCACAAGCTATTGTGTTTACTTAGGCAACAATGTGTTGCAAATATTTGATTTTGAGACCCAAGATTTTCAATCATTGTTTTAAAGTGAATGAAGCGTGAAAGAACTTGTGTTTTAGCTCGAAAAGATAGATCCATGTGAACTTTGAAAAGACATTAATAAAAATAACACACCAGATTTTATCTTGGTTCACCACCAACTTGGTAGCTACATACATTCCCTTCACACATAATGATTTCTCCACTAATTCAAAACCTTGAATTACAACACCACACAATCATGCATGTCAGTCTTCTTAAAATAGCTAGAACCTACAAACTTTTTAAGGAAAACCACACATTGATCCTATAAGTCAAGTCTTATCTACACAACCTAAAACCTATAAATTGTTAGAGGCAAACCAACCACTTGACACTACAAGTCAAGTCTTATCAACACAATATGGGATCCACAAATTGCTTGCGGCATACTAAAGCCACTATTGGGTTGAGTTACAAAGGAGTGAAATTGTTTTTGTTTTGCTTTTTATGAGCACTGTTATTACAATGACTATAAACTTACAATGAAGCACTAAACACTAAATAATATAAAGTTGAATGAATGCCTTTATTGAAATTGCAACCTTGAATTCTGAGTACTTAGAGAAATTTGAGTTCATAAGTTTTTATGTATATTGTTGTGCTTGCTTTCTTCTTTAACCTTGATCCACTATTTATAGATGAAATTAAGGTTTGTAAATATTTGATGAGTTTCTAAATTGTATCTCAAATTCACTTTGGTCAACAAATATTTTCTTCAATTTTTAGTTATGAAAGATATGTTTTTATAATGTGACAATTAGGCAATCTCTTGTTTCCAAATTGAATCTTTTTGAAAGTTATCGTATCAAATCTGGATTTTGTTCAAAAACTCTTCATGTGAATCTTCCATCATACGTTTGATGGATTCGGGCTTGGGCTTAGACTTCCAGGAATTTTGATTTGGGCTTGTGAAGTTTTTTCTTTTATTATAATCGTTGACTTTCCATCAAAGACATTGACTTTTCTTCATCGGTGTTTGACTTGATGGTTGGAGTCAGATGCTGTATACTTTTCTTGAATAATTATAGTTAGAGGCATATTGCGTGACTTAGAATCAATGGTTTGAGAAAATCACATTTGTTACATTATCAGAGTCAGTGCAACTTCAGACTGTGCTGCATATAAGAGGCATCATTCTGGAATGACTTGGAGTCTTCAGAGTCATCGGGATATATGGTTTAGATGCATACTTGAACAGTGGCTTCAGACTTCAGAGACATACTAAAGTTATTGCTCATCAAAGACATTTTAAAATTATTGTTCATTAGAGACACAAAAACTCTAGAGGCACACTGAATCTTCAGAGGTAGACATGCATAATCTTCAAAGGCTATTCTTCAAAGGTAGATGTGCGCACACAACATCACGTGTGTTGGTTGGGTTTGACTTTGCTTCCTCTGATATCTTCTTATGGCAACTTCCTCTAGTCACTTCCTCTGGTTGTTTTCCCTGATTGTTTTATTTTGATTTTCTGTTATAAGTCTTGGTTTTAACAATCTCCCATTTGCTTTTGATTTCTTCTTCTAATGTTGTTTCTTTTGATTTTCCTGTTCTAATTCCTACACATTTAATGAAGTCATTAGTGCAATAAATTGTTCTCACAAAATACTTTGGTTAACATCAAAAGCACCCAGAAAAATTGTTCAAGGGATCAACTTGATACAAACATAAATCAATTGCAAAAAAGTATCATAAACAATATTAGAATTAAGGAAAAGGGGTTTATGAGCTTTGCCCAAACAACATGTCTTACAAACAGAGGGAATCTTATTCCACTCTAACTAAACATAAAATAGGTCAATAGTGCCAAATATTTCTCTTTGTAGTCCAATCAATAATGTCCAATTAATCCTTTATCAAAAAAAAAAATTTAATTATACTACTTATCAACTATATATTATGTAGTTTAAACTACATAATAAAAGGAAAATATCTAGATCTTCTCCTTTTTCACTCTCATATTATGAGAGAGATACAAACAAATAATTATTTATTCATTTTTATTTTTGAGTATAAGATCGTCGAAATTATTTTATGGCTTGTTTTTTATTGTTACTTTATATTGTCATTCCACTTGGCTAGTTTTCTAAACATTAAAGAGGTTAATAATGCCAAAATTTTCTCTTTGTAGTACAATCATCAATGTCCAAATAATCCTTTGTAAAAAAAAAAAAGTTCAACTATAATACTTATCAATATTATGTAGCTTAGACTTAAAAGGAAAATGATCTAGATCCTCTCTTATTCTCCTTAGGAGAGAGATACACACAATAATCATTTATTCATTTTTATTTTTGTGTATAAGATCATCAAAATTATTTGATGGCTTCTTTTTCTACCCTCTTGTGTTTTCAAAAGCCTTTAAAATACACATTCAAAATTTTGAATCCAAGAGACATTAGAAGGTGGGTAAAGAAGCTACCAAATTATTTTTGTGTATATCTCTCTCCAATCAATGAGTTAGAGAAATAGAGAAAGAAGGACGAAAATTAGAGGGTCCAAATTTAGATGAAAATGGGTAAGATGCTCATTTGTTTCATAAGTTAATAGTGTTCTTTGGAGTAGACTTCTCTAAAGTTTATCACTTTAAAAAATAAAATGAGTAATATCAATAATTGAATAAATTAATAGTTGATATTATGTGCACGTACATGATTAATCAATTGTGTTTGTTTCAGCTGCATCTTCATATGTAATTGTGGTTTTCTTGTTCTTCTTTAATTTTGATTATTTCATTTTAAATTACTCTAGAAACCCCTAATTTTTTTTACAACCTATAGAGAAGAAAGATAAAAATAAAAAGATATATATATATATATATATATATATATTTGAAGAATGGTGAGTCAACAAAAAAGATTTCCATGTCATACATACCATATCATCAAATTCTATTTATTTTCATGTTTCACCTTTATAATTTATGAATTTTTTAGTCCTTGTAATTATTTATATTTTTTCTAACATGTATCAATCACCCATTGAATTTTGGTCTTAAATGTTGGCACGATACGTCATTGTCACATAATACTAAAATCTCACGTGACCTATCATGTTTAAGAGGATCAAATTTAGTAAAATGAAATTGAGAATAAAATACATTAAAAAAGAATTGTGCTTCGTAAGTGGAATGACCTTTGAATTTTGTTTTGCCTTTATTGAATGTTCCCAATAGTATATATATAGTGCTGAAATTGAGCCGACAACTATAAAGATATTCCTCATAGCAAAATGTAAATCTAACTATAATGTACTCTTGGGAATTCATAGGATATTCTAGAAAGATTTTATTTTTATGTAAGCAAGAACACTCACCTATATATAATCAATGACACAATCATTCATCAATTTGAGCCTAAATATGGTTCTCTTACTTCTACACACGGACCATGTTCTAGCCCAACATCATAATGGTCCAACTCTTTTTCCTCGATGACATCACACCATGTCATCTAATGACATCATGCCATGTCATCTAATGACATCATGCCATGTCATCTAAGTGGCATGAAAAAATGACATAAAACTATAATAAGGGCAACATTACATTGACTATATTTTTTCCAAAGTCTAAAACTAGAAAATGTGTATATTACAAAAACTTAAAACATATTCATCCAAAGACTAATTCTAATATAAACAATGATCCACCATAAATTAACTTTAAAAAATATTTAAAATTTCAATGATCACAAACAACATCTCTTAACTCATATAAAATAATTGATCAATTTTTCAAATAATATTTTAATTACAATTCATTTTAAAATGTTTGATGAGTACTCATTCATCTAATATATATATATATATATATATATATATATATCTGGAAAGAAAAAGAAATAAAAATTATGTGATTCAAGAGAGATAAAGACAAGATATTGAAAAATTTAGTGTAAAAATATAAGTGCTCTATTTCATTCATGCACAGGAATAGATAAATATTTTTTATCATTTATTTTTTTAAGAATTTATTAACATCCACGCGTCAATCTATGTGTCATCTGTAGCCGTCGACGTTGAAGTAAAATTTATTAAAACATAAAGAAATAAATATAGTTGGGATCTGATCAAATGCTTAGAAGTGGAAGTTGTTTGTTTGTTTGGTGTGTCCATTTTAGTTCATTATGACAATTGCTTCCTTCTTCACCAGAGCCTCCAGGTCCCTCAACAGTACTCACCCTTTCTGCTCCAACTTTCTGCTTCTCTGCGCTATAAGGTCTTACTTTTTCTTTTTTCATTTTTCATTCCCTTTTCTTGTTTGTCCTAAATTTTCTAAATAAAAAAATATAAGATACTGGATGTTGATCAAACAAATTCTAATTCATATCAATCATCAAACATATAGTTATCCACTATAAAATTATTTGGATGTTATTCAATTATTGTTTTGCTTTTAGTTAGATTATTAAAACATTATTTGGAAGTTATTCAATATTTTTCTTTTTAGTTTTATATTATTAATTAAGATCATCAGTATGAGTTGTCACATTAGTGGTAAGAGTTTGACTAAGTTTAAGGACAATTATAAAATAACCATATTAATGACACTTTAATAAATAATCTATTTAATGATCCTCATAAAAAAATGGTGAAAAACAAAGGTGTGAAATTCCGCCTCATTAGGGAGAAGTCTTTTGGCACATTGGTTAATATCTATAATTCAATTGGTTATGGTGGATAGATAATGGGATTTGAATAGAGGTCATAAATTCAACTTTGGCCAACAATTCTTTATGTACCAAAGAAGAGAACAGATTCAAATGTTTTTTGAAGATAAGAGAAAATCTAAGTTTGAAGATAAAATGGTATTGCCTTGCAAATGTCATTTTGGATATTGCTTCTTGCCTATACTTATGCTGTATAATGTATTTAATGGTTTTTAGTTAACAAAATTTTCTATTTCATTGGATCTACTGTTGGAAATTGCAGTGGTGGAGGTGTGGTGGCACTCTCAGAATCACAATCAGAAGCCAAACATCCTAAAATTGAAGATCGTGAGCCCCGAAAAAAGAAAGTTGTGGTCCTTGGAACTGGATGGGCTGCTACTAGTTTTCTTAAGGGTTTGGATGCTTCATTATATGATGTTCAGGTTGTTTCGCCTCGTAATTACTTTGCATTTACTCCCTTATTACCCAGTGTCACTTGCGGTACAGTTGAAGCACGGAGCATTGTAGAACCAGTCCGAAACATAATTAAAAAGGTGGAAGAAACAAAACTAGACTTCTAAGAATTACTGTTAGTATATGAATTTTTTAAAATGTGTTGATCACATATGTACAGTTAGTGCAATGAGAATTATTAAAGTGTCTTCGATCTTTAACTCATAAAACATGTTCATTCAAGGAATGACTTTGTTATGTATCTTGAGACGCTCACCTTGTGATTAAATCTGCGATTTTGCCCTCTATTTTTTCTTGTTTTTCAAGGGTATTTTGACTAGTCATTTATTAATGGAGTTTATTTTGTTGTTTCTTTCCCATTGTAGAGAAATGGAGAAATAAAATTTTGGGAGGCAGAATGCGTCAAGATTGATGCTGCAGACAAAAAGGTTTTATGTCGATGTAATATTGAAAACTTAGTGGGAAGTGGTGAATTTTCTCTGGATTATGACTTCTTGGTTGTAGCAGTAGGAGCACAAGTTAATACTTTTAATACCCCTGGTGTCGAGGAGAACTGTCATTTTCTCAAGGTAAGTGTAGAAAATATTTCTGATAAATTTCAAAGTTGTCCATAGAATGCAAGCACAAGTTCGTTTATATAGAGGTTTCTAAATCTAATGAGCCTGATTAGTTGGTCGAATATAGTTATTACAAATAGTTACATGTATTTGTTGTTTACGACAGCAAGTTTATTTGTTGTGTATAGATTAAAAATTATTTGAATTCGAAAGGTCTTGAGATGTTCATCTTGGGTAATAAGGGATATTATATGTTATTTAGCCTACCCCACATATTGGAGAAAAAGCTTTGGTTGTGGACTTGTGGTTATTATTTTTGTCTGTTAAATTGATTCATGGTAAAAAATTTAATTTGCATGGTTATGATTATTGGTTGATCAGGAGATTCACAAAGTCTTTGAACTTGTTGGTGAGCAAGAGTTATAATCAACACCTTTTTTTCTGCAACTTATCCAAAATGTTCTAAATTATCACTTATAGGATGTCGAGGACGCTCAGAAGATCAGACTTTCTGTAATAGATTGTCTTGAGAAGGCTGTTCTTCCTAGTCAATCTGAAGAGGAACAAAGGTCAAATCTTCATTTTGTAGTTGTTGGAGGGGGTCCAACTGGTGTTGAGTTTGCTGCAGAGCTGCATGATTATATCCAAGAAGACTTGATCAAATTATATCCTTCTGTTAAAGATAAAGTGAAGATAACGTTAATTCAATCTGGCGATCACATCTTGAACATGTAAGTGAGATGTTTACTGTCTCAATTATTTTCTGACGCTTTTGAGCTTTTATTGGTATTTAGTGGACATTTATAAATGTAGGTCATAACTTTTTCTTTCACATAATTTAAGCTTTATAAATGTAATTTTTCTCGAGTTTCTGTATTGCTAATATCATATATAAGATAAATTATTAAGTAACTCTGACCAGCTGTTTGAATCTTTCATATTGTCAACCCTGCCTTTATAAAACTCACGGACAGAGAAAATATGTCTTCAATCTTGTAGGTTCGATGAAAGAATAAGTTCATTTGCTGAGCAGAAGTTTACAAGAGATGGTATAGAAGTTCAAACCGGATGCCGGGTTTTGAGTGTTAATGACCGAGAAATTACAATGAAGGTGAAATCAACGGGATTGGTTTGTTCTGTTCCCCATGGATTGATTGTCTGGTCCACTGGAATTTGTACTGTTCCAGTTATAAGGGACTTTATGCAAGAAATTGGTCAGGTGCGGTGCTGCTTAATTCCATGCATTTCTGAAACACATTTTTCCAATCCGTCTTTCTTAACTTCTTGTGGGTACATGTTATGGGGAAGATAACCATTACTTTCCTTTAGTATTATGCTAGTTCTCATATGCATTTAATTGTTTTCTCTTGGCTGAAAATCACTTTTAACTATGATATATATATAAGCTTGGATTACTCTATGTGCAGGCTAAGAGGCATGTACTAGCAACTAATGAATGGTTGCGAGTAGAAGGATGTGAAAATGTGTATGCCATTGGTGACTGTTCATCAATAAATCAACGTAAAATCAAGGTACCTCCTAAGCCTTTAAGAGTCTCTTTTTTCGACTTCTAATCTTATTTAATGCATTGTTGTAAATAACATATATTTGTAATTACTAGTAATAATTTTATTAGGTCGATTAAAAGGCAGTTAGATTTAGAATAGTCTTTTTAAACAAATTACTCTATTAATAACTTTGAAATATATCAGAAATATTTTCTATATGGTAATAGAGCCTAGTTTTGAGTCTCCCTTCCACATAAACCCTAGCTTCTATGGTTGTGGTAAACCTTAGACACCTTCAGTGTGGGGCTCTGCTGCCTTCATTTCAGCGTTTGAACCTCTGTTCACCACCAAACAGCCCCTGCAAATAGGAAGCACACAGCCAGCACATTCACACTCTTGGTTCTCCATTTTCCATTTTCATCTGTTTTCCAACATACATCACGGTAATGTATCCTCCTTTTCAAGACTAATACAGACACCATCCTGCTTGGGATCTTATGAAGAAATTAAGCTCATTCTTCCTGTCATTTGATTATTTTCTAATATTTCAATAAAATTGTTAGATATGCTTAATTGCTATAATTAACAGTTATGTAGATCATTATTGAAATTATATATGCGATGATTAACCTATTATTTATGCTTCTTGTAGGATGATATCATCGACATATTTAAGGCTGCAGACAAAAACAACTCCGGTACTTTAACCGTAGAAGAATTCCAAGAAGTGATGGATGACATAATTATAAGATATCCTCAAGTTGAATACTATCTAAAGAAGAAAAACATACTTGATTTGAGGGTTCTGTGGAACGACCTGCAAGGAAATGAAAGAAAAGAAATAGACATAGAAGGGTTTAAGCTAGCCCTTTCTCTTGCAGATTCACAGGTGAAGAGTCTTCCAGCAACTGCACAGGTGAGTGAGTATGCGTCATTTCTCCCGTAACCGAATGATTCCTTATGCAGACTACATTTTTCTGTCAAAAAGTATTATATGGAGTAAGTTTTTGATGTATCAGTATATATGTAGGTTGCTGCACAACAAGGTGCTTATCTAGCTAATTGCTTTAACCGCATTGATCATATTGAAGAGCATCCAGAAGGACCACGACGATTTACAGGATCTGGACATCATAAGTTTCGCCCTTTCAGGTAGACCATGTGCTTTGTAAATCGTAATGCTTATATTGTTTTCTGTATTTCCCGCCTTTAATGTGGAAATTACTTCTGCAGTCCTTTAATATGAGAGTCATTTATCAAACTCACAGGTATTAAAAAAAGTAATTTGGTTAATGGTAATAAATTTGTCAATAACGTGTACTAGTTTTCCAAAATTACCCTTATAATTATTGACTTAATAATTTGTACTATCGTATTCTTTGCAGTTTGCACTCTTCACACCAATCCTTATAAGAGAGAAAAAGTTTATGTTTCCTACATGCAAAAAATAATTAATGCATTGAACAATGTCAAATAAGTCGTATACAAAGAGACAAACAGATTTGGAAAAAGAGTTTGCTGTATGTGAATGCCTGAATGGATATCAGCGAAATCAAGTATAACTGTTAAATTAGTCTTATTAGAAATAAATGAGTTAGTTAGAGTTGACTTAGTTAGTTATTTGATTAAACATAGTTGATGAATTAGTTAGTTGATTAAACTTAGTTGATGAGTTAGTTAGTTGGGTGGTTAAGTTCAGATGTGCTCTATAAATAGAGCTATTATATTCATTGTTTTGTATTCTTTTTAATCATCAATATATATGAAGTATTCTCAGGAAGTTTCTTTTGTATCAAGCTGTTAAACTTATTTTCAATGAGTTTCATCTTTATTTATTCGATACGATAGCTTCCAATAAGTCTCATATCCCGTTATTTAGTGTTCGCTTTGAATTCAAAAGCAGAAATTGATAAAATTTCCATTTAGGTGAAGTGCTGTCCAGTGTCCACAGTCAATGTTCACTATGTGAATAATATTCTTCAGAAAATATAAATTTTAAATGGAATATATTTAAAACTGATATAAGAAATTATTATTTTGGGTTGAAGCTTCGAAGATTTATGCCATAACATCCATTTGGAGGATCTTTTTTGCTTCATGAGACAAAGCATTTGATTTTACTTGAAACCTCATTCTTAATTTCTTATAATGAGTTCGACTCTAAAGTCTATCACATGTCAGTATTCAGACCTATTGTTCAAGCAGGATGTAACAAATAACAATTGTGTTGCATTAATCACTAACTAATCAGTGAGGTTTGTTTCTTTTTTATTATGAAAAGGTATAAACATTTTGGGCAATTTGCTCCACTTGGTGGGGAGCAGGCAGCAGCAGAACTTCCTGGAGACTGGGTTTCCATTGGTCACAGCACTCAATGGCTTTGGTATTCTGTTTATGCAAGGTAATGTTTATGCCTTTTTTTAACCTTATTATAGCTAGATACAAATATTCACGTCATTTAGCATTTATTTGATAACGCTGACAGTGTTCTTCTTCTATGTGCAGCAAACAAGTGAGCTGGCGCACAAGGTATTTGGTCGTGTCTGATTGGACTAGAAGATTCATATTTGGGAGGGATTCAAGTCGAGTTTAATTTGATAATTAAACAAAGTTTGCATTATTTTGGAGCCTGTTGTTTCTCTGTTAATTCTTGTACCTTTAATATATAATGTACAGTGATGCCCACCCTTGATTGCTCACAGTTTGAGAAAGAATTACGACTATGGTTATTTGGACATGATATACATTATACGATTTCATTTCGTTTTGTAAATGTAAAATGCTATTTATATTATGAAAAAGATTGCTTTAATTCATAAATTTTTGAAGAGTTTAATTTATAGGTCTTTTTTCAGAGCGTTGCTTTAAAGTACAGAACAATATGCTCTCTCGTTCTCGATTAAGCCTTCGATTTTCTTTTTTTCGGTGGCGGTAGAAAATATGATTCAAAGGAATCGCCACCAATTGTAAATTTCAATTAAACAGGATCTAAGCATGTCAGCTATTCCCTCACTCCTCCTTATGGGTGGGGACAGAAAATAATTTCACTCAATAGGCAATAGCGGTGTTGCACAAACTGAGTTAGTTCTTTGTGATTCAATATCAGCAAAAATCGTTCTTCCAATCAAAATGATTGTATTGATTTAGATCATTTGTACAAGCTCTCAATAATTCATGTAATATTTCTTTGAGTCATTTACCAAAATTTTATATAAAAAGATTCACCATTGCTATCAAAATTTTAAAAAATGAATATCAATTAGATTTGACAAGTTGTAACATATGATAGAGTCACTATGTTGAAGGGAGACACACGATTATGTTGTGGATTTTATGTCAATTTTTTTTAACAATAGTTCATGACAAGTTGTTTCCATCGGAAAAAGATTTTATGAATTCTCATTTGCTTTTCTCGTCAGTTTGCAAAAGTGATTGAATAATTGAAACCTCGTCTTCTTCGAGTTTGATCTTGGATGAAAGATTTCAACTCAGATTTGGTAAAAAACACAAAGGCTTCATTGTTGGATTTGTATCTACAATTTGCCTCAAGAATATTGGAGGCCAAAGATCATTTTCACAATTGCTTCAGGTATTAACACCTCATTATCTGTTGATGAGCAACCAACTCAACAACATTAGGACATTTCGTTCGAATTTTGATCAATTTGCACATGTCACAAGAGCTGAGAGATCGCATTCCTGTTGAACATAAAGAATATATATTTTTCGTTTACATTGATTATGAAAAATTGCTATTATTTTGTGAAGCATGTAAGGTTGTTGAACATTCTTGACAATTCTATGGCAAGTGTATCGAGTTGATCATGTAATAATAATGATAAGTTAACAATGTCTCCACGGAGATTATTATTAAATCACTAACACAACTTGTACATACTCAGATAACAAAAGGTTTATAATTTTGAACAAACCTAAAATTAATTAGAGATAATTCAATAAAGAGAAAAATTATTATGGAATTTGAATCACTTTATTTTCAATGTGTAATTGTTGATTTTCAATTTTAACAATCTAACCTATTAGATTACATCAAATTAGACTAAAATCAATCCATTGGCTCCAAATCCTTTTTCAACAACAACAAACCCTAATTTCTTAGGAGATCAAGTTTGTTACTCAAAACAGCTTTAATTTATTAGACACATGTTAATACTTTATATTCCTATAACAAAATTGAAACATTACTATATATTTTGGTTCTGGTTACTATCCTATTTTCAAATAACGAAATAATTTAGGTTAAATTCTATGATGATCAAGTATAGAAAAATATTAAGAACAAAAATATATGAATGATCAAATACATTTTAATTGCATAAATAACATACAGAAACCAAAACTATATAGATTCAAGAAGATTCATTTGATCCCTAATCAACGAGTAAATTAATTATTGTGTTTGATAGAAAATACATGGAAATAAGATAGTTACTCATAA
Organism: Cicer pinnatifidum; assembly: GCA_037974775.1. Taxonomy (NCBI): domain Eukaryota; kingdom Viridiplantae; phylum Streptophyta; class Magnoliopsida; order Fabales; family Fabaceae; genus Cicer; species Cicer pinnatifidum. Next base: position 55,006,687 of record JBBPBR010000003.1, read on the forward strand.
ATGTTGCACAAAGTCTCCTCTTAGGTGTAGTTGCTTCCTCCTATGCATCTTAAATTTAGAACCCTAATAAAATAATAGTATTTAACTTAAATAGAGGTCTAAAAATGTGTATCAGCGAATTGCGTTGGGTTTGGACGTAATGTGTTGACTCAAAATTAAATTAGACGCAACCATCTGCACAATGTGCCACCAAGCCCTCCTGTTATGCTTAGCGACAATGAGTTGTCCTAAGAACAACACAACAATGCAATGACTAGTGCAATGCGCCCTAACACTTCCTTATTATGCTCAAACTTAAGTAAAAGATAATTTTGCATTCTGAGATCTACCTTGAGTCAGCACTAATCCTTTGTAACTTCTCGAGTGCTAGTTTCTCAATGTAATTGACTTATAACATCAAAACAAGAAGAAAATACTCTAAAATTTGTCTGGTTAGAAAAAGTTCATAACAAAGCATTCAAAAATGATCCAAAACGATCCAAATTGATTTTCTTTATTAAATAAACTATGAAACTAAATAAAATTTAATGAAGCTTTAAATAAAACTATTAACAAAATGCTCAAAAATAAGAATTGACATAAACAATTGTCCGAAAAAAATTTAATGTTCATGGAATGACTCAATCTCTTATCACGAAACAATTGGTTTCACTACTTGTGGAAGGCTTATCAGAGATCATAGAGAAGTTTATATTTGCAGTTTCTTTTGTAATCTTGATCGGACTACCTCTGTGTTAGTTGAGCTTTAGGGGTTGGATCATGGTCTTATAATGGCTTGTAATTTGGGTTTGACTACTATTTTGGTAGAAATGGACTTTATTATTGTAGTCAACATGATTCAGTTAAGGAGAGCATTCAGTCTCTATCTTAGACATCTTTTTCAAGAAGCCATCTCTCTTGTGGATCATGAGGAATGGAGTTGTGTAGTTAATCACATCTATGATCATAAGGCTAGTTGGTATGCATATATGCTAGTCAGCCTTAATCTCAATGAGACCCATGACACATGAACCTATAAATACACATCATCCTTTATGATATATTAAAAATTAAAATATTTTATATTATTAATTAATAAATTATTTATTGATCATTTAATAATTGATGTTATTTTATAAAGAAAAAATAAATAAAAATTAAAAGATGAGTTTATAAATTTTTGGAAAACTGGTCATTCTTGTTAATTTGACTTTAGGAACCAAGGTCGATCGCCTCTGATTTTACAAATATTAAATTCAAACAAAAAAATTTACAAAAATTAAAATAAAAAAAATATTTACGAAATCAAATACATATTTAAATCATCCAAAAAAAAATATAATTAACGAGATATTTGATTATAACATATCTAACCAAAATATTAGATGCTTTCTCTCTTAAATCTCACGTGATCCCAATTTTGAGCTAATCATCAAAATATAATGGACACAATTAAAATTAAACAAATTTTTATGTAATCACTACAAAAAAGTAGGCATGTTTGTTGCATGATTTATTATTACATTAAGATCCGAGAATTAAGCCGTCAACACCATTATCAGCTTATCCTTGACCTCCCTGTTCAATATTTTTACAACATCTTCTCTTTTGGGCCATACAATATGTTTCAACTCCGTATAAATTGGAGATCTACTCCTTTACATATTACATATTTTGATTTAATAAAGTCAACATTAGAACACAACGTTAGACAATAAAAATGCATTACATAGTACGTGGCAGTAACAACTTTGATTTGGTGTTTTAGTATTTAAACTCCAACCTAAAAATTCTCTTACTCTTCCAATTTTGCATGCACTCGTTGTCTTCTCCTATATCTCATTTGCAAAGAAAACACAATACTGTGTGAAAAAGTGACACATACAAATAAACACCAAAGAAGATAAATTAGTTACCTAAGGATTTCACTATGAGTTGGTCTTCGTTTTATCACACAGCCTCGAGGGTTTTTCACGAGTATCCATCCTGGTCCAAATCTGTTGTTGTATGCACTATTATCAGGTCTCAACATTTTCTCAAACTTATTGTTATTGTGATTATTGTTCAAATGTTACAATAATATTGAAGAGAAAAAAAAATCATTATTTTTTTATAATTTATAACTTTACCTATGTTTGGATTTTTGGTTGTAGTGGTGGAGGTCTAGTGGCATACAATGATGCCAGATCAGCATATAGTGATTGTGGTGATCAAATCCCAAAAAAGAAGGTGGTGGTGCTTGGAACTGGTTGGGCTGGAACTAGTTTTGTGAAAACTATGAAAAATCAGTCTTATGATATTCATATTGTTTCACCACGTAACTATTTTGCATTCACTCCTTTGTTACCAAGTGTTACTTGTGGCACAGTGGAGGCACGAAGTGTTGTTGAACCAATTCGAAATATCAGCAGAAAGGTATATATAATTCTCATATTTGGAACCAAATTGGAATTAAAAAACAATTAAATATTTTCCTATATATATACTTATAAGAGGATGATTATGTTGATGCCATGCAACAGAGTGGATTAAATGTTCAATTCAGTGAAGCTGAATGCTATAAGATCGATCCAAAGAACAACAAAGTATACTGCCGTGCTGGTAAAGAGAAAAAGCTTGATGGCATAGAAGAATTTTCCATTGATTATGATTATTTGATAATAGCTATGGGAGGTCGTTCTAATACCTTTAACACACCTGGTGTTCAGGAGAATGCCTATTTCTTGAAGGTAAGCAATCTACTCTAAGGACTGCATATAAATTTAATTTTAATTAGATGCTATATTGTTTGAGAAAAATCATTTTAATTTTAATTTTAAATAATCACTTTTCACAATTTTCTTAAAAGTCACTAAATTATTAATACCAAAATCAATTTATTTTTTTATAATATGTTGATCTACTCTTGAATATGTGAATTAGGAAATTGAAGATGCTCTAAGAATCCGCCAAAAAGTGATTAACCTTTTTGAAAGAGCAAGCCTCCCTTCTATATCAGTGGAAGAGAAGAAAAAGCTTCTGAGTTTTGTAGTTGTTGGTGGTGGTCCAACTGGTGTAGAGTTTGCTGCAGAGTTACATGACTTTGTCCATGAAGATCTATCTAAATTATATCCTTCTCTTATAAACCATGTCAAGATTACTCTCTTGGAGGCTGGTGATCATATCTTAAACATGTAATGTATATTTTTTTGCTATATTTAAATATTATGGTTCAAAGATGTCAAGTCTATTTAATGTGAACCTATGGTTAACAATTTGTTGAGTACTCATTACAGGTTTGACAAGAGAATAACAGAATTTGCTGAAAAAAAGTTCAACAGAAATGGAATTGATGTGAAGTTAGGATCAATGGTTGTAAAAGTTAGTGAAAAAGATATCTCTGCCAAAGAAAGAGGAAGTGGTCAAGTTGTTACTATGCCTCATGGTATGGTTGTTTGGTCAACTGGTATTGGTGTTCGTCCTGAAATACTTGATTTCATGAAACAACTTGGTCAGGTTTGTTTCTAGAGTTTAAAGATAGCACATTAATAGTGTAGTTCAATTATAAACATTCAATCTATCACATTATATAATGCAATTTTAAAATAAAAAATCAATTATCTAATGTTTTGTTTACTGACGAGATATTATTGATGTCACTAATAGCACAACTCCTTTAATAAGTTTCTAAAGTTAGTCTTATATACTATTCAAATTTTTCTAACTTTTAATTTTTTTGTATGATAGATTAATAGACGTGCATTGGTCACTGATGAATGGCTAAGGGTGGAAGGGTGTGACAACATCTATGCTTTAGGTGATTGTGCAACTATAAATCAACGTAAAGTTATGGTATGCACAATCCATACATTGAATATAGTTTTTACTCTTAATTACTTCATTCAGAATGATTTATAAATAAATTTTACTTCACTCTTTGAAATGAAATATAAGAAAATGTTAATTTTAATTTCTTTTTTCGTGATTTTTAAGTTTTAACCTATGTTTTTTCATTAAGGCTTAGACTAATGATTCTTATAGAACAGTACTACTAATTTTTATTGAAAATCATGGACATTTGAACAACACATTTTGGTTTGATGTTTTAGTGGTCTTCTAGTTTTTTTTTAAGAACATTTTTGTATACTGATTTTGCTAGGAAGATATAGCTGTGATATTTAACAAGGCAGACAAAAACGATTCAGGAATGTTAGATCTTAAAGAATTTCAAAACGTTGTTGGCGACATTATTGAGAGGTATCCACAAGTGGACATTTATTTAAAGAAGAATCAAATGAAAGACATGGCCACTTTGCTAAAAAAATCTCAAGAAAGCTCATTGAAAGTGGACATTGAATACTTTAAAGATGCTCTTTCCAAAGTTGATTCCCAGATGAAAAATCTTCCTGCAACAGCTCAGGTCCATATTTGATATATATATGTATATATATTTCCTACTAAAAACATAAGGGTAATTTGTATCGCATTGGATTTGCTAGAATACAGTGGCTCACCGTGATTCTGACAAATTATAGGTTGCTGCTCAACAAGGAGCCTATCTTGCAGACTGTTTCAATCGGATGGAGTTGTGTGAGAAATATCCGGAAGGCCCTCTAAGGTTTAGGGGAATAGGACGCCATCGTTTTCGCGCCTTTAGGTATGGAAAAGACCCATTTTATTGTTGACATCAAATCCTTTATATAGTAGAAAATTGTGGTTAAATACAATTGATGTGATCTAGATTGTGATTATATTACAATTGAGAGACATAAAATATTGATATGGCTAATTAGTAGTTGATCATATAACATGAGTTATTAGTTAATTTATTTTGATATTTGGTTACTTTTTGTGTCTGCAATCAAATTAGTGCATGATTGAACAACTTAACCTAAAACAAACATCCTATGAACAAAAGGTACAAGCATTTTGGACAATTTGCTCCTCTTGGTGGAGAACAAACTGCTGCTCAGCTTCCAGGAGATTGGGTTTCAATTGGTCAAAGTAGTCAATGGTTATGGTATTCAGTTTATGCAAGGTATTTTATAATTCAATGTATTTAATTTAATGAATGTTGGTATATATGCTTTCATTTTATTTAAATTGGATCATCTACTACCACCACTGTTGTATGGTGCAGCAACTGTATTAAACTTCTCCACATTTCAAGTGTAGAGGATATGAGTTTTATTTCATCATCTAACGGTTTCTCAAAACATGCAGCAAACTAGTTAGCTGGAGAACAAGGGTTTTGGTGATATCTGACTGGGGAAGAAGATTCATATTTGGAAGAGACTCAAGTCAAATTTGAGATCCAGTTCAAAACTTGTTCTACATTTAATGGAATACCTCATATATATTTTGTTGGCACAAGATGGCCACAAAAAAGGAAAAAGAATAGGGTGTTTGATTTTTTGATTCAAAAATATTTTCTATTATTACCCCATCTTATAGTATATTCATTCATATTATTGATCAATATTTTGATTTTGTACTTTGATGCGAAACCTAATGACACGCTAGCAAATTATATAATAGAGAAAAGTCAAATCCATTAACATAATGAAAATCAAGGAGTATATATATATATATATATAGATATTATTTTTGAAATGAATGGAGATAATTATATTCTCTAATCCTATTAAGCCATCAAGTAGCTCATAACGTTAGTTAGTTATTCACTTCACAATGTTAATAAACAAGACTTCATAACGCACATGCATCTCATGTACTCAAATTCTGGACGGTTTTGGAAGATAAAAAATTGTCATTACTAATATTAATTTACACCAACTCTTAACATTTATAGAAAACCAATAGATTAATTGCAATTATGTATTCAAAATTAATAGTCGAAATACATAACCCAAAACATGTGGAAAATTACATATATAAAACATGTTTATGTCCCAATTAATTTGTCATAAAAATATGCGTGTGTCCGTACGAAGAATTTTTATAATCCTATAAGTCTAACATACAACTCTAATAGCAACTAAACAACATTACTAAACCTCCCAACTAAATTAACATTGAATACTAGACATACAATTAATTTCGGTTTCCAAGAGTCCTCGTGCATTGATAGTCTTCATATCAATTTTCAAGACTCCTCATACATTGTTAATCTTATAGGAACTTCATATGAATATCATATGATCATATTTAATATGACATTTAATTTTAATTAGTCCCAATGAAAAACTAAAATCAAAAGGTTGCAAGAAACAAAAGCATTAGAAAATTGCATTTCATTGAAATCATGCACATCAAACATTGGGAATTAGCACAAATTAATTAAGTTATCATTTTCATTACTTTGATGTTGTTACTATTTTCATGACTCTAATGTTGTTTCTATTTTTCTGCCTATGGTTCTAGTTTTGAATTAAGGGCTTATGATTAAATTATTATAGATTTAGTATATCGCTAAGTTATTTATAATTGTTGTAGATGAATGATCTATTGCATACATGACATAATAAAGATATTTCATACAAAATATCTAAAGTTCAGTATAGTATCATTAATCATATCATGTATGACATTATTCACGGTGGAACATTCAGGTTGTTCCAAGCATAGAATAACGGGTAAAGAAGAACAATCAGGACGCTGATTGGGATTTAGCTAAACCACATTTACCAATCATGACTCAATTATCTTGGTGACCCACATCAAGATATTGAGTGAGTTTTTCTTATTCTAAAGGAAAAGATTTGAGTTCATGCATATTTTTTTTAGAATAAAAAAAAATTATTATAAGTAAAACTTTTATAAAAATTAAAAGTGAAAGTTTTAACTTGAGATGCATAATTGTTTTCATGTTTTATATATATTTATGAAAGAAATTCTTTAAGATTGTTCCTCCCATTATTTTTAGAGCTCATTGAGATATTTTTATCTCACTCCCTTTATTCTTTTTTTTATTTTATTTTATTTTTTATTTAGCAGTTGGAGGAACATGATATATGAATTTAACATCAGAAGATCAGTTTCAAACTTGTGGAATTAAAATTTGATGTTTTATTTTATTTTATGGTGTAATCAGACAATCGTAGTTTATTTTCAATATGTAATATTTTATGAATCTACTAAACAAGTTGTAAACTATATTTATGAATGTAGTTTTCAGTTATGTTGGTGATTCTAATCTATTATTCATTATTAGTTACCTATGTTTTATGAAGGAGTATTGGTCCAATTGCCATATTCTACACCATCATTACCCATCTTCAAAACTTCAAAGTCACCTGAAGTATAAGATGTGAAGAACTCATTCATCGATGTAACATGTAGTGCAACACCACTATCAATTATCCACATACTCTCGTCAAATACAAAATTAATTTACTCATGGTCACATATATTAACAAGATTATCGCTTGTAGCAGTAGTAACATGATTATCATTAATATCATCATCACAACCTCTTTTTTTCTACTTACCATTCTTGCCATTACTCTCCTTTTTCCAAAGAAAACAGTTCTTCTGTATATGCCATGTTATATGACACTAATGATACTCCATATATTTGTATCTAGACTTGGACTTGCTTCTACTATTTTCTCTACCACCATTCAGATCTTTTTTCTAACTTATCTCCTATTTTCAATAACAAGAACTTCAGCTTGAGATGAAGAACCTTGTGTCTTCCTTCTCATCTCCTCATTCAAAACACCACCTTTAGCCGTTTCTAAAGAAACAAAACTGTTAGAAGCTGAACTCGTTATAGAAACCTAAAATGTCTCCCAAGAGTTTATCATCAAACTCAAACCCATTCCTGACAACTAATCAAGGAGTCCCTAAAATTCACTCAAGTGGTCCGAAATGGAAGTCCCCTCCTTATACTTTAAATTTATGAAAGTATTCATCAATAACAATTTATTATTTTCTGATTTATAGGCAAACAAAGTCTCTATCTTATCCCATATAGTTTTTGTATTTGTCTCATCAACAATATGATTATAAACATTATTTTCTACACACTGCCTAACAAAACCACATACCTATTGATGTTCAAAATTCCATTCTTCCGTAGATTTATCATTAGGCTTTTTAGAACCAAAAATAGGAAGATGCATTTTCTTCACAAATAAAAAATCTTTCATCTTGCCCTTCCACAAATGGTAATTAGTATCATCCAAGCATATCATATTTATTTACATATTTGCTTCCATCCTTCAAGCAAGTCAAATAGTCCTTTAACCAAGAGCTCTGATGCTACTCTGATGGGAATTAACACAAAACACAATAGAAGTAATACGCAACGGATATAATATTCTCCCAACTTGCAAGAACACGTGAGGAACAACAAATATATATATATATATATATATATATATATATATATATTGCAGCAAATTGATTAAAATAAAAAAGCATAAAGAACATCAATATTTTAACGTGAAAACCCATCAATGCAAGAGTAAAAAACCACGAGTCGTCCAAACTAACAAAATAGCTCAACTATAATCAAATAAAGGTACAAAAGAGTCTCAAGATAATGCAAAAATTGTGCCTACAACCGGTCAAAATAACAAAGCTCTAAAGATTGCAAATAAAAAACAAGAAAAAGAAAAACACACAAAAACTTGCTGCTATGCAAACACAATTCCTCTCCACACGTTTCTCCAATTCGACCATTATAAATGAAGACTTGAATGGTGCAAAATCTAACGGTTAAAGAATGTGCATTCAGTAATTTTTTAAGACTGATTTGATAAAATTGAAAATAAAATTTACTCTTCTTCTTTCTCTTTTCGTAAAAGTATTTCTTTTAAAATAGTCTCTATCTTCCAATCTTAATCCACTTAAATAAATGATACATAGACTACAATATTAGAACTTTTATCTACATAGGAAGAGAATTCAATACTCAACAAGTATCACGTTGGCTTTTCAACGATACCTTGAGAAGAATCATAACCGCAATTAAATTAATATAAAAAGACAAATCTAAGTTTTTTTCCATCTCAAATTAATCATTCAATTTCAATTAAAAGAAAATGAAAAGTAATTTAAAGAAAACAAAATTTAGCATGCTCAACGAACACTATCATTGATAAAAATTTACATGAATATATATACTTGACACAATTAACGGACAAGTAATAATGTTTCAAAAAAAAAAATACACTATACAATAGATCCCCAGAAATCTCAACCGTGACCTCCCCAATAATTAATTGGGACCCCAGCAGCTTAGGTACATGACTGTTCTCAATGACTCCTCTGGCTGCCTTGAATTCTCATCTTTCAATCTTTTAGAAATCAAAGCAGAGGAAGAAAGTTTCTTTGTCTGAGAGATAGACCTAACATGATTTTTAAGATGCTGTTGTGCTGATTTCAAAGCATAGTTCCATCTACATATGCCTTGATCCTTCAAGGCTTCCACAACACCAACGCTAGCTGCAACACTCCAAGCTCTGATTGTTGAACTCATCTTTGTATTGTAAATTGTGATTGCAAGTAATTTTTCTGAATGAAGAAAACTGTTAGTTGTTGGCTTTTATATAGTTGAGAGAATGGCCGAGGTTTTTAGAGAAACCAGGGCAGGGAGCTAGTGGTTTCAAGAAAACCAATGGCTTATTAATTGAAGATTTTAATTTTAATATTAAAAAACAAAAGTTATCCTGACCAGTTTATAAAAAGGATAAACACGTGTCTTCTCTACAGAATTTGTTGCTTGCAAATACACGAACTTAAGTTCCATCAACTTCTCTCTATATTTTTCACGAATTTTTTTTTATATATCTTCTTTTTTTTTTTTACAATATTTTTATTTTATATTTCTAGTATTCTAAAAAGTTTTCTTTTGTGATTATCACATTGAACTTACATCACCATGTCCCGTCACTTCTCTCTATTTTGCATGCATTTCTTTATGTATAAGATACTTAGAATAGATAAACAAATTAGAGTTTGTAATAAATAAGGTTGTCAAACTCTAGATCCTATGTAAGATCTTTGAGGTATAGAAAAAATGTAAAGCATAGGATCGTAAAGCGGATCTTAAGATCTCACAAAATTGATAAAATTATACCATAAAATTAAAAAAAAAAAAAAAATAACCTTAATATAAAATTTTTCATTCATTCAATAAAAAATCACAAGTTGAAACACAAATTACCATTGTCTCAATCTAAAAAACAAAACCTATCACCATCATCTAACAACATCTAAAACTTTAATTTAACAACTCATCCAAGGTATTGTGATCAAAACCAACATCTTCCATACAATCTTCATCTCCTTCTCCATCAAATTCATCATCAAGGTTGTGAATCTCCAAATCATCTTGAGGGACATTATCTTCAACTTCATTCCCTTCTTCATTTTGATTGCCAAATTCTAAATCCTCATTTTCTATTATGAATTCTAAAATGTCATTCTCAGTTGAACATTCATTATTATCTACAATCCATTCATCATCAGATTCAAGATCATCAAGGTTATGTTCTACCACATTTCTAGTTTGCTTCTTCTTAGATAATTTTGAATTTTTCATCACAAACACAACATCATTCATTGTCTTTTGTTTCAAACGATTTCTCCTCTTTGTGTGGACCTAATAGATACAAACTCCATTAGTATATAGCAAGTTGTGGATAATTTTCAAAGTAAAATTTTAAAATAATTTTTACCATCTCAAAAGCGCTCCAATTTCGTTCACTTCAAGATGAACTGCAAGTTAAGCTTAACACACGAATTGCAAAAGTTTGAAGTTCTGGATGTTCATCCCCATATGATTCCCACCATTGTGATGGAGTTTTGGTTTTAAGTGCAGTCTATGCTATCGGACTACCAAAAAACTTTGCTTGTGTCTTGAAATCTTCCAGTTGAGCATCAATCATGTAGATTTCTTCAACATCTCCCACCATCTTTTGTAAACAGTCATATAACCCACATTTAACTTCATAATCAATTTTAAATCCAGGGCTGTGATGTAGTTGAGGGTTAAGGTAGTAGCCAGCCGCATGTAAAGGTCGATGGAGTTGTTTATCCCACCTCTCATCAATGATATCCCATAGAGGCTTGAAACTAAATAATAGAAAAACAAATTACTTTTAGGCATGAAATAAAATGCATAATTTGAAGGCATTATACAGAATTTGAAGGCATAACATAATGCATAATTTGCATAATGTACATAAATAATTTGCAGAATTTACATAATTCACAAAATTTGAAAGCATTATGCAGAATTTACAGAATTTGAAGAATTTACAGAAATAAAATGCAGAATTTATAGAATTTGAAGGCATTATGCATAATTTGAAGGCATAATGCATAATTCGCAGAAACATAATTTGTAGAAAATAGAAATAATAATACCTTCTTTGAACACTATTGAAGGCAGTTTGGATTCTCTCCTTAGCTTGATCCATTGCCTCATAAATAAACCCCATCGCTGGTTTCTCATCACAATCCACTAAACGAAGCACTTTGATTAGTGGATAAGCACCTTTTAAGCCAATTGCAATCTTTTTCCAAAACTCTTTATCCATAATCACTTCTTCAACATATTTCCCTTCACTAGTTTTTGCAAACTTGTTTGATATCTACTCATTAGATGTGAACATTCTTATCAATGATCCTTTGTTCTCCATGAGACAACCCAAAGTTAAATAAGATGTTGCAAATCAAGTAGCGGCTGGTCTCACCAAATCTTTTCCTTTGGTGAAATGTTGTAATAAAGAAATTAAAGAAGCCTTTGAATATATATATTGGGTAATTTTCTTACCCTTTGAAATTGTTTCATGATGAACTGTTATCTTTTTCTCAAAATCCTCTAACATGAGATCAATACAATATGCTGCACACGGTGTCCAATAGAGCCCCTTCCTTTTTAACATTAACATCGCACCAGCAACTTTGTAATTTGTTGCATTGTCAGTCACAATTTGCACAACATTTTCTTCTCCAACTTCTTCTACTACTTGATCAATCATTTGATATATTTTATCGGCAGTTTTTATTATATGAAAAGCATCTATTGACTTTTAAAAAAACAATACTTTTAGGACTGTTAACTAAGAAATTCAAAAGTGTCCTCCGTCTTTTGTCCATCCACCCATCACTCATAATAGTACAACTTGTCTTCTTCCAAGTAAGTTTGTGTTCTTCAATGACCTTAGTTGTCTCCTCCACCTTTTGCTTCAAGTACTTTGTTCTGATTTGATGATAGGAAGGTGGCTTAAAACCAAGGCCATGTCTTGAAACCATCTCCAACATCCTTATAAATTCATCACTCTTTGCAACATTAAAGGCTATGACATTATTGTAGAAGAACGAAACTATTTCTAGACACACTTCTTCTTTCAAATTCTTCTTAAAAATGTTGTTGATGGTGGCTTGAGTACTTACTACATTTCTCTTGAAAAGTTTTGAAGGGGTGGCATTCTCATCCTGTTCTAATAACCTTTTTCCTTTTACATTATCTGTATCATTCCCTTATGTTTTCTTCAATGATTTATCTTTCAGGGATTTTACAAGTTCAAACATTTGTTTCTTCACATCATCAAATACAACATCAAATGCAACAACGTTGAGCTATGTACCAGCCAAATGATGTTTCAGTCTGTACACTCCTCCAATAAATATTTTTCCATAATAATTGCATTTTATTTTTCTGTTTCCTCCATCAACAGATACACCATGTTTCCATGCTATATCAGTTCTGCTTCCTAATGCATTTTTCTGCACTCTAGAAGATGCAAAACCAGAACTGCAGGCAACAGAGTCAGGAACAGATGCAGTCGTAGACATTATTGAGATCGTGAGGCAGCAACATAAATTGCAGATTGCACCCAAGAAGATTGAGGAGAGTTTCAAATATGAGATTGAGAAGTGTTGAAATGACAAGAATTTATAGAAGAAATAGAAAGAGGAAATCTGAAAGTGAAACATTTAATTGAAGTTTCAGAACAGGAATAGTGCATTGCTGGAGGAATACGAACAGAAAACGAAGTTGCCTTCAAATCTTCGTGTTTGCTGCTACTTCTTTCTCCTCCTCGTGCACATGCCTTTTCTATATGGGAAACAAGCAGAATACGAAGGCGAAGAGGTGCAAAATGGGCCAGATCTAGGGTTTTACAACCGGGTCAGAAACAGGTCGGAAATGGGTAAAAACTGCGAAACGGGTCAAAACTGCGAAACGGGTCAAAACTGCGAAATGGGCCAAAATGATACCTTTACCCAGCGCGACGGGGAGCGCTCCCCCTACGCGTCCACACGCTTCCTCTGCGCGCCCATAGATCTAGGTCATATCAAGATCTTTCCTTCGCTCTAACACTATTCATGTCGTAGAACGCGTAAGATCTTAGGATCCTACGCTTTAGATCTAGATCCTAACAACAACGGTAATAAAACATCGTAACAGAGTAGAAGGAAAAACACCAAGATTTATATTGGTTCACTACCAACGTGACAGTTATGTGTAGTCCCCTCACACATAAAGATTTATCCACTAATTATGAACTTGAATTACAATACTTGACTCACAAGTTAGTCTTCTCAACTTCCATATTGAAACCTACAAATTATTTGGGCATTACAACACCTTGACCCTACAAGTCAAGTATTCTTAACTTCAAACTTGAAAACCTACAAGTCGTTGAGGCAAAATAGCAACTAATGAGCTAGATTACAAAGGGATTAAACTGATTCTGAGCATATCTTCCTTGTGCAAGGTAAACAAGGATCTTCACAAAAAATAAACCATGATAGATATGGTTTGGGAATATGATTATTGAAACTTGATTAATTCCAAATGAATATTCAACCAAATATTCTAGAATAATTTTGTGCGAGAATGTCTGGATAGCGCTTGAAAATAATTCTCTTTGAATCTTCTAAGTGTATCTTCCTTGTGCGAGATCAACAGAGATCTTCACAAAAAATAAACCTTGATAGATATGGTTTGAGAATATAACTATTGAAGCTTGATTAATTACAAAATGAATCTTCAACCAAATCTTCTAGAATGATTTTGTGTGAGAACGTCCAAATAGCGTTTGAAAATAATTATCATTGAATCTTTTTTCATACACTTGTTCAAAAGAAGTGGGAAGAAATCTGAATATGTTCTTGGACCATTAGAGTCATGAAACAACTCAACCTTCATTAGAGCATTGACTTTTTATCAAAGTCAATGACTTTCTTGATCAGAACATAACTTGATCATTGGAGTTATATGTTGTATTTCTTAGTTCAGGTAATTAGAACTGCATGACTTAGAACTAGTGGTACCAGCAACGTCACTTTGTTGCATCTTTAGAGCATGTTGCACATTAGAGACAACATATTAGAGCAAGTTGCAGTCTTCAGAGCGAGCGAAACTTGAGCTTCATACGCAACTGGAATAGAAGCTTTAGAGTTATTGTAGTAGGCATTTCAAAGGCATGTCAAACATAGACATGTTCTTTTAAAAAAAATTTAACCTCAATTGAGACTTTTTTTTTAACTTTTCAAAATTTATTTTCTTTGAAAAAATATCAAAACTTTTTTTTTTTTGAAAATTATTTTAAATCATTTTTTTTCTCATAAAAAATTTCAAAAAATAATCGAAACTTATTTTTTTTATAAATCTTTTACATCTGTTTTGTACGGAAAAAATTTTGTGAAAAGAATTCCCAATTTTTTTTAAAATAATTCATTGAATGACTAGTTTAAAACCGATTTTAACTAAAAATATGTTTAAAATATTAAATTGATTTATAAATCAATTTTAAATCGGTTTAAAACTAAACTAAACTATTATTGTGGTCCAATTCAATTTAACTTTTGAACCATAAACACATTTTGACTTGGACATGTATTGCAAGATTATAGAAAAAAATAAAGATACTAGTAAAATAAATAGTAAGATTTCTATTTGATAATTTAAAGAATGAAATACTATTAATTTGCATAGTTATGTAAGATTTATGGGTCACATATGTAATTAATTAATAAATTGTGTTAGGGTCATTATATAATTAGCCAATAAACTAGGGGTCAAATAATATATAATAGTTTATGACTAAAGAGCATAATAATTATGAAAATTAATTGTGTAGATACCAGGCGGTTTCTAATTTAATGAGGGGCTGAATTAGTAATACTGCAATTTGGGAAATAACTAATAATAATTATATATAGGGGTAGTGGTCCCCAAGGCAAACACAACAAGACTATTCAGTTTCACAAAACCCTAAAAGAGAAAACTCTCTGGTTCTCTCTATCCCCATCAAGAGAGCAAGGTCTTCAGGGTGTTTTGCTGAGGAAGATCACCCAACCCATTGGCTCTATCATCATCATCCCAGGATTTCATCAATGGCAATTCCCACAGGTACGCTTCCACCTTTGGTTATTTATCATGTAATTGGCATGGATCGTTGAACATAATGCTATTCAGGGTTTACCAACAATTGGTATCAGAGCCTTCCATGTTTAATTCATGATAAAATTCGGTTATTGTCCTTGTTTTAGGATTCAATTTGGGAATTTTGACATGATTGAAAAATTAGGGTTTGTAATTTGGGAATTTTGACCTGATTGAAAAATTAGGGTTTGTAATTTGGGAATTTTTGAAGTGTGTATTTTGGTTTTGTAGTTACAGTAGCTGATTTTAAACATATTAATTATTAGAAAGTTGAATCGAATATAAATTCAAAAATAAATTATTTGAGGTTAAAAATCAATTTTTTTTATTTGAGATTTGCTGAACACGGCAAAATTAATTTTGTTTAGGATCTCACTGAATTTTCAAATAATTAATAATATTTGAGATTTGCTATACGTTTTTTTTATGCTGTTATAGACTAAAGTCCAGGATTCTTGAGTCCAAGTGAATATCTTGTCATTCCACTTCATGAATGCCAAACATTACTTGTTAATTGTTTATGTTACTTTGTCCACTAAGTCTAAAATGTCATCGCTTTTATCTGTTTTATTTTAATATAGGATATTATATATCTTACATTTTAAAGTAATAATGACATATTATAATATTTAATTTTTATACGGTTAGTGTAAAAGGTTTTACACATTCGATAAATTATAATTATTATATGAGTGACTTTATAAATAGTTACAATAAAAATTAAATATTATTAATTATCAAATACTAATGAAACACAGTTTATATTAGTGAACAATATTTTTTTAAAATATTGTTTTATTTGGATATAATAAATATATGTTCAAGTCAAGTTTGACATTTTGAATGAGTTAATTGAAACTTGATGTCGCCAAAGTGACCTCTCTTGTCTAAATTGCTCGTGAAGAGTGTCGAATGGCTGTGTATATGTTTATTCATGCGGGTATTGATCGGCCCAAAGGAAAGTTAATATTTGGCAGAATCACATGTACACCTGCAATGATAAATGTGTGACAATTATTTAGTATACATGTGAGCAGTAAATCGGCCCAAAGGAAGGTTTATTGTTTGATATGTCTTATTGTCAATAGATGATCGTTGCAACAAGAGTACCACTGTCCAAAGACTTGACACCAATGGTGCACTGGGTATCTTGAGATGGGTTAAATTCCATGATTTGAACATATGTATTTATTTATTTATTGATTTATTTTCCTATAATGTGAGTTTCTAAGTTTCGTTCTTTATTTAATTCACAACATCTATTGCTTCCATATCTGCAAATTTGAGCTCTATTCCTGTCCTTAATGGAACAAATTTTAAGGAATGGGAAGAGAACATTATGATTGTTCTTGGCTACATGGATCTAGACCTTGCATTAAGAATTGATCGACCCCCTACTCCTAAGGACTCTAGTTCTTTTGCGGAAAAATTAGAGTATGAGAAATGGGATCGCTCAAATTGCATAAGTCTTATGATCATAAAGCGTGACATTCCTGAGGTCTTTAGAGGTGCTGTCTCGGATGAGGTAGTTACAGCTAAAAATTTCCTTGCTGAGATGGAAAAACGCTTTGAAAAAAGTGATAAGGCTGAAACAAGTTATTTGCTTCAGAATTTAATTTCCATGAAGTATCAAGGCAAGGGAAATATAAGAGAGCACATTATTATGATGTCCAACATTGCTTCTAAGCTTAAAGGACTAAAGCTTGAGTTGTCAGATGACTTACTCATTCATTTAGTATTGTTGTCTCTTCTTGCGCAATTCAATCAGTTTAAGGTGACTTATAATTGTCAAAAGGAGAAATGGACTCTTAATGAGCTCATTTCATTATGTGTGCAAGAAGAGGACAGGCTGAAGCAAGATAGGAATGAAAGTGCTCACTTTACTAGCATCTCTGAAGACAAGGGCAAAAGGAAAAGAATTGAGGAGCCCAAGAACAAAGTTGCTGCTAAGGGTCCAGAACAAAAGAAGTGCTGGAAACGTGAAGAAGGATTGTGCCAAATATCACGCTTGGCGTGTTAAGAAAGGTATAATTCTGTCTTTGGTCTGTTCTGAGGTTAATTTAGCTTCAGTACCTGGAAACACTTGGTGGTTAGACTATGGTGCAACTACTAACATCAGTGTTTCAATGCAGGGTTGCCTGAACTTCCGAAAGCCTAGTGATACTGAAAGATGCATCTATGTAGGAGATGGGAAGAAGGTAGAAGTTGAAGCCATAGGAAAATTTAGATTATTATTAAGTTTCGGTCATTATTTGGATTTAGCAGACACTTTTGTTGTACCGTCATTTAGACGAAATTTGGTCTCTATTTCTTATTTGGACAAATCAGGATATTATTGTTCATTCGAGAATAAAGAATTTACTTTGTCTTTAAATTCGAATGTTGTTGGAACCGGTTTACTTTCTGGTTATGATAATCTTTATTTGTTGGAAACTGTGGCTAACTATAATGAAACCTTGAGTGTGGAATCACGTGGTACTAAGCGAAAAATTGACAATTTCAATTCAGGAGTGCTTTGGCACAAGCGTCTAGGTCACATCTCTAGAAATAGAGTTGAACGACTTGTGTCAGAAGGAATTTTTTATTCCATTGACTTCACAGACTTTAACGTTTGTGTAGCATGCATTAAAGGAAAACAGACTAAAGATAAGAAATTAGGCGCATATAGAACTACAAACGTCTTAGAATTGATACACACGGACATCTGTGGGCCATTTCCAACTCCTTCTTGGAAAGGTCAACAGTATTTTATATCATTCATAGACGATTATTCTAGATATGCCTACCTTTACCTAATTCATGAAAAGTCCCAATCAATAGACGTGTTCAAATTCTTTAAGGCAGAAGTTGAGAATCAACTTAATAAAAGAATTAAAAAGGTCAAATCTGATCGTGGTGGTGAATACTACGGCATATATGACGGTTCAGGTGAACAACGTCCGGGACCATTTGCCAAATACCTAGAAGAATGTGGAATCGTCCCACAATACACTATGCCGGGGTCACCCAACATGAATGGTGTAGCTGAAAGACGAAACATGACTCTTAAGGATATGGTAAGGAGTATGATTTTTTATTCCACCTTGCCAAAGTCACTCTGGGGAGAGGCATTAAAAACATCAGCATACATTCTTAATAGAGTACCAACTAAGGCAGCGGCTAAAACACCTTATGAGCTTTGGATTGGGCGTAAGCCTAGTCTGAAGCACCTTCATGTTTGGGGATGTCCAGCTGAGGCAAGGCCTTATAGGCCGAATGAAAAGAAATTTGAACCCCGAATAGTTAGCAGCTATTTTGTAGGGTACTCAGAAAAATCAAGGGGATATAAATTTTATGATCCTAATTTGAGAACAATTTTTGAGACGGGAATAGCAACGTTCTTTGAGGATATTGAGTTTGGGGGGAAGATTAAGGTTAAAGATTTTGTCTTTGAGGAAGAATCGGTAACAATTCCAGAACTGATTCTTCCACCAATTGACTTTCCCATTATTGAACAAACTCAAGATGATCTGGTTGTTCAGGAAGAACAAAATCCAGGTCAAATTCAAGATCCTCAAGAACAAGTGCCTCAAGAGGCAGCTCCATTGCGGAGATCCACTAGAGAAAGGAAAAATGCTATTTCGGATGATTATGTAGTATTTATCAATGAGGTAGAGGAAAATGTTGGCATGACGGAAGACGACCCGGTCAACTTTCATCAAGCCATGCAAGATTCTCGTTCAGATAAGTGGATCGAAGCAATGAATGAGGAGTATAAGTCTATGCAAGACAATTCAGTTTGGGAACTTATCCCATTACCTGAAGGAGTGAAACTCATTGGTTCCAAATGGATTTTTAAAACCAAGCGGGATTCCAATGGTAATGTGGAGAGATATAAGGCACGTCTTGTAGCTAAGAGTTATACTCAAAAGGAAGGGATTGATTATAAAGAGACTTTCTTCCGGTTTCATCGAATGACTCTTTAAGAATAATCATGCTCTTGTTGCTCACTTTGATTTGGAGCTTCATCAAATGGATGTAAAGACAGCGTTTCTCAATGGCGACATTGATGAGACGATCTATATGGTGCAGCCAGAAAACTTTGTGTTGGGAGACCCAAAGAATATGGTGTGCAAACTAAGAAAATCCATTTATGGGCTAAAACAAGCTTCTCGTCAATGCTACCATAAATTTCATCAAGTGATTCTCTCATTTGGTTTTGAGATGAATACAGTTGATGATTGTGTGTATCATAAGTTCAGTGGGAGTAGACATATTTTCCTGGTCTTGTATGTTGATGACATACTGCTTGCCACTAACGATATAGGCATGTTGCACGAAACTAAGAAATTTCTATCAAAGCATTTTGAGATGAAAGATCTTGGTGACGCCTCTTTTGTATTAGGAATTCAGATACACCGAGACAGATCTCGAGGTATTCTTGGATTGTCACAAAAGAGCTATATCGAGAAGGTTCTCAAAAGGTTTCGGTTACAGGATTGCAAACCAGGGGACACCCCAGTTTCTAAGGGAGACAAGTTTAGTCTCAAACAGTGCCCTAAGGGAAGTTTGGAAATTCAAGAAATGCAAAAGATCCCTTATGCTTCAGCTGTAGGGAGTCTTATGTATGCCCAAGTATGTACGCGTCCAGACATAGCGTTCATAGTAGGGATTTTAGGCAGATATTTAAGCAATCCAGGTCTTGACCATTGGAAAGCAGCCAAAAGGGTCATGAGATATTTGAAGAGAACAAGAAACTACATGCTCACATATAGGAAGTCAGACCAGTTAGAGATCACTGGGTACTCTGACTCGGATTTTGCGAGATGCCAAGACAGCTTAAGATCAACTTCGGGCTATGTCTTTCTGTTAGCTGGTGGAGCAGTTTCTTGGCGTAGTGCCAAGCAAGGTCTTACTGCTTCATCAACCATGGCAACATAATTCGTAGCAATTCATGAGGAATCTGACCAGGGCATTTGGCTGAGAAATTTTGTCATGGGGCTGCAAATAGTTGAAGGGATTGAAAGACC
The DNA here is from genome assembly GCA_037974775.1 of Cicer pinnatifidum. Classification (NCBI taxonomy): domain Eukaryota; kingdom Viridiplantae; phylum Streptophyta; class Magnoliopsida; order Fabales; family Fabaceae; genus Cicer; species Cicer pinnatifidum. The sequence continues at coordinate 55,027,024 of JBBPBR010000003.1, forward strand.
ACTCAAGTTGTATTGTGACAAAAGATCAGCAGTCCTGTATTCTAACAATAATAGGAGCTCAACCAAGTCAAAACACATTGACATTAAGTTCCTAGTTGTTAAAGAGAAGGTACAAAGTGGACAGATATCCATAGAACACTTAAGGACAAGCTCCATGATTGCGGATCCGCTCACTAAAGGTCTACCACCCAAGGTCTTTCATGAGTATACTGCTCACATGGGTGTGCTACAGTTTGAGGGATCTTGATTTTAGTGGGAGTTTCGTCCATTGTGTAATTTATGTTCTATGTTTAATTGTAAAATACAAATACATCGTATTTGGATTTTCTGATAAGAAATAAAGTTTACAATATTCAGTTTTGGTTACTTTGTACATTTAAGTTATGGTATGATATCATTCGGTAAAGTAGGACCAGTTGAAAATTGACATGCATTGACCAACTTCATGTAATTTTCATGCTACACTTTTCATAATGGGTCTATGTCATTTAGTTGTGTCAGTGCGGGTGATCATTGATGGGTTTAGTTATGCTTATTATGACGAAAACCTCTTTGGTTCCATGTGCTGATACGATTAATGGACGGGACAATTTGGATTAGGCTCAAGGTAATTATAATGACTTTTTTGACGTCATAAAGTCTAACACACTCCTAAGGATACATGTGTGACCAGTGGGAGATTGTAAGATTTATGGGTCACATATGTAATTAATTAATAAAGTGTGTTAGGGTCATTATATAATTAGCCAATAAACTAGGGGTCAAATAATATATAATAGTTTATGGCTAAAGAGCATAATAATTATGAAAATTAATTGTGTAGATACCAGACGGTTTCTAATTTAATGAGGGGCTGAATTAGTAATACAGCAATTTAGGATATAACTAATAATAATTATATATAGGGGTAGTGGTCCCCAAGGCAAACACAACAAGACTATTCAGTTTCACAAAACCCTAAAAGAGAAAACTCTCTGGTTCTCTCTATCCCCATCAAGAGAGCAAGGTCTTCAGGGTGTTTTGCTGAGGAAGATCACCCAACCCATTGGCTCTATCATCATCATCCCAGGATTTCATCAATGGCAATTCCCACAGGTACGCTTCCACCTTTGGTTATTTATCATGTAATTGGCATGGATCGTTGAACATAATGCTATTCAGGGTTTACCAACAAGTTATTCTACTTTCATTAAAAAAGTCTTTTACATATGTTATTTCTAAAAACGAAAAAGAAAAAGAATGAGTAGAAGGAAGCTGAATAGAGTAGCAATTTCTTTCCCGGGAGCACAAGGACCGAAAAATCTGCATAATTTAAAAATATTTCCACACATTTTTCTTTCTTTTTTCATAGCTTAGGTTTATGTCCTCCCTACTTTTGTTTTCTTTTAACTAAAAAAAAATATGGTAATCCTCGTGTATCCTATTCCAATAATGAGTTGTTTTGCAATTGGGCTTCGGGTGTCTATTAATTTCTAATTCCACCCCAAATAATTAAATTATACTAGTAAGAATCTTTCTTCTATTTTTTAATAAACCAACATATAATAGTTTATGAATACAGATAATCTTAAGAAATTAGTATGAGAACTTAGTGTCAACAATTAGAATTAAGAAAGGTGAACTAATATTAATAATAACATTGATACTAATTTGAATATAGGAAGTTTGGGGTATTATAAAAGTCATTTTGGCTTGTATCTTGTAACTCACTACAAGAAAAACTTGATATACCTACGGCTTATTTTATCTTTACCCACGGCATGTCCGTAGGTAACTAAAAATTAGGCACGGATTACCTATGGACACGGGTTCGTAACTAAATCGCTCGTAGGAATTTATTTACATACGGAAAATCAACAGGATAGATTTACTTACGGATTGTCTGTAGGTAGTATAACTTACGGATTGTCCGTAGGTACTATAACTTATGGAGACTCCGTAGGTAATGTACTTATAGATGTTCTATGGATAATGTCGTAGGTAATTACCTACGGACATGTCGCAGTTAACATTACCGACGGAGATTCTGCGAAAAATTATATTGTTTTTTATTTGATATTTATAATTTTATCCATGACATGTCCGTGGGTAATGAAAAAATTATTGAAATCTATTTTTTGTTTTTTTTACGGTTTGCTGTATTTTTTTAATATATGTCTAAATTAAATTGTAAGCATATTAAAACATAATTATCAAAATAAAGTGAAATTTTATATAAATAGTGTTTTTAAAATACACATCCTGACTGCCATAAAGACAACTTACACTACCATAATTCTCAAAGTACAAAGTCACTAGCAAAAGTTTCAAAATACACATAATAACATTATCGTAAAAATATATAGATAATGCCTACACAAGTCTAAGCAAAATATGTAGTAAGTCATAACTACTATATGAAAATGACAATGAAACCAGTACTAATCATCGTCGTCATCATTGTTAGACTCATCCTCGTCATAATCTGGATGACGACGACGACGAGATGACTCCTTGATTTCTATATTGAGTAATACTGTAATAAACTCCTTGATTTTTAATCATAGTTTTATTTTGTTTCTTAAACTCGTGTTTTATTTTGTTTCTTAAATTCAATATGAGTTAAATCTCTTTGTAGTTTAGAATTAATGTGGTTATAAATAAAACTAGAATATAACCCGCGTGTTGCACGAGATATATAAATATCAACATATTAATAGTATTGTGAATAAGATTTTAAAATTTCAAAAATAATATAATATATATAGACTTTAACATATTAACATTATTGTGAATAAAATTTTAAAATTTCAAAAATAATACAATTTATTCATTTTGTTTGTATAGTATTTTTTCAAGTGAGTTTATTTGAGTAGTTATTATATATGATTTGAACAAACACACATTTGAGAATATGTAACATATTTTGTAGAACGTAATTGTAATTAATTCATATATTTAGTATTAAAAATCCATAGTGATTATCATCCTACAAACAAAATTTATAAATTATATTTAGTGTTAAAAATATTAAAAGTATTTTAATAAATATTAATATATGTAATCATCTACAGCAAAATCAAATTAGTCATGCTCTTTTATTGTGTTGTCAAATCTAAATTTATTTTCAAAATATTTTTAGAAAAATATAATATGGACAATCTTCTTTGTCTTTTGAGTTGCCAATATATTTTTATGTCGTAGATGAGATCAATTAAAACAGATAATAATGGTTGATTACTCTATTTTAGTTTTGTATGTAGAAATTATATATTGATTGTACTTTAATTTGTAACTCATAACACATTAATAGTTATACATAATATTAGAAGCTAAATAATAATAATAATACTAATAATAATAATAATAATAATAATAATAATAATAATAATAATAATAATAATAATATAATATATAATATATAATATATAATATATAATAAGAATTTTCCAACTATATCTACTTCTTTGAAAATAATTGGGTTGCAAGCCACTAATCGTAGAGATTGTTTGAAGAACTAGAATAATATACGTCAAAACAATTTTCTCTCGAAGACACAATAATAACACTCATATAAAACTAAATATATATTATTGTTGGGTACTTCTCTTCTTCAAATTAGATTGATAAAATTGAATATTTCTCTTTAATAAATTAGATTGATAAAATTAATATATATTATTGACATAAAACTTCATATTGATTTTTTAAAATAATGTAGAATTAATGTAAAAGATGTTGGACAAACGTTATGTGTTAGACATAAGTCCATTTTTGATATTATTGACAAACATACATCATGTGATAAATCTAACATTGTACCCTGAGAAAAATTTCAGGAACAACAACTCAACTCTACAAACTTGAGACAATAGCTTGGAACTCAAGGAATCAACAAAAGTTGGAAAACTGACTGAGAAAATCGATTAGATAAATCAATTTTGTAATAGGGTTGTTTGATATTGCATAATCTGTTATTAGGAAATCGATTAGGCAAATCGATTTGCACATTTACTGAAAATTAAGTGTGCAAGTCAGTAGCATGTTGTTTTGCAGGCTAATCGATTTGGCAAATCGATTGTTCCAATCACAACACTATTCTATTTGATTAAATCGATTGCAACAATCGATTGTGAAAGTTACAGAGCCAAGCCTCTTATTAACTAATCGATTAGGCAAATCGATTGGACAAAATATGTTTCAAAATGAACTTGGTCTGGGACAAACACAATCGATTGACACAATCCATTGATATATTTCTTTTGTAATAAGTTTGGCATCAATCGATTTGGTAAATCAATTGAATGAAACAAACTGATAAACTGTTCTTCAGACATAAGTCCATAATCGATTAGGCACATCGATTAACTGTTTTAAGCTCTCTCTGTAATTAGTGACATCGATTGGCTAAATCGATTAGCACAAAAGTTTTAGTAACAGAGATAAATTAGTCCTTAGCCAAATCGATTATGTAAGTGTTTGAATCGACTGAGTAAATCGATTGTTTTTATCTCGTTATTGGAACAAAACATCCCAAATCAATTATGCAAATCGATTCAAGTATGAATTGTTATTTAAGTCTGAAGAATGCATTAAAAGAATCGATTAGGTAAATCGATTAGTTTGTGCAGTTTCAAGATTCAAGAAAAACAAGACTCACGAAATCGATTAGTATGCTTTATAACTTTAATGAATCGATTGGGCAAATCGATTCATGTGGTGTTTTTTTTTTTAATCTATATAAACTGTTTTTAAGCTCTTCTTCTTAGAATTTTTGTGTGATACAATATACAGAACTTTTGATAACATTCTCATAACATTCTGATATCATTTTCTCACTGTGAAATTACTTTGAACATTGCTTTTTCAATCATGAACATTCATCTTTCGTGATCAACAAAAGACTGAAAAAGATTGCAAAGAGAAAGAACATTCGAGAAGACGCTTGCTGAAGAAATTTTGTACAATTTCTGTTTTTAGACTTTCTGTAAACAATTCTGTATTCAAATATCATTGAGAAATCCAGTCTTAACTGGTAGTGATCTTTTGTGATTGAGGGATATCATCAAGAAGACACTTGACTGAAATCTTGGAAGAGTTTATAGGAGATAAACTCTGGGATTCAGGGAGATAAGAATAGAATAGGAAGAGTGATTTAAGATTGATAGGCGAGGAGCTGGAACATCTGTAAATCGACTCTGTGATATTCTATTGGAAAAGGCTAAGATCAGATTTGATCTTAGGACTGGACGTAGGCCGTCTTGCAGGCGGCTGAACCAGTATAAAAATTGATGCGTACATTTTTCTTTCCCTTATCTCCTTTATATCTGCAGTGTTTTTATTGTTCTTGATTGCATGATTGTATTTGAATAAATTTGCTGAATCTCAATTGTTTCTGTTGCACCCTTTATTACAAAATATCTTTTATTGTTAGTATTCTTGTAGGATTGATAATTGGGACCTTTGTTAATCTTGTGTTTGATAAATTGTTGAATTTAGCAAACTGTTTAACATTTTGTTAGAATAGGCATTAGTCTGCATTATTTCTACAAAATCTGAGGTCATAGCCCTATCAGTTATGAAATAATAATATGAAATTAATTTAGAAAATTTTGAGTAGACGTTATGAAATAATATTTAAATAGGAGATAGTATAAGATATAATTTGTGAAAACGCTAAAAACTGAGAAAACTCTCTATGAAAATGTACATGTCAGCTTTTTAGCTGAGGTGGCAAATATTTGCATATGTAGAAGAAAATGTGAGGTGGCAGCGGAGTCTGTTTTAAATATATATAAAAGATAAAATTGAATATTTCTCTTTAATAAATTAGATTGATAAAATTGAATATATATTATTGATATAAAGTTAAATATATATTATTGTTGGGTACTTCTCTTTTATAAATTAGATTGATAAAATTGAATATATATTATTGACATAAAACTTCATATTGATTTTTTAAAATAATGTAAAATTAATGTAAAAGATGTTAGACAAACGTTATGAAATAATAATGTGACATTATGTAATAATAATATGAAATTAATTTAGAAAATTTTAAGTAGACGTTATGAAATAATATTTAAATAGTAGATTGTATAAGATAGAACTTGTGAAAAAGCTAAAAACTGAGGAAACTCTCTATGAAGATGTACACGTCAGCTTTTTAGCTGAGGTGGCAAATATTTGCATATGTGGAAGAAAATATGAGGTGACAGCAGAGTATGTTTTAAATATATATAATAGATTTGCATTTTAATACGTTGTGTATGATTAGTTTTCTGTTAAACAAGTTATTTGAATGTTATTATTTAAAATGTAAATCAATTACTTAAGGTTTATTATTAATCTTTTGAGTTTTGAAAAAGATAAAGATCAAAATGTTGGATTTAATAAAGATTAAGACAACATGCTTGAAAGGATACTGATGTTTAGACATAGCTTTAAAGTCCATAGAGAAGCTTTTTGTCATTAATTTTGGATTTGTAGTATGAACCTACAAACAGCATTAGTCCAATGAAAATCAAGATAACTTGTTGAAAATCCTCTAAGGTCTAATGGTCTCAAGAATGATATCTCCTCTAAGGTCAAATGTAACCAACCATGGAGCAAAACCATGATGAATGTTCTGTAGTAGCTGAAAATTTGATAATTGAGTTTGATTTCATTTGAGAAATTGAGTTTAAGTTTGATTTTAATTGCATCAAATCTGAAAGTAATTGTTGCTTGGGGACAAGCAATAGATTAAATTTGGGGTTGTGATGACTCTTCATCATATGCATATTTTTCATTGTTTTTGATCTTATTTATCTTTTATTCATTAGTTAATTTAAGGAGTTATTTGATATATTTTGTTGATTTTAGTTTGTTGATTTAATGAAATACTTATGTTCTTATTTCCTTGATTAAATGGAGATTTTTCAGACTTTTGTGTTGTTACTTTGTTTTAGTGTAGTGCTGACTTTTGGTGAGAAATCAACATGATCTATGTAGTGTATTGCATCCATATCTGGAGTTTTAGATGTCCAATTTTAGCCAAACCAAGTGCAAATGAAAGTTATGATTCATAGCTACAACTTTCATGAAGACACCAAAACCAAATTCGGGATCACAAGAGGAGAAAAATACACTAAACTCCAGACAGAAGATGTTGTGCGCTTGAAGCCACCTAGAGCGCATTTCGCACTGAAGCCACTGCAAATCCGCGCCTAGAGCACGTGACGCGCAGCAAAACACATTTAAACTCACGTTTCTCACTTATTAGGTATCTTTTTTACCATTGGGAAGTTGGGAGACTTGTACCCCAGCAGAGAAACTCAAAGACAGCCGTTTCTAACACCATTGGAGCAGTTTTATCAAGAATCAATGATGAATAATTCTTGTAATTCTTCTTTAATCCCTATCTTTTGTATCTCTGTCATGAGTAACTAAATCCTATTTGTTAGGGATGAGTGTAACAAGATGAAACTCTTATTTTTCTGATTTGATTTCTAGTTATATAAATGAGTTTATTGAATTATTTTTCTCATCTTTGTGCTTAATGCTTTTTATTGCTTGATCAACATTAAAATGTTCTGCAATTTATATTTTGAAATGGAAGTGGACTTTACGAATGCTTGAGACGAGAAATTCATGAATTTGTAGTCTTGGGATAGATGCGTGTCATGAAACCAATTAAATTAGTTGCAAAGACAATAGTTTAACAAAAGAATTCTTGTACGGTAATGTTTAATTTTAATCTTAAATCTACTAAGGAATTAGGGGTTACTTTGAAATTAAAGGTTCTGGCACTAAGACATTAGGGCAAGAATAATAAAGAGAATTCGGTAATAATTCAATAAAGGAATTCAGTAACTATGATCAAATTAGACACCAAGGTTGGATTCGAAGGGAAACTCATCTCTTACATTTTTCTTATTATAAAGGATCGAATTTATTACTTGTTAATTTTAAATATTATTTCAATCAATTTGGGAACTTTTTATTCAATTTTAGTAATTAAATACAATTCAATAGTAAAACGCAATCCTTGAGTTCGACACTCGTTACTACTGTTTTATTATTACTTACAACGATTCAGTACACTTGCTAAAATGCTATTAGTGGGACTGAGTGTAGCATTAACCTTGTACCAGGTATTGAACTCATATCCATGGCACCGTATAGGATGTCTCCCTTAGAATTTTCTAAGCTTAAGAAGCAATTAGATGAGCTTTAAGATAAGAAATTTATAAGACCTAGTGTGTGACAGTGGGATGCACTTGTGTTGTTGGTTAAGAATAAGGATGGCTCTATGAGGTTGTGTGTGGATTACCGCCAACTTAATAAAGTGACAATCAACAATAAAGTCCCTCTACCTAGGATAGATGACCTTATGGACCAATTGAGAGGATCCTACGTTTTTAGTAAGATCAACTTGAGATCAAGTTACCATCATATTTGAGTGAAGCCTTCTTATGCCCCTAAAATTGCTTTTAGGACCCGTTATGGCCATTATGAGTATTTGGTTATTCCTTTTGGTGTGACTAACGCACCAACACTTTTTATGAATTACATGAACCGAATCTTTCATCCTTAAATATACTCATTTTTAGTTGTGTTTATAGATGATATCTTAGTGTACTCTAAGACTAAGAAAGACCATGAAGAACATTTAAGGATAGTCTTGCAACCCCTTAAGGAGAAACAATTATTTGCCAAATTATCTAAGTGCAAATTTTGGTTAGAGGAAGTGAGTTTCCTAGGACACGTAATTTCAAGAGGTGGAATAGTTGTGGATCCTGCCAAGGTGAAGAGTGTCTTAGAATGGAAAACACCTAAGTCAGTGACTGAGATTATAAGTTTTCTAGGATTGGCAGGTTATTATCGTAGGTTCTTAGAAGGATTCTCCAAGTTGGCTTTACCTTTAACTAAGTTGACCCGAAAAAGGGAATTGTCTGTGTGGGATAACAATTGGGAAAATAGTTTACAAGAGCTTAAGAAACGATTGACCTTTGCACCGATCTTAGTGTTACATAACCCGAGTGAACCATTTATAGTATATTGTGACATGTGTGGCTCAGGATTAGATGGAGTGCTTATGCAGGATGGGAAAGTTGTAGTGTATGCTTCTAGGCATCTCAAGATTCACGAGAGGAACTACCCTATCCACGACTTAGAACTAGCAGCAATTGTCTTTGTACTTAAGATGTGGAGACATTATTTGTATGTATGTAGCTTTGAGATTTTTAAGTACCTTTTTGACCAAAGGGAGTTGAATATGAGACAACGTAGGTGGATGGAATTTTCTAAAGATTTTGATTTTCATAGTGTATTTCATAGTGTCTCAACTTCAGAAGTACATTCTCGATCCTTTGCAAGTGATTGAGTCGAATGATGTCCAAATAAAAGAGAATCTGACTTTTGAAACTTTACCGCTACAGACTGAGGACAGAAAGGTCAAGAATTAAGGGGTAAGACGATTTTGTTGGTTAAGGTTGTCTTGCGCGGTGCTATTGGTGAAAGTAAGGTTGTCTTGCGCTGTGCTATTGGTGAAAGTACTACATGGAAAGTCGAAAGTCAGATGTGTGATTTGTATCCTAAACTTTTTTCATCAGATAAATTTTTAGGACTAATTTTTTTTAATGGGGAAAGAAATGTAACAGTCCAAATTTCTTATTAATTATATTTTAGTGATATAGTGATAGGTTATATTATATATGTGTTTGATGTGGTATGATAATTTGCTATTTGGTTGCCTTTGTGTATTTATTTTAGTGCCTTTGTGTATTTATCTTAATAATTTATCCAAATTATTAATTTAGATATTTTCTTTTCTTTTCTTTTATAAACAAAAATATAAAAATAAAATAACATAAAACCACACTTTTACGGATGCGCTAGTCACCTATAGTTTTAACAAATAACCAATCGATGGTCACTAGATAACTTATCTATATCATATATAAGTATAAGACAAGTATAGCTTTTACATGCTATCTACCTCTACCAATAAATCCTCGCCTGATACGCTGCCACTCAATCATATTCAACCTCAAAAGTACACTAAGAGCGCCGCACATAGAAAAATAAAATACCCTTATTCTGGTAGCACTAGATACAGTTTACAAGAAATTGATTGACACCGTTTAGTTTATTTCATAAGGTGAGTATATTTTGGTATGTATACAAATTTTCTGTTGTATTATTTTTATATTAAGTTTTTATTTTATGAAATTGACATAAACTCTAAAGATCATGGTGTTGTCTCTCGTATTAGTCTTTATTCTATGACTTTAATCTCTAATTTTTTTTATCCTTTTGTAAACCAATAATTTCTTCTTTTTTTTTTTATAAAAAATACTTAGTTATTTAAATTATTATTCTACTATATTTATCTATGTAATCTAGAACCTCACTAATTTATATTAATCTTGGGCGTAGTTTTTCTTTATATTTTAAATTATTATATGATCATGTATATTCTTTTTATCTACTTTATAATTATAATTCTATGTTATATCAAAGAGTTTAAAATTATTTTATGTCTAAAGTCTTTGGTGTATTTTAATTACAATTCAAATTTTTTATAGTGTTCACTGAGCAGTAAATAAACATTATTAATTTCTTTACACGTGATATACTATCATTTATTTAATATCAAAAAGTATACCTACACGGTATTTGTTTAACAATATATAATTTTGATTTTCTTTTTTTAAAGAAATAATAAGACATTTGTCTATATTAATATAATCATAATATATATGTATAGTATTAAATACTTTTGTGAAAGATATTACAAATAGTAAACAATTTATTTATTTATTTTTAGCAAGTAATTAATTTATATTTGGTTGTTGTGTTGTTTTATTACTTGCACAGATTAATAGAGGCGGTGGTTGATGAAGACGTAACACATTAAATAATTGGATCGATTTCATTGAGAAAAATCTCCCATCAAAGTAAGAGGTGAGAGAAGGTTTGATTTTATCATTATAATATAACATAGGTGAATGGGAATGCCATAATTCCCAAAATTTCATTTGGAGCTTAGTACGTACGATTGAGCCCTATTGAGTAATAATAAGTAATAACATATGAATGTTAACAGTGATGATTAAAATATGATTTAGAAACCTATAGAATTATTGTCAATTAATGTATGTCAATATTGTATGATATTAGATTTTATGAAATTATTTGTTAATTGTTATTGTAGTGCTCGTGTTTACTTGAATAAAATTATAATTTCACTTGAATGCACCACTCGTTTGTTTTCTTATTTTAATATTTATGTAAATGTAAATTTTGATGAATATTATGAATTCAAAGTGAGAAATGTTGAGTTGTAATCATCGAATAAGTATGAATTAGATGTTAGAGACTTGTGAAGTGAAGACTATTTTGTCATCATATAGGGAGAGTCTGACAAGCTCAATGATTTAGGGGAAGTATAATTGAATGAGTCTGATCGTGGAGTGCTAAAGTCGAACTTTAAGGTAAGACTGATAGACCTTGGGGGCATCTCTAGTGGGAATTCTTAAGTGGATTATTCTCTAAGGTTAGGAGTTACCACTTACCATGCAACACAAGAGTACCCCGACCAAATGAGTTAAGGGGATCTATGAGGGCTTGACCATTCATCAAATGTTCGTTCACTCCTGTAGTTGCATAGTGTCAGTCATCCTAACTAAGTATTTCATAGTAGAATGGTACCAATGAAGAAGTATAGAGTATAGGACATGCATATCATTTCATCCTTATAACTGTTTTATTGTGATTGATTTGGATTAACCTTATGTCTTTGAATATTTTTCATGCTTTTGTCAATTTGACTACCTACGTGTTCTCCTCGATTATCTTATATTATTACATGATTTCGAAACTCATCATTCGTTGTTTGTGTTTGGCGTTTGCGATGGACGTAGACGAGTGCAAGTGATGACTAATATCCTAGAGTGTCTGAAGTTGTCTTATCTTGGAGACTTTTATTATATGTATTTTATTAACGTCATTTTTAAACATCTTTTTATTTTGGGAATTCCTGTTCTGATAGTGACACGAGTAAAGACTATATTAATTTATTTTTATTACTAAACTTATTTATGTATATTTCCAATGAACTTTGTTGTCTAATATTATGACTTCAAGAGGTTAAATTTGACGAATATTTTTGGATTAATATGACGTGTTAAGTTATTACGTGATGCTCTTTAACTTATAAATATGTTTTGAAAGTTTGTTTTTTCTTGAGGAATTTCATTACTCAAAGTCAAAATTCAAAAATATTAATTTGAGGTTTAGGGTGTCACCAACTGCATTAACTTGATATATTATTTTTTTTCTATTAATACACTTGATTTTATTAATAGAATTTTATTTTTTTTATTTATTAAATTAATAATTATTTATTTATTAAAATAAAAAATAAAAAGTTATAGATTGTCGTACCTCCTACTATAAAGAAAAAAAAAACAAAATTATTTAGGTGATCGCAGGACGGAGATGTGGCTAGGGGTGGGAATAGGTCAGGTCAGGCTTTGAAAGGTCTGAGTCTGACCTACGAATTATTTTTTAGGCCTAAGTCTGTCTTACGGCCTATCATAGGCTTTTTTTTTCAGTCTGATTTGTATTTTTTAAAATTTTGGTCTGGCCTGAAAGCCTATTTAAAAGTCTTATTCATATTAAAATATTTAAATGGTCTACTAATACCACATGATGCTCTCCACATACCAATATCAATGTATATATCTATATATATTAAACAAAAAAAATATTTTTTCTAACAAAATAATTTTAAAAAAATTTGAAACAAACATCCTTTAAACCTTAAAAAATAATTTTTGGTTTCAAATAATAGTTTTTTTTTTTTCTGAAACAAACACACATATTATTATCTCTTAAACAAATATAAAACAATTACTAAGTAATTGACTAATTGAACGACTACCAAATATACCGAATATGGAACAATTACTGAATATAGAATGATTACTTAGTGATTGTCTAATTGGTAGAATTTAAAATAGGAAATAATATTATTAATATAATAATAAAAATAATATTAATAAATAATAAAGTATATATAAGTCGATCTATCATGTCTAATAGGCTTTTTATCAACCTGAGTCTGACTTATTTAAGTAAATAGACTTTAAAAACAACTTGATTCTAGCCTTTTTATTAAATAGGTCAGATCAAAACATAAGTAGGTCAAACGCCCCTAACGGACGTCCTAACTTATTCTCATTCCTAGATGTGACCTCCCAATGGTCAAACAAAATAAGACATTTTAATATATAAATTTTAATATAATATATAACGGAGACTTTTAAAATTACAATATACTACAACAAAAATTCAAGAACCCTTGAAATCCATATTACATTCACATTATAGTACAACTCTTAATAAAAAAAGTTAAACTATAATCTTAAATGATAGAATGGGGTTCTTTCAATCCAACCAGAAAATTCATCATCATCGTCAAAATCATAATCTGGAAGTTCGCTACGCTCATTGTCATCAAACCCATGAATGTGGATATCGTTGAAGTCACCATGTTCATCAAAACCATGTCCATAGTCATGAACCCTTCCAAAATCAAATCTAAACCCAAGGTTGGGATCCTCTAGAGCCTCAAGAGTAACAGATGGTTCAGGAAATTCCAAAACTCCAAGATCAGGTATTTCTATCTCTTCTAGTTGATAATCTACAAAATCACAGGACTCTTGAGCAGCTTTTTCAATGACTTCACTGTTTGATGAAACATCAACCTTCTCAATCAAATTGGAAGTTGGTGTATTCAACTCAAGCACAGAAGAAGGTGATGTGTTTGAGAGTAAGCTCTCAGAGTATGCAGTAGAAGAGTTTAAGTAATTACTCTTGTTATTTTCAAGAGTAGAAGAACCATCACCATTAACATTGATGCATTCTTTAGCCTTTGATTTTGCTTCAAGTTCTAATTGAATTCGTTTGGCTTCATAGGCTTGAGAAGCCTCTTCAGCAGTGTTGAAAGTTCCTAACCATATTCGAGTGGCTGTTGTTGGAATTCGAATTTCAGCCGCCCATTTTCCCCACTTTCTCATGCGAACACCTCGATATTTCCGAAAAGATTGTCTTGTTGTTGTTGCAATTGTTGATGGAAGTACCTTTTTCTTTTTTTTAGGTTGCGTTAGACAATTCTTCTTTGTAATATGTGATTTCTCGTAGAAGCTATTTTCAGAGGAGAAAGACGTAGATACACATGGTAGAGGGATGTCTACGAAACTTCTCTTTATTCTTTTATACTCTGACTCATCTTCGGACGAATCAGTTGCATCAGGATCATCATAAATTATGCGCAATTTTCTGGAAATAATATTCGAATCTTTCAACGGAAGAGTCCTTTGTTTGACTTTAGATGTGGATATTTTTCGAGAATCCAACATGGTTGAATTTTTTGTCTGAGAAAATTTGTAAAAAGGGAAGATGAAATAATTAAAGAAAATAATCAAAGGCAAAAATGGTGAAGAAATCTCTCTATATTTGGGATAAGATATATTTGGAAATTGATTCTCTACATTTGGTGATGGGTGACTTTGGTGTATTTTGAAGTAAAATTGGTGATTAAAATTAAGTATTAAAAATAATTTAGACCAGAGAGAGAATGGTTAATAAAGATAGATAGTTACAAAGTCACTAAAAGTATCAGACTCAAGTAAAAAAAAATTATCCGATATACTCTTTAAGAACAAAAAGAGATAAGAAAATAATGGTATATCAAAGGTATCGAAATATTAATCTACAGTAAGTTGTTTTTAGGCTTAATTGCAATGAAAAAACTTGATTCACAAAAAAGTTGATCAGATTGCAAAAAAAGCATATAGAGAGTGGAACACACCATAAGAGTCAACAATATAGAGAAAATCGGAACTTCAAAAGACCCAATCAGTTCCAGAATAAAGTAAAATCACATAAATTTAACTCTTTGTATTCTTAAAAAGCGACTCCTCTAAAACATGGAAAAGCTTCAATCTCTCTCTCTATCACTATCTCACTCTTTTTTGTTGTGTTTCTCTCACTCTTGACAATATTAGATGACAAAAGTTTTAATCAAAAGATACATATATATTAGTGGAAGTGACTTGTTTTAATAATGATTATATTCTGTTACAAAAATATATAATAAAAGATATTTATTAAATATAATTTCTACCGTTAAGATGTAAATATGATTTTATATATAATTCATTCCTGTAAATTAAATTAAATTTAATATTGATTTACGTGTATTATGTGTAATTTCTATGTTAAAAATTGTTCACTCTCGTGTATTTAAGAGTAATTTTAATTTTATAATTTTTTTTTTTGATCATAAACTCTTTTTATCTTAGAATCTAAAATAAAATATCTCACTTAATAATACGAACATTTATCATTTACTTAGAATTTAAGTCCATTATAATTATAATTTTATACAATAAATATTCACATCTTTAATTATGTTATACTTATATAT
>JBBPBR010000003.1:55057269-55095420 GCA_037974775.1 Cicer pinnatifidum
TTTTTTGAAATTGAAAAATATAGTTTTTCAAATTCGATTTCAATCCATCTATTTAATTTTGAATTATTTTTAAATCAATAAATAATATATATGTATATATATATATATATTCATTTTATTAATATTATTAATTATTATTTAATAAATTATAAATAATTAAAATATTTTAAATTATCGCATCTCCATATTACAATCAACAACTGGATTTAAAAAATAAAATATTTTTATATTATTTTTTAAAAGTGTAGTATTTTAATAATAAAAATATATTAAAAAAAAAACCGACACAAAAGTACCATTTTCGACTACATTTCATATATCTCAATTAATGCGTTCATTACAAAATTTCAGTCTTTCTTTCCAATAAGTATATCATTCGCTGGTAAAAATAGGAGCACGAATTTATAAAGCCACCACCACGATTAAAAGAGTTGTGTGTGGTCCTCTTTTCTCTTGAAGTTGTTAAGCCCTTTACCAAAACTCAAGCTTTAATGTCATTTATTACCCAAATGACCAACCAACTCAACAGGGTGAATTCAGTTTGATTTTTTTTTTTTTTTACGAAACTTTTGTCAAACTCGATTATTTAATTTGTAGAAGCATTTGAAGAACAAACTTATTTTAAAGAAAAGATTACTTAATTTGTAGAAGCGTTTGAACTAATGATTAAAAAGAATAACTCACAATCACAATTAAAATATAAGTAAAAATTAAAATATTGTAAATAAAGATATTAGAGTTAAGAGGATTGCAATATGATTTATACTAGTTCAGTCACTAACCACTTGTGGCTTATGTCTGGTCTTTAGGCCCTGGTCATGATTTTCTTCCACTAGTTGGATACCAAAAACAGATTTTTTTACTTAAAATCCTATGGGTAGCCAGCCTTAAGAATGCTCAAAATGAATCTATTAACAAAGATATTGCTTTTAAGGAATTAATTAATTCAATTGAATTGATTCATTTTGCTTAAATCACTTTTAACATACCTTCTTGACTTGTGTGAATCAATTCATACTATGATGAATCAATTCTTATGTTATAAAATGGCTAGAAATAGTGTGTTTGAATGCATGGCTTGATCTAAAAAAGTTTTATGCAATGCCAATGTATTTATTGATTCATGATGGTAATAATGCCTTTGAGTGATATATGCTAGCACACTTAGGGTCTGTTTGATGGACATGATATGATAAGAAATCTTATAGACATGATATAATATAGATATGATAAAAAAATTATCATGTCATGTGTTTAATATGCACATGATAACAAAGTTGATAAGATTAGTTTATCATAGTCAATGTATACACAACACATAACCAAATGATATGATTTATATTTTGATAAAATGATAAATTTGTCCTTATAATCTATTTAATTTTTTTACTTTTAAAATAACATTCATATATATTTTTGGAATATATAAAAAGAGGAAATCAACTCAACGTCATCAATCATAAAATCAACTCAATATCAACAACAAAAAATAATCATAAAATCAGAAGAAAATAATCATAAAATCAGACGAAAACAATCATAAAATTAGAAGATTATTTCATCAACACAAGAAAATCAAAGTAAATTAAGGCAAATATGAAAAGAGGAAAAATCAGGGGAGACCACGACGGTGGAGAGGAACACGACGGTGGAGAGGGGGAGAGGAACACAACTAGTTGAAGGTAGAGAATGGGAGAGAAACGTGAATAAGCAAGGGAAAAAATAAGAAAATATTTGTTAACTTTTATCCGGTTGAAAATGTGATGTGTTTAAAAAATTTAATTACCGTGTCATATCATGTTGATGCATCAAACAAAATAATGCAATTAAATAGAATAAGTGTATCATATCATATATCACATTATCCCGACCAACAAAACCCTTAAGATATAACTTGCATCAACACTAAATTTAGTAATCACTAATTTTACAAATACTATAAAGATGAGAAATTGTAGATAATTAAAAACTGTAACAATAAATTTAAATTAAAACGAAAATATAATAAGATTGCAATATCAATCAACTAAAAAAACCATTCAAAAAAAATTAAATTTAAATCTTGATTAAAATAATTATTAATCAAACTTTATTTATTTACACTAAACTCCAACTTATCAAAATATCATTCTCTCAAAAGCCGGAAAAATAAATACAGAAAAAAGAATTCCAATTGTTTTCATGAAAGAAAACAATCAAAACTTTTTTGTTTTACAAAACCTAACTACGAACTTGTTTACTTGTGTGCCCTATTAAATACGAGCTTGTACATATGGGTTAGCATTTGGATCGGACGATTGAGTCCACTCCTAAATCCCCCTTGAGATTGAGATATTGTTGAGAACTTGACTTTTGAAAAAACAAAACCTGTTTTATGAGGCCTTCCATCAATTAGAGAATTTTGATATATCTCTTTGCACTTTTGTATGATTTTATTGGCATCCTTCCAATAAATTCCTTTTCTTAGACCAATTAATTTCTCCAAAACTTGAGGTGGACAATCAGGCTGATGTTGGAGTATATTTTTATAAATACATGTGAAACTATCCAAACTAGTCTCTCTAGAAGCAAGTTCCCTCAAATCACTAAGTATTCTCATTCTTTTTTCAACTTCAAAAACACTTATATGCTTCCAAAAAAAGGTCATCATAACTTCTTCATCTACCCACATTTGTTCAATAGTTTCTTCCTTAATGTACTTTTTTTGTGATAAAAGATGATCAACATAAACAATGACGATTTTCTCCAAGCAAGCTTCAACAAATCTCCCAAAAAAACTTTCTTCAATGTACATTTTTACTTGAGTAAAATATTGATCAAATATTTCAACCAAATTCTTAGTAACCTTACCTTTACTCCATTCTTTTGTATATAAATTGACCAACAAATTATGAACCAAAGGATCTTCAAATATCACACTAACAATTTTAAGCATAGCTTCCTTAGCAACTTCAAGAAACCCTTCACATGTATCTTCAAAACTAACTTGCTTTGCATATTTATTTGGAAGGGATTCCAAGATGCTATTACTAAGCTCCAATCCAAAATCATAAAATCTCAAATTGTTGTTAACCATAGCACACAAATGTTTCACACTAATTTCTTCTTCAAACTTTTTCTTTTCAGCTGCTTGAAAATCGAGCATCACTTGAATCATCGCCAAGGAAATTTTGTATAACAAAATTTCAAGACTATTATTTTCTCGAATAATTTGAATATGAAATTGAAGAATCCTAAATAATTCAACACCAACTAAGGTATATAACTTCCCATCTTTAGTTTCCTTTATTTCCTTATCTACCTCTAAAATATTCAAGAACCATATTTTTGTTGTAGATAGAAATCGCTCAACATATGTATCCACAAGTAGGTCAATTGAACCACTCTCGTTGCATATTTGGGCCAAAGACTCATTAACACCAAGCCCAATAAGACTATATTGGTATTCAACAACCCAACTTGTTACCTTCAATATCTCATAATTTGTTAACTCATTAGCCCTTTGGCTAAGCAATCTTAGCATATGAATAAACCTTTCGGTGTACAAATTTACCATTCTTTGGAACTTTTCATGCCTTGTTGGAATGAACATTTTGATTTCTTCTACAATTGAACGAGCTTGCTCTAAAATTGCCTTCACGTCTTCAAAAATAAGCTCATTAAGTAGAGTGTTCATGCGTTCTTCAACACTCTTTCTAATTTCCTCATAGCTTTTTTCTTGAACTATCATGTTTTGTTGTGTTAAATCTTTTGAAGCTTTCGTTGCACTAACAAATTTTATGGTACTTTTTCAAGCCTCAATGTCTAGTATGACTTGTTTGCGGCTATTATGAGTACTTGTGTTGATATATATATATTTCTAGGATTAACTTTTTGAAAATATTATCTTACCTTATTTGTTTTGATTCTGTTTTGTTCCAATCTATTTGAATCTTTTTTAATTTTTTTATAATCTAATAAATTGGTTTCACTGTGATTTTATTATATTTTGTTGCATTTTTACTCTGATCTCATTTTGATATACTTTTTCTTTTGTTTTGTATCTTTTTTTTTATTTGTTTGATTTAGTTCTCTTTTATTTGGATTCTATTTTTATCGTTCTATTTTGCCTTGATTAATTAACGTTATGATATTTTGATTCTAATTTATTTTAGTTTGATTTTATTTGATTATATTTTTTTCAATTTTATTTTGATCTCCTTATATTTCCTTTTAATTTTATTTAGTTTTACTTTGACATTATCTTATTTTGTTTTGGTTATTTTTTTATCAATATCTTTTATTTTGATTATAGTTTAATTTATTTCACTTTATTTTATTGTTTTATTTTTAATGAAAATAAATTTTTATTATGGTTTTGTACTTTTATTTGTCCATACGTTTCCCGAATTAGGGACGGGTCTAAAGCATTACAATTGGGCTGTTTTTTAGTTTGTGTTGGTTATATAGGATATTTTAGTTTTTGTCCCCGTTACAAATTTTAATTTTTTTCTTATCTTATTTGGAGAGACATAGACAAAAAAAAGTAGGTGACACAACATACCTAAGTGGATTCTACTATCATTAAAATTTTTTAATATAATGATTTATTTTTTTATGGCTTTATGAATTGATGTGCTTTTATATAAATATTTATTATTATGTATTTTTTTTCTATAATCTAAAGCTACATTAATAAAATTGGAAAAAACAAACAAAAGTTAAAATGCATAAATCTAACTAGGAATAGAAAGAAAAATAAGCAAAAGGAAAATATCGAACGTCATGAGTACCCTAGAGCGAGTATTATATACGGTAGTGATTTTGAAAAAAAAAAATTAGTTAGAGACTATTTTAGTGAAATCATTTTTCTTGTTTCAAAGTTCATTTAAAATATGTTATCATGTACAACATTCTGGCTAAAAACAATTTCATCTTATGATATTGTGTCACTCCAAGAGACTATAATATATATATTAGGAACATAGTTATTTGATAGTTTCTTCAATATTATCGACTATATTATTAGTTGTCTCAAACTAATAAATTGTTCAAGTAATAAACTGATAAGTAAAAAATGTCTCTACATGAATCGTTATTAATTTGGTAACACAACAAAGTTGAAAATACTTAATTAATAAAAAGATTTATAACTTTGTTGGTAATTTCAAACCAAAGAAAAATTAAATAAAGAAATTTCAATATGAGAAAAATGATTATGGACTTCGAATCACCTTATTTTCACTATGTAATTATTGATTTATTATTTTAACAATCTAACCTATTTGATTAGATTAAATTAACTTATTAAACTAAGACCAATCTCTTGACTCAAAATCCCTTATGTGATCAAACTTATTATTCAAAGCATATACAAACATTAATTTATTAGACACATGCTAATATTTCATATTCTTATAATAATATTGAAACATGAACATATATTTTGATTTCGACTATTATAATCTATTTTTTAATAACTAAATAATACTTAAGTTCAATTTTATGATGATTAAACACACAAAAACATCAACAAAAATATATGAATAATTAAATATATTATAATTACATAAATAACATACAAAAATTAAAACTGCATCAATTCAAGAAGATTCATCTAATATCATCAATAATTAAATTAAGTATTCATAATATTTAAATATATATATATATATATATATATTACACAAATTGTACTATATCTCTTTTAAGATGCAGCTGTTTTCTATTTTGCATCTAAAAATCACAACCTAATTCCAATTTTCTTTTCTTATTCCACATACAGCGACGGCCCCGATGTGGCACTGACCAATCTCCTCTTTTCCCCACTCCTCTTTTATTCTTGTCTCTTCGAAAATTTGAATTTTTTTAATAATTTTTGTTAAAGCTTGAGCGTATGAGTGAAAAGAATTTTTTTTTTATATATATAATAAAAAGAATAAAATAATCTATTTAAGTAGACATAAATAGATTGTAGTAAAAAACTCTTCTTTCTTTTCTCCCAAAAAGCCAAAACCTTAAGCCTAAAAGGCTTTTATACATTTTATTATATATAATAGTAATAAAATAATTATTTTCATTGTGCAATCTTTTCATCGTTAAGCAATGCAATTATAACTTCTAAACTTCAGTAGTAAGGTTCAACTCAAACAATCAACTTGTTTTGTTAAGCCAATGAAATAAAACAAAACACTACATCAAATATCTAGTTATGAGTAAATTAAAAGAATAAATATCTAATAGATCCGATATTCACAAGAGAGTAATCTATTTAAATAACATTTAAAATTAAATTAAAAACTATGATAACTAAAATAAATAAATATTTAAAATACACTTAAAATTTAAATATGATGAAGAATTATTACAACCTCAAACTTAGTTTGTTGTTTGTCCTCAAACAACAATTTAATTCAAGCAAGAATGAAAATCAATATTAAGCACAATGTTAATTCTTCATTCCATATCAAACTCAATCATAACAAAAAAAATATATTATACAATATATTCTTCATACTTAATTGTCACTTAACATCTAATAGTCATATTAATGAGACACGTTAAAATCTCAAAACAGCTCACTACTCCAGTAACAAGGGTGAAATCTCAAAACGGCTCACTACCCCAATGACAGTTGGTAGAGGTCATTCACCGGAAGTGAAAGCTCTGACTCAACTTGGGGTGACACCAATTGAGGTACATGTGATTCATCAACAAAACCCTGGTCCCCGACCAGCCTAAACGGTCCTGCAATATCTTCTCTCGCTAGCATCGACCCCTAATCCTTCTCGCCATTCGCTGATCCATGCATTGCATCCCCTGCTCCTACGGTGGGAGTCACCACACCTACGGTAACCTCTGTCTCACCTCTAACTGAAGCATCCACTACAACTTCCTCAGCTCCATTCACACCGAGTAACAATCTTGAGGGTACAGGATAGTCGATTCTCTCGTAAGTGAGCTGCACATGAAATATTGCCCCATCTCTCCTACTTGTCCTCACCACTCTCCCTGTATATGTAGCCCTGCTTGAGATGGGATCGTATACCCAAGCATTCGGCAAATGACCGTCAGGGAAGTCTAACGATGTTTCCGTCGTCAGAGTAACAATCGGTAGAACGAACTCAGGTATCATCTAAGGACAATGTCCAATTTCCAAAATAATCTAAAATGTCACAAATCGAAATTAACAATTAACATTAAACAATTATGTCATGAAGACAAACAATAAACACTTAGCAGTTATGGCATGATTACTAAACAATAACAGAACATGTATATACATATAACATATCATAACAAACATGACTCACTTGACAAACACCCTAATGCAATGTTTATATGTCAGTACACATAATTCCGAAATTTCCAAATCCTCTTCGACGGACGTAAATCATAATTGTACCGTCTCTCACATACCAGTACTAATTACCGATGTGTCACCTATCACATATCAGTACGATTTATCAAAGTGTAATCTATCACATACATAAACGACTAAAATCCTCGTAAGGATGAGAAGAACCAATCAACTCATAGAACAATATTGTGGCTCATTGTAGTCACCACTAGCACTGTGGCCCGTCACAATCACCAGTAACTATGAAATGCATAAGCATACTCTAACTCTTTCACAATAATCATTATATAAATGTAACTATTAAAAGACTCCATTTTTAATACTCATCACACACTAATAATTTTTTATACTTTTCACATAACATACTCAAAACATATTCTCATCAATAAAGTTCATAAAATTTAGCAACCCATATTATCAATTATGAATGCATAATCACGTCAATATTAACCATCACATATTCACACATCAATCACACATATATGGTCCTTATGTGCAAACTTAAAATTGGAAAGATCCCTTACCTCAATTATAGTTTTTTTTTTTTTTTCAAGAACTATCGCTACCACAATCAAACACAACAAAAATCTCGCTCATACTAACACCTTCAATCAAACAGTATTTAACTTAGTCAAGTTAGTCTGTGATACTTTAACTACCTTACAAATATTTTTCTTACTCCTGATCTCCTTAGAGTATATTTTATTAAAAGAGTTTACGACGAGTAATAACTAATAATACTATTATCCAAAATACATATTTTCAACGTATAAAAATATATTTTTAGAAATTAGCATCCTTTAATTTTTTTAGAGAATTCACTACTATCATTCAAAACGTTTTAATTATTTTTCTCAAATTTTCACACAACCACAAATTTTCTCAAATTTATCATAATTCATTTTTTTTCTTTAAATAACTACAAGTTGGATCTACTATATTTTTAAAGACTAAATGTTCAATCAAAGTATTTACCTCATAATAACATGATCACACAAAATATATCAATTAATATTTTTTTCTTCTAGTTTAGTTAACTCTTTGAAATAGTTGTATTCCTTTCAAAATAAATATATTTTTGTTACAAAGTTTGTATTTTAATTTATGAAACTTGAAATCTTAAAAAAAAATTGAAATTCTAACTCAAGACTTTAACCTTTTCACTTGAAACTATGCAAACTTGTCTAAAGATTGAAGGTTACTAATAAAAATTTGAACCCACCATTCACAAATTTTTCTTTAAACAAGTTCAAATATTTGTTAACCACACGTACGTTCTTGATCATCAACTATAACAACCACTTTTATAAAGACATAAACTAAGAAAATCATTTTTCTTTAATCACCACAACAAGTTCTCCCCACTACTATCTCGGTGTCAACGCTCTCAATTCTTTTTCGAAACTCAAGGAACTAACTACATAAACATAAAGATTTATAAAAATAATTGTTCACCACCAAAATTTATCCACCTACATCATAATTTTAAAATTAAATCTCTTTCAAACACAATTTTTAAAACCAGGTGATATATTATTTATTTAAAACTAAATAAAAATGAATATTTTTCAAACCACACATACACACACTGGACCATTCAAATTTTTTGGAAAAAAATCTTACCTTTCAAGTACTATCGCTTCAATCATTAGCATTAGAGCACAAAAAATTTAGTTAATAAAGTACTCTAAACTTTTTCTTTAAATTCTGTCTAAAAGTAATTAAAAGAGTAATATTTTTAACTCTAAACATATTAATTTCATAATCTTACTTTTTGTTCAAACTCTTTAACTTAGTTAAAATTTAAACATTTACACAAATCTAAATTTTGTATAAAATTTCAACTTCAGTTCAAACTCATTTATTTAAAAATAATTCATTACATAACTCAAACCCATCAAAAATCATTTTTTTTAAAACCATTATTAACAACACCAACAACAAGGATAATTTTTTTTTTTCAAAATACCAGTTACAACAAGACAAGCATGAAGGAGGATTAATAACACAAGAAGAAAAATCACATATTTATGGATAAGAAATTTGCAACAAAATACTCCAAAATAAAATCTTATCATTTCTATCCAACACAAACAATCAAAATAGAAGAACATATGACCTTTTTTTTTTTTTTGGAATCTATCAATAGTTTATTAAAGAACTAAATTTCATTTTTTCCATTACAATCAAGCTCACTATTTTCATATAAATAGGAAGAAAAAAGAAATTTTACCTCAAATAAGTTTACTTGAAAGCTTCACAATAAAGAGGAGAAGGTTTTGTCTTCAAATAGTTTCTTCAATTAAGGTTTTGATCTTGACAAAAATGGAGGTTTGTGTATTTCTAACAAACCACCAATACACTATGTTTTTGTCTAAAAGAAAAAGAAGAATAGAAGAGGAGGAAACAAAATGAGAACATAAAAGGACCGAAGGAAAGAGGAGCACGCTGACGCCTTTTAAAAAGGGGGTGGGTTCTGTTTTATTTTCCTTAACTTATGAAAAAAAAAAATTGTTATAATTAAAATATTTAGTTATATTACTAAAATCATCATTTAATCACTTTTACGAATATTACATCACTCACTTCTCAATCTAATTTAATAAAAATATCTACTTTTCTCGCAATTCAATTGACAGATGAATTTATCAATAACATATGATATTTTAAATTTTTTGTCGATAATAAATTCTCTGTAACTTAATTAAATTACTCTCCCATAAATAATTTTAATCGGGTCTCCATATATATATATATATATATAACATATTACTAACTCTAACAAAATATATTTTTGGTACTTAATTCATAAAATAGAAATTAGGCTAATAGCCTAAACAATTCAACACAAAATACACTAAAATTATATAAATTAAATTTTAGAAAATTCAGATTTTTACACATTTCATACATTATTCAAAAGCAAATAACAAAATTTGAAAGGTACCTTTATCATGGGTTGCCTTTCAAGAGACGCTTGTTTAATGTCAATAGCTTGGCGACTGATTCATCTTGTCAAGATGGATGATATGATAAGAAAATTAGTTCATCGACGAACTTGAGATAAAGAAGTGTTTGCTCCAATTCCATTCTAATTAGATCTTTAGAGTTTGTTATCATCTTCAACTAAAGCAAAGAAAACAAAGATTGCGCCACAATGTTTATTGTCGCATTTAATATTTTTGAAGTCAAATGTGGTTCTACTTCTTTATTCATGTTTTCCTCTTACTTATTTTCTTTTACCACAACAATAAAGTCATCTTCAATCTCCAACTTTTCACTCATCTTCTCAAACTCAAAAACTTGTTCAACAATCCTCTCACATTGACTCTTAAAGCTTTCAATTGAAACTTGATTAAACTTCATGAATTCAACCAAAACATCTTCTAGTTAAGAAATCAATTTTATGAATGATCATTATGATGATTGTCCCACAAAAATAACTACAAGATTGTGGTTCACAATCGTCATTTTTATGTCCTTGTCCACAAAAATCACTTATTAAAAGAAGTTTTTGTGAGAGAATGAGTTCTACTTGTTTTATTGTTTATAGAAAACATGTATTAAACTAGAATTATTTCTTGTTCAAAGTGTAATCCTCATTCTTAAATGTTATTTTCTCCTCACAAATCTTGTCTCCTCTCTTGAATACTTTGTTTCATTTTAATGACTTGTTGATTACTAAATATAAAATAATTCATTCAACCCTCAAAGTATCCAAGGTTGATTGCATATACACAAGGTAAGTGCTTTTGCACCTCCTCTTTGAGGCCTCTTGGACACCACTTTACTTTTATGATCCAACCCCACTTTTATTTCAATAAAAAAACACCAAAACAAGAATTGGGAAACACATGTCATGAGTAGCCCATGACTTTTAATAGAACTATTACTACATTTGTTTGATTCATTCAATATGTTATTCTTCCATATGTTGCGCATATAGCCCGTGGATGAACAACACACATTTGCTATGTGCCTTTGGAGTTTATGGAAGGCAAGAAATACATGTCAATTGAGCAACACAAATGAAAATGTTGATGTGTTGCAACATGTCAATAGTGTATTCCAAGAAACGATCTGGACTCATAAACATGATCCTCAATATGCTAGGCTTCAATAAGTGAATAGTCATAAAACAAGTTGGACAAATCCAAACACAGGCTTCCAAAAATGCAATGTGGATTCAGCCTTCTATGAGCGATATAAGAGTTTTGTTTGTCCATTTATCACTCGAGATGATCAAGGTGCTTTCATCATGGCTAGAACTTTATTGTTTTTGTATTTATTACCGATCCATGAACAAGAAGTTATAGATATCCTTGTTGCTCTTGAATGGTGCATGAGTGGGAAGTTGATAACGCTTTGTTCGAAGTGGACTACAAAAGGGTAATGGATCTAGTGATGCAAACAAACATGGTAATTCATCAATTAGCAAGAACTTCCATATCTTATATTAGTCCCTATCTCTTTTATTAACCTCATGTAACAATTCATCAATTGTTGATAAATGATATAAGTTAAGTTGGTTTTTTCTATAAAACAACTAAAAAAAATCCAAATTAGTCTCTTACTAATTTGGGACAAATTGATCCATATTTAATCATTTATACTATCTCATTCCTCTTTAATTTTATATCCATAAAATTATCAAAATTGCTCCTATCTCATTTCTCATTGCTACTATCTCAATATAGGTGACTTTATTAAGATTTGAATTTGAATTCTAAAATTCTTATTCTTAATCTTAAGTTGTTTTTCTTTTACTGAACCCATACAAATTATTTTTGTTTTTTAGTGCAAACAGTCCAAACATCATACAAATTCTACTTACAAAATAATATTATAAATAGACAAAATTAATTGTAACACACATTATTTTTTATGATTTTTTTCATATAGGTTCTTTATTTCTTAAAACATGCACACATTAATATATTTTTTTCTTATTAAAAATACTAACTTAGCATGTCACATAATATATTTATTTTATTTTATTTTATTCAAAAAATATGAAACCCAACAAAATCTTCGTCATCTTAGTAAAAAACCTATAAAAGAAACAAAATATAAAGGATCAATTCATATCCAATTGTAATTTTGCTTATAAATATCATAAATTAATTAATAAATTATTAGGTATATCCATGTGTCACTATACTGTTGGCTCCATGGAAAATTTCACAAAAATTTCAATATCGCAATTCGAATGGATAAGCTTTTGATTTTGTTTTTCTCAATAATTCACAGAAGCCTCACTTTCCTGATGACAACAAACACACTCAACAATGCAAATGCAACTCTCCCTCTGAAAAACTCTTTATATGCCGGAAAATTTCTGACTCCGGCCACCACCCTCACTATCCTATGGCCGCCGTAACTTCTTCTATCTCTCTCTCAACACTCACACAGTCTTCTCAAAGGAAACTTACTCTTTCTTCATCCCCTCGCTTCCTGAGTTCCGATTCAGATTCGCTTCGATTCCGTTTGAGCTTATCGTCTCACTGTGTTGGACTACGTGCTTCGAATTCCGTTTCCAAAATGGTCGTTCGGTGCTCCTCTTCTGTGTCAGGTTTGGAAAAAAAGGAAAAACTTTTTATGAGTTTTTAATTTGTTTTATTTTAGAATTAGGTTGTCATTCATATTTTGTATAAGTTTGGAATTGTGTGGTTTTTTTATTTAATTTTAGAATTGATGTTTTAATTGGAAGTATATGGATGTGAAATTTGTATTTTAAAATAATATGGATGTGAAATTTTTGGGTCTGTTTTTGAAGTTTGATTTAGTATTGAAACTTGATCTCTTAGATAGAATTTGATAGCTTTTTAACTTACACATAATGTTGCAATTGATAGCATTTGTGTTGTTCACAAACTACTGCAAAAATTTGATGTTTGGATTTTATTCTACAGTTTCACTGTAATCAATGAATGTAATTGCTTGTGGCCTTATGTAGGCATTTCGTGTAAATATGGATCTGAAATTCTTTGCTGCTCTTTAATGCATGACAGAATGCAGTTTAAATATAATCAGCATGCAATATAGTTTTGAAAATAAAGATGTTCTTAGAAATACATATTGAGGGCTTCATTTTTTAAGCAAGCATCTCCTTTTAGACACCTAGATTTATATCATGATCACAATATGTCAAATGTTGTGAATAGTTCTGAATTCGGTTCCTTCATTGTTGCATATTCGTACTGCGATAAAGGAAAAGAAATAAAAATAGAGAATAAACCTTGTTATCAATATTTAGTCATGGGATGTCTACATACTTGATCTGCAGACCCTCCAACTGTTTCTGAGACAAAGTTAAATTTTCTCAAGGCATATAAGCGACCAATACCAAGTATCTACAACTCCGTGCTTCAAGAGCTTATAGTCCAGCAACATCTGATGAGATACAAGAGATCATACACCTATGATCCTGTATTTGCTCTTGGCTTTGTCACTGTATATGACCAACTCATGGAAGGGTATCCTAGTGATGAGGATAGAGATGCTATCTTCAAAGCATACATTAAGGCGTTGAACGAAGATCCAGACCAATACAGGTTAGAATGAGTGTTTGTATGTGTGTAGTTTTTGTTACTTTTAGTCGCCGTAGACTGTGTTAAATCAGTTCCCCAAGAATCTAATGGTGTATTTTGGGGGACACTTGGGAGCTTCCCAAACATGATTTCGGCACCCCAAATCACATTCAAGCAGAGCTACAAATTGTATGTTCTGCCTGCTACATGATTGTGATTTGTGCGTCACATTTGGTTTGCTCTATACAGTTGATACTTGTACTAGTTGCTTCAAATGTTTTTGTAAAGGAAGATGGTACATTGGGAAGTATAGTACTAGTTGCTCTATACTTGATGATTATTGTGAAATGAAAAATAGAAACTAATTTTAGTATGCATGCTGACAAAATAGTAGAGTGGATTAATTTTCCTGAGACATGTCGAATACTTATTTGTATCTCATTAAAACATGTGTAGTAAAATAAATGTCTTTTAGCACGAGTGCAAGTAGCATTGTGTGTGGATTTTTATGTTACATTTGAATAAATTGCACTTATGAATTCTTTGTCATACATCAAATGATCTTTAATATTTCCCTCTGCAGAGTAGATGCGCAGAAGTTGGAAGAGTGGGCTCGTGGTCAAAATTCGACTTCCTTGATTGAGTTTTCATCCAGAGAAGGAGAAGTTGAGGGGGTTTTAAAGGATATTGCTGAAAGAGCAGGCGGAAAGGGGGATTTCAGTTATAGTCGTTTCTTTGCAGTAGGCCTTTTTCGCCTTCTGGAGTTGGCAAATGCAATGGAACCAACAATTTTGGAAAAGGTTACTCAATTCGCCCTCATGATATATTGATCCCAACTTACTCATAACTCATTTTATTGATCCCAACTAGTTCTTACATTGAGGATGTGGCATAAAAGTCACTGATAGTAAAATTAGTAGCATTGAGCATACAGATGATATGGTTATTCCATTGCATTAGGATGCTCTGAATGCCAAGATTATGAAAGTGTCTATATTCTACCACTAATAATTTTTTGTGCGGGATTATTTAATCAATTAACCTCTGGTGTCAATCCAACAGCTTTGTGGAGCTTTGAATATCAACAAAAGAAGTGTGGATCGGGACTTGGACGTGTATCGCAATCTACTTTCTAAGTTGGTTCAAGCTAAAGAGCTGCTGAAGGAATATATTGACAGGTAAACATAACCCTTGTGATGCTATTAAGTTGTTCTTGCTTCTCTTGTATTTTCACCTATGGGGATATGATATAATCTTTCAATGTAAAATTTGTTGAACTTATTTTTCCCATACGCCACATTTATTCTGCAATGTCAAATTTACAAATTCATTAGCCCATGTAGTTCAAGATTGAATCTATATTCTAATTGTCCTTTTTATTTTTTATAGAAATCAGATCATAAACATCCGAGCAACTTACTAATAACGTTTGTATTGACTTCTAATTGAAAATTAAGGTGGGTTACCTATTTAGTGCATGATAGAAATGAGGTGAATGGTCTGAACAGGGAGTAACAATTGAGGAGGGTGTGGGGAAGCCCAAAATATGGAAAGTGTATCAAAGGAGGCGCGTGAAGACTTAGTGAAAGGTTCTAGAATGTTGTGCTGGCAGAATTAGTTATATAGGGGAATAATGTAGTGAGTGAGAACATCTTGCTGAACGGAGGAAGAGAGATGTGAACTTTGAAGTAGGAGAGTGGGTCTTCCTAAAATTAAAACCTCACAGACAGCAATCTGTGGTGAAACGCATCAATAAAAAATTAGCAGCTCACTTTTATGGACCCTTTAAGTTAGAAAAGTTGGGAGAAGTGGCATACAGGTCGTAACTGCCTCCACAGTCTAAGTGGATCCGGTTATCCACACGTCGCAACTGAAGCGTGCTATTGGCAACTATCAGTGTGAAGGTGTGGTACCACCAGAACTAGAGCTGCAAGCAGATGTAGTGGCTGAACCAGAAACAGTGGTTGGACAGAGGACAATTCTAAGAGAAGGATCACAGGTACAACAAAGTTTAATTAAGTGGAAAGGCAACTCAGTTGAGGATTTGGCGTGGGAGGATGACGCAATGCTGCGAGGCCAGTTTCTGAATTTCAGCTTTGAGGACAAGGCTGTTCTCATAGGGGGTGGTATTGATAGAAATGAGGTGAATGGGTCTGAACAGGGAGTAACAATTGAGAGGGTGTGAGGAGGCCCAAAATATGGAGAGTGTATCAAAAGAGGTGTGTGAAGACTCAGTTAATGGTTCTAGAATGTTGTGCTGGCAGAATTAGTTATATAGGGAGAATAACGTGGTGAGTGAGAATCGTCTTGGAATTCTGTTATTAGTGAGAAATTATTCTCTTGTGGGGAGCCACTTGGCTAGGCTAGTAGTAACCCTCTACTAGACTTATTTTCTCTTTCTCTTTTGCCATAACTTCCTCCATTGAGTATTGTTGAGGTTGTGAGATTTTAGAGAAAAGGAGGAGAGAAAATAATAAGGGTTTGAATATTATTGATAATAGCTTAATACTGACTTGATTACAAAAGACTCAATACTAATCTCTATTTATAGAGAAACATAGACTAAATCCTAAATTAGGAATACATCATAATAAAAATGAGAGATATTCTAAGATTCTCTATGATTATAAATTAATCATAGAAAATAACTCAAGATGCTCTAATATAATATAAAAGATATTATAACATAATTTCTAATATTCTAACACTCCCCCTCAAGCTAAAACTTACTAAGCTTTAGCTTGCTACAAGAAAACAATGTTTTGCTCCACAAAACAATAAAAAAAAGGTTGCGTGGCAACTCAGGATGCATGTGAAGTCGGAGAGAATTGCTATAAATATAGCCTAGCCAGATAGTCTGATTGATTATCAGCCTGAGAGAAATTCATGGTAGGCAATTGAACAAAGCAAGCTCCGTTCTTCAAAAAACTGCATTTAAAAGCTTCAAACCAAAAATAGTGGAGACTTAAAATATTTAAACTTGAATCTACTTCAAGGAGAGAGAGACGTGCTTGAAGGAGAGAAAGGCAAGGCCAGTGCATCTGGGACAAATTGCCAAGATAATTTAAGTCATGAAATTCAAAGACACCGTTAGAATAACCACCAACGGAAGAAGTCATCACTAATATAATTCATATGTGGTAAAAGAGACACCACCAGAATCATCTTCGGTGGGAATAAAAGCCACTGTTGGAATCTATTAGCAAGAACTAAATTGCATGACAAACACCAAAAAAGAAACAGCGTAACTCTAACGAAACGAAGCCATGATCGATCATCAAAGTAAAAAAATGCGTCCAAAATAAGAGAGATAACGACTGTTTGAACAATGACACATATTTTCGTTGATCAAAATTGGAGAGTAAGGGCATATCTGGAACCATCAAAGAGAGAATAATCGTGCACTAAGATGAATCCCATCAATTGAATTGCAAATCTTTCAAACCTGTTAGCTAAGAGCCCGCTCATAAGGGCTGCAACAGCTGCCACGACAAAGGCTGAAGAGTTTCCTCCACGACAAATACCCTTGTACCAGTCAAGGTTTGTAGAGCGCTCAATCATGTTATCTCCCTCAAAACCAGAGATAAGAACAAATGGAATTTTGTCTGGGTTGTAGCCAACCTTCTTCAAATAGGATGAAACTTCCTTCACAATTTCATCATACCTAGCCTTAGAGTACTTGGGAGTAGTGGCATCCATCTTGTTATAGCAACAAATCATTTGCTTCACACCAAGAGTGAAAGCAAGGAGAGCATGTTCACGGGTTTGATCGTCCTTAGAAATACCAGCTTCAAAACCACCAGTAGTGGAATCAATGATAAGGACAACATAATCAGCTTTGGATGTTCCAGTAATCATGTTCTTAATGAAATCTCTGTGTCTGGGGGCATCAATGACAATGCAGTAATACTTAGTTGTCTCAAACTTCCACAGAGCAATGTCAATTGTGATACCTCTTTCACACTCAGCCTTGAGCTTGTCAAGAACCTAGACATACTTAAATGAACGCTTGTTCATCTCAACAGCTTCCTTCTCAAACCTCTCAATGACACGCTTGTTAACACCTCCAAGCTTGTAGATCAAGTGACCTGTGGTGGTTGACTTCCCAAAGTCCACATGGCCAATGGCCACAATGTTGATATGAACTTTCTCTTTACCCATTAGTCCTTAAGCTTAAAATCACAAAATAACTTGAAGGAGAAAGTTGAGTTTGAATCCTACTAGAAGAGAATAAGTGTTGTGTGTTTCTGGGGGAAAAAGTTGACTGGTCGAAAATTAGGGTTTCAATGTGTGAAAAAAAGGGTTTTTAGGGTTTCGACCAGAGAGTTTATGTGTTTAAATAGACTAAGGATATACCCACCGGTGATTGGAACGGATAAGGGATACAACAGAGAAACCTTTTTTTTGTTTTTTTTAGGGTTTCGACCGTGCGATGAAAAGTGTTGCGACTGATCTTCTGAAAAATAAACGAAAAGCTACAAAAATCAGAATTGGGACACAGTTTATTGAGAGAAAAAAATCTTACCGAATGATGGAATGTTAGAAGAGAGACACTATGATTATATTCCCAAACTTTTGGGAACTCCGCAGTGGAACAACAAGATTGTTCAAGGAGGATCGAAATAGGCTCTAGATACCATGTTGAGATTGTGAGATTTTAGAGAAAAGGAGGAGAGAAAATAATAAGGGTTTGAATATTATTGATAATAGCTTAATACTGACTTGATTACAAAAGACTCAATACTAATCTCTATTTATAGAGAAACATAGACTAAATCCTAAATTAGGAATACATCATAATAAAAATGAGAGATATTCTAAGATTCTCTATGATTATAAATTAATCATAGAAAATAACTCAAGATGCTCTAATATAATATAAAAGATATTATAACATAATTTCTAATATTCTAACAAGTATCAATAAATTCCATATGCTTACAGCATTCTTTCTCTATGATTCTATTAGTGCATGTTTGGGGTGAGTTTGGTGGCATCACGGTGTTCCACTGTGATTTGGGCAATAGCTAAACTTTGGAGTTTCAACAAAATCACGGCGTCGCTGTGGTCAAACTTACCGTGATTCCAAACATGCATTTAAGTTTAGGTTTTAGGAAAAACATTCTCTCCTAAATAACCTTTTCAGAAAATATTACAATCGTTCTAGTAATATATACTGTGAACAATTGCATCTAGTCGACATTTGAACTTGGTGGATTATAGTCAAGTTATTTTAGTGCTGATACCAATTTAATGTACCATGTATTCAATAATGCTTCTGGAAGCTTGCATTTGCGCTGCTTATCTTATTAGTTGTCAAAGTCTGTGGATTCCTGAACCTAAATTTTGTACCTGCTATGGTTATAACTTGCTTGTTATTGTGGCAAGATTTTGATTCTTTGAAACGATCTTTTGCTTCAGGGAGAAGAAGAAAAGAGAAGAAAGGGCTGAACCACAACAGGCTAATGAGGCCATTACAAAATGTGTGGGACAAGAGCAATTTTCTGACATGATCACCCGGTAAAAATACGATTTCCTGGACTTTCCTTTTGTTTATTCTGAGTAATGGATTTCAGAATGGGGCACTTTTATCATCTTGATTTTGCATACTGTTTTTATTGTATCTTTTGTGATGGGGACTTAGGTAAATTGTTTCAATCGCCTATGTAATGTTTTCTAACATGTATTTTTTCCTGTTCATTTGCTTAGTATGTATTTTGTAGTTCTCAAATACATATCTGAAGGTATATATATTCTGATAGCTGAAATTATTCATATGTATCTAATAAATTTACCTATTTGAGGAAAGTTGTGAAAGTTTCTTCCTTGATATAGATACTCTTTATTTTACAATGGCATAGAGATGTGCAAAAACATCATTATAGAAGAAAACATCAGAACTACGTAGGCACCCGAGTCACTACAAATCATCTACGTCACAACTCAATATTATTGATAAAAGAATACAAAGAGAATATGGGGATATACGCCAAACCCATGGAAACATAATTTAAATTTGTAACTAGGTAAGCCATTCATATTAGGAAAGAAATCTGCAGAAATGAAATTAGGAATTAGATACCACCAAACAAAACCACTGATCCCAATACCATGTGAAGGAAGCTTATCTGCATAAGTATTCACTTTCTGATAAAATAAACAGATTCTAGATTCTTCATCAAAGAAGGATCTTCTAAATTATTGAAATTTTTTTGTTCAGTAAATTATGGAAGCCATGGCGCTGATGTAGTGTTCACCACAACTTCTGAAAGTGCAATGGGTTTGTTTGAACAGTGCAAATAGCAAGAATGCAATTTTGCACGATAGAAGACCAGTTGTACATTTTATAAAATAAAAAAAAAAAAAAAAAAA
Organism: Cicer pinnatifidum; assembly: GCA_037974775.1. Lineage (NCBI taxonomy): Eukaryota > Viridiplantae > Streptophyta > Magnoliopsida > Fabales > Fabaceae > Cicer > Cicer pinnatifidum. Next base: position 55,077,511 of record JBBPBR010000003.1, read on the forward strand.
AAGCATAACCAAACTAAAACATGAAACCACAATTATTATAATTTCATAAGTTTTTGTATGTTTATCTCTTTGTTTTTTGACATCCTATGTTTAGGCTTTAATGTCTAACTTGTTATTTATACCCAGTTTCTAGAAACACGGTGCATTGCACCTTTTCATTACTACTTTTCAAGTATGGGTGGAGAGATTGTTGGTTCTTCTGGCAGTCTAGTGGGTCAAAAGTTCAGGAAAATTAAGGACAAGAACATGGCATCATTTCAAGCAGAAACTATATCAGTGATTTCAACATTTAATCACGGAAGCTCAATCTTTACTATAATGAACAATGACTTTTTTTTTTTTTATTCCAAAGTCGGTTATGGTGGATGTTGTGTCAACGACATTGGATGACATGAAGTTCGAAAGGTTATTTGTTTGAACAAAGACATTTCTTACCCATCAAGCCATCACAACTCTCAATGGTAGACATGTCCTCTCCAACGGCGCACTTTTATCATAGTAAAAAGCACTTTGAAAGTCTGATATAGAATCACCATAATTTCTATGAATAAAATTGTCTACTTCAAATAAATAACCGTATGGTCCGAACTTAATGTCATCTGTAATTGATGGTTGGAATCACCTATATAGTTTCTGTTAGGACTTCGGGTTCTTATCCTATAACTTTTGACCCACTAGGGCTGTGAGAAGAACCAACTTGAATTTGTACAATCTCTCCACCCATACTTCATAGACCTTTTCCTTGCGGCTTGGCTTGCTTGCTCGTTAATCATCGAGTGACTCAAGACTCTTTATATCCTCTAGCACGAGAAAAATGGAAAGCTATAAATAACATCAATCCTTCCTTTTGTATGTCAAAGATTATCCGTACCCTGTCCTTTGTTTAAATTTTAAACACCTGATTTACATAGTTGTGGTTGTCACGCACCTCACACTTAGGTTTATGGCAAAACAATGCAAATAAAAAAGTAAACAATGTACTTGTTTGATTTGCACAAAAACAACATGACGTATAATTTTGTGAAAATGAAAGTTTTTCAAGTTTAGATTTTGAACATCAAATTTAGGATTTAACACTGTAAAATCTTTATTTTTCCACTTTCTGATTTTATACACTTAACGTGAGTTTTGAAAATACTCTAAAAAAACAAAAGTACCTTGTATACGATGTCCAAAAATTATTGGACATTTCTATTTGTGCCCTTTTTGCTAAGAAAAACAAAAATATGAAGGATAAAAATTTATATTATAATATATCCCTCATTTTACTTTTTTTTTAAAAAAAAAATTCAAATAAATGGGGAGGACAATTATTTTGATTTATACATTTTTTGTTACCTTAATTCACACAACTTAAAAATTTTACTTTTCTCTTTCTATTTTCTCTTCATTTTCTTCTCTCCCATTGTCATACATACTGCACAAAAACACAAGCTTATAAGAGCCTAGGATACACAAACATAATGCAAAGGTCATTAGAGTTGCTTGAAATCTAAGCAACAGCAAGAATTGTTGAGGGATCAAATAATAATTTTATCCTATAACTTTTGCAGCAATAACGCTGAATGAATTGAACCAATTGGTTGTAACATTGATAGAATCAAAGCAACTACAAATAATAGCCAGGGGGATAAAAGTTAACACATGATTTCTGTAGGAAATGTGAAACTGCATAACTCTAAAGAGTTAAGGAACTAACTAAGATAAGAGAGATCAACCTCATCGGGGATTCTAAATGTATCGGCTGCACCAAACTTCCGAAATTCCTCGGCTACCGAGTCTTCTGTTTCTTCTTCTTCTTCTTCATCACTGTCATCTTCTTCATTGTCATGGTGTGGTGATGACGGATCATACATGCTTTTAGACTTGCAGATATGAGTGGCAAGCATGTTAACCTGACCAAGGTGAGAAATCTCTATCACAACAGTATCATCATCAACTGGAAGAGGTTGTTTCCAAGGTTCTCCGTCGATCCTCATGAATGTATGATCTTCTCCGCCTTTGCAAAACTCAAACCGAATTCTATGTGCCTAATGAAACAAGGGAAAATGATAAATAAACGCTACATTATACTTATCTTTTTTTTTAACCAGGGTGACATGAATCATGCTTATCAAATCGAGGTTCAAATCGAGAATTAGATGATTTTATTATTAAACTGTAAATCAAATCTTATTATGAGTTGTAAATATCTGATGTAAACAAAACATATGCTGGTATATATCATATATGCTCTTCAAAATAGTTATAAAAAAAATCAAAAGAGAGAAAAAAAAGTAGTGGACTAAAGGAAGTTGACAAAAATAGTGGCTGTTACACAAAGATTAAGAGAAACATGCAATTCCTGTCCAAAATAAAAACGCACAACAGTTCATATTGATTGAGATTAGTTTTGTTTTGAATCGAGATAAGACTCGTATGTATCACAAAACAACGATAACTATGACATAAATTCCTATGATTTTTTTTCTTTGGAAATTATTTATAGAGAAAAATTGATTTAGATAAAGGGAAATATGCTGCATACCTGAGCAAGACGAGTTCCATGTCCTTTTGGAGCAAACAAAACAAGCCCATGCCATGCATTTCTAAACCCAACAACTTCTAGAAGCCCATCATCGACATATGGTGGTGTCAAATCTCTCTGTATAATTATTAAAAATTAAAATAACCTCAAAAAAAAGTGAAAATTAAAAATTTCTGGACGAATCAATTGGAAGAATTCGAATTTGAATCCTGAATAGAACAATTCTTAGTCAAGGTTTATTTACTTATCAGCCGAACTTAAAATTGCAAGGGTCTCTTTCCCCTGAGAACCAGATGGTTAAACAAAATAAAAAATATTTACTAGTGGTCTAGTATTTAGCTAATCTCAAAACTAACAGGAAAAACATTTCACAAAATAAATGAAATTTAGAATTAGCATATGACTATTACATCTCGTTGCTTCCTCCTGCTTGGTGTACCCCATGGATTCAATCCACCAGAAAAGCTTGGCAAGTTAAGACATACAATTGACCTGATGCTGTACATAAAAAAACAATGGAAAGAGTCATCGCTGGTGTTACTCAACAAGTAAACTGAGGCAAAGGCAATAGACAGTGTTAAAATATTTTATCTCAGTCAAGTTGAAAATGATGTTTTTTTTCACTAAGCTGTATTATTTTTCAAATTTTCACTTTTGTATGTTTTAATAATGATCTATAGATAATATATAAAATGATTTACCTGGGAGGTATGTATAGGTCTTGCCATTGACCTTGTCTTTGCATGATCTTCACTTTTGCAAGTTGTCCTATGTTCCTGCATTAGAAAATCATATTATATTTATCTATTTAGACAAATGAAATTATGTGTTTTGCATGAAAACTACATGAATATAACATATTTCATTTGATTGTTTTAAACTATCTAAGCAATTGAGTAATAATTTGTATCAAATTCCTACTTGGATAGAAAGAAATTCAGCATTCAGAAATAGAGACAAACTCAGCATAGTGAAGATCTATAAGCCAAAATCATATAATCTAAAACGAAATCCAAATAGCCTACTATGCAAGTCATCTGTGCTATTAATGACAGATCTAAGTGAACTGACCTGGAAGCAGGATGGACTAAAGGCGCAAAAAACCATCCTTGTGTGCATCCAAGCTTAGCATACGTACTCTAAAATGGCGATCAAAATTAGGAAACACAATATCATATCTTAATCAAACATGCTATGCTATCAACCATCTGCACATATCACTGCTGAAGGAACAACTGCAAACCTGATTCACCAACTGGTTTTTGAACTTTTCAGGATTCAACTTTCTCTCAGAATGAAATGCATAAGATACTTGAGCATCCATTCCTATAATCACCAATAACAGATATTTTAATAAGTACTAAAGTTTGGTGGACCGAAAAGCAAAACTCCCCCAATTTTATCTAAGATCTAAAATATTCTATGAAAAGATAGAAGAAATCAGGTTTAATTGGGAAAACAGTAATGATTATGTAATATGAATACATAATAATAGATTGTTTTCATCATTACCTATGTCAAATTTTTCAGCTTATGTTAAAAAGTGAAAGTTTTAAAGGTAATACTTATTTATATTATAACTTACATAGTAAGAATTTGATACTACCTACCTGTAAAAGATCAATAGATTGGAAACAGACCAAATTTAAATGACATAACAAAGTGGCAACTAGATGAATTAATTTTTCCATAATAGAAAATGCATTTATATGGTCTATGCACAATATAAAGTTCAGGTGCAGAAGAAATGAGGAACAATTATTCTTACTTACCCATGCTGAAGTAATTCCAAAATCCTCCGCGAAAAGTGTGGCAACCTTCCTGAGAAACAGTTCGAAACAAAGAGGAAGTAAGGTCAATTAGATAGAAGGCAATCTTCTAAAAACTCAAACTTAAAATAAGTGCACCCCCCAGTTTCAATATCCACAAACTCAAATATTAAAATCAAGAACAAAAGTGATGAAAATCTACAAAACATTTTGTTTTACTTGTTTGCAGTGTCCTGGAGCAATTGGGCTTCTATTGTTGATAATGAAAAACAGATATTTACAAACTCAAAATCATCTAATTAATCTTCAATATAGTTAATGGTATGATGTCTCACCATATTAAGTTCATCGGCTTCAGAAACACGATGAAAAGCATGTAAAGAATGAGGCAGCTCAAGTGGTGGAATTGGATCACATGAACCTTCTTTTGGAGCTCTCATCCTCATAAGAATATGCCAGCTGAAGTGTTAGAAGAACCAATAACAATTATCAAACAGCATTTATAGAAGAAATATATGCAGAAAATAAATACAGAATATAAACAGAAGCAACTCTTAAACATTCATATTTTTGTTTCTGATTCAGCGGCCAAATAAAAACTTCTCAAAGTAAAAACAATAAAAAGGTACTGGCAGTAGCCTAAGTCATCTAGTTATCAAAATTAAGACATAACTATCCTAGTTACAGGGTTTAAGAATAGGCCTAGAACTTATTACTTGTCTATTTTCATTTCCTTAGCCTTCATGACTTGATCTAAAAATGCCTCAACTGAGCGTTGATCTGTCCCCGGGTTCTTCTTACCCTGTAAAGCAGAAAAACCAAGAGTTCCATCATTTACCATCAATATCATATTTGCTTCCAAAAACTTTCTAAATTTCCATAAAAAATTGAAAAGCATTATAGAACCACAAATCTTTATATATACAGGGAAAATGGGAGGAAATTTGAAACCTAGTAATTGGTACATGCAAGAATCTCAGCAATAAAACAACATTGTAATATGCTCCATATCTCTTAAAACAAGAAAAGGGGCACCAGCACAATAAAAGCTATTGATGTGAAAACTATAGATCTTAAATCTTATACTATCAAGACAGTGGTAGAAAAAAGCATGTTTTTACATGTACAGATGTAATTCAAAGTTTCTTACCCAACCAAATGCAAAAGGTAGATTATTCCCTGTGCCCAACGGAACAGTAGCTATTGGCGGCGGATGAGATAATTTGAGATCACAAACAACTCCAAGTAGCCACCCTGCTGTTCCATCACCCCCTGCAACCTAAAGACGAGTGCTGCAAAGTGTCAGAAACTTGAAACAAAGAAAGACCATACCAACATAAATTTGTTTTGCTTGCTTACAAAACATTGTAACATCAACACATTCAAATTTTGTATCACAACTCACAATTAACTTCAACCTCTCCATGATCTTTATAGAAAATTGATCACCCCTTTTCTTGAGACTTTCCAAATTAGAATAGATTGTTCTCAGCACTTTATCAGGAGCATGTTCTCCCAAATCAAAGACCTGAAATTTACATTGCTCCACTCAGCTCACTTAAAAATTGCATAAATGTATCACCATTTTAATCTTTGAAATTGTAAGCGTGGACAATCTTGATCTTAAAACTAACAAAGTTTCCAAAGAATTTGCAAAATAAAAAATCACCAATCATTGACTTTTTTGTGGGGTCAGTTTAGTCACTGCAATCATTGAGAACGCGCTTCGTCAAATCATAGGTAGGTCGAGGTGTTGAATACCTGAAGCCAACCCTGAGTTCAAACTGATTCACAAGTTGAACTACACGTAAGACATTGACAATGATCCTTCGGCAAGTTCACATAGGAAATTTTTTTTCCACTTCTCTTTTCTCTAAAGGATAAGGTTCAATGACTTGACACAATGTTGGTAAAAGCGATAGACGGTGTCCACAAAAAGTAGGGACGTAAATAAATCATTTTGAATTTTGTTAATTTTAGGGTTCAAATTACTCAACTCATACAATTTCAAGGATTCTAAACAAACAACTCATGACCTTAAAGATTGAGGAAATGAAAACACTCCATGCAAGACTTTTGAGTAGCTTACATACATATATACCTGTTTTTCATTAAGAAGTGTACGATACGTTACTAAGAGGTGCCCTCCAAGTAGACCACCACTCTTGAAGTTAACAAAAACCAGCACAGGACATTTAGGCACGACCAAATCGCATTCATCAAATTTCTCAACATTGGATTCTGGTACAAGGATGTAATCGGGAATCTTAAAGTTGTTCAAGAACTCATCAGCCATTGCTGCATGCAGCTGCAACCAGTGCACATACTTATAGACTCAGATTAACATATGATTCAGACTAGATTTTGACAATTAATAATTAAAAGAATTTATTTTGAAAAAAGAAATACAAAGTCCTCAATTTCGTACTTGAAGTTTTATCATCGAACAATTAGTCTCTCAAGTATATAATAATTTTTATTTTAGTTCCTTATAAAAGCTAATCATGATAGTCCATTAACATTCACCATGAGTTTGACAAAATCATGTGTTTATATTGAAACTCTAAGACGCAGTTTTTTGTCAAAATTGATGTGGCACATCCAATAGTCAAAATCAGTATGAATCCAAACATACCATATGAATTAAAGTGGCATATTCATATATTTTAAAAATAATACTCCATGTTTTAAAATGATTGTTGGTCCGACTAAAGGTTCAAGTGGTTAATGAACTATATTTAAAGTCGAATTATTCGAGCGAACTTGAGTTTAAATATTAGTTGAAACAATTTTTGTCTAAATTCAATTTAATGATTTTATTTACCTATTTTTGAACTTTGGGGAAATGTCTAACCCCTACAATTTCAAAGACAAAATAGGCCGTTCATTCCATATAAAAGTTGTTTCATATTAATTGTCACTTTCTTTTTTTTTTTTATGTAACATTAATTATTTTATTAATATTATCCAAATTAATAGTGTTCGAAGTAATTTTTTCACTTTTATTAAGAAAAGTTAGTAGGATAATTAATGTGTTCATTTTATATATTAATGTTCATAAAATAACTTTTGTATTTAAACTCGTTAAACTTGATTTTTCATATTTTAAAGGTAAATAAGTAATGTTAATAAGGAGTGTGATTAAAAAAATAATAAATATACACTTAGTAAATTGAAAGAATACTTATATTCAGAGACAATTTTATTTTTAAATGTGTTTATAATTAGAGACAAGACAATAATTAAAACCATTTTCTACACCAAAAAAAATTAGTGTTACACTTATTCATCCATTTATTACTTTTCTTGATAGATATGAAAAATAAATCATTGGGAGATGGAGAGTATATATATTAAGAATGACAAACATTGATTAATACGATGAGTTTGACAAATATTTTATTTTAAAAATAGTTTATATTTACGGATGCAAAATGAACATATACAGATATGTTTTTAAAAAAACTATAGGTTTCATTCACATCAGCAATTAATTTAAAACTAAACATGATTGATTAATGTAAGATGGGATTTTTCTTAAGCTCAAAGGTGATTTTGAATGCAAACTGTGAATGTGATAGGGAAACAGGTAATATAGTGAATTGTTGAAATTGGAATTGTCGTGTGTACCTGGAGAAGGAATGAGATTGCAGAAGAAAAGTTGCGTTGAATCTACAATTGAATTGAATTGAATTGATTGATCAATGAAAACGAAATGCTGATGCGGAATTACGAGGTATATTGGGATCCATGTGTGGACCCAAAAGTACATGAATGCGAGATCTATGGTAGTACTACATTATTACTTGTTGCTTGTGCACCAATACACCGAAATGGATTATCACATATCTATTATAATATATTAAAAAACTAACAATAAAAGCATAATTATTATTTTAAATTTAAATTTTATATTAAATTATTATCGATAATTCATTATATTTAAATACATCATAATATTTTAATTATATTTTGATAGTTAAAATGTAACAACTATCTTAAATGACCACAAAGTATATAATTAAATCATAATCATCACAATTTAACTTCATAACTCTATAAGAAACTAAAAATAAAAAATGTAACTCTTATAAGAAACTTGCAATTCATTACATATAAATAGATCACATTATAACATATCATGTTAAATGACCACAAAGAATATAAAAACATAATCATTATAACTTAAAAACTAATAATCAATTACAAATGTACAATCTTAGAAGATTTAAATAAAAATAAATAAATAAATAATATTGAAATAAAAATATTTTTATAAAAATTAGCAATATAATTGATAAAAACATTCATATAATTTTAATGATTATTTATATATTAAAAATCATCAATCTACAACTTTTGTACCTTTTTTTATTATTGTTGCTTCGACATATATATTTACCATGTAGGTAATGCATTGTTATTCAATCTAATAAGTAGTTTTTGTTAAGACAAAATCTCTCAAATGATAACAAAATTACTTAAGAGATTGTGATTAATAATTAATATGTGCGTTTGAGTGAATTCATATAAGAAAACATGTTATTAATCATTAAGGCAAAAAGAAAAAATATTTGATTCACATCTAGAAGATTGAAATTCCTAAGGATGGCCTCGCAAAGAGGATAAAGCTTCAAATCTGCACAATATGTGTCCTCACCAGAAATAATGTTTTTATCCATTAAAAAAATGCACAACAATATCAAAAAATGAATAAATAAAACATTTGAAATAAATAATATTGAAATAAAAATATTTTTATAAAAATTAGCAATATAATTGATAAAACATTCATATAATTTTAATGATTATTTATATATTAAAAATCATCAATCTACAACTTTTGTACCTTTTTTATTATTATTATTGCATCGACATATATATTTACCATGTAGGTAATGCATTGTTATTCAATCTAATAAGTAGTTTTTGTTAAGACAAAATCTCAAAAATGATAACAAAATTATTTAAGAGATTATGATTGTGGTTAATAATTAATATGTGCGTTTGAGTGAATTCATATAAAAAAACATGTTATTAATCATTAAGGCAAAAAGAAAAAAAATTTGATTCACATCTAGAAGATTGAAATTCCTAAGGATGGCCTCGCAAAGATGATGAAGCTTCAAATCTGCACAATATGTGTCCTCACCAGAAATAATGTTTTTATCCATTAAAGAAATGCACAACAATATCAAAAAATGAATAAATAAAGCATTTGAAATAAAGAAGTTAGAAGGCCAAAGGAATAGGTACGAGAATGGCCAGATCTAGACAAGAGGATGACAGTGCTAGGCTGGAGGACGGTTCTATAAAGTTGAAAACAACTCATCTAACATGTGCAAAGGCTAAAATCAGACCTATTTATTATCCTTGCATGAATGAATACAATGAAGAAGTCAATCCACATAAATGCAATAACAAACAAGGCAAAAATAGAAGCCTTCACATGTTATGATAAAAGCATATCTGAACCTCGTATAAGGAGGATGGCAGTCCTATGTAAAAGGGTGGTTCTCTATTGTCAACATCACTCTTAAAAATTGAAATCAACATAGCCCTTCAAATTTTTGAAAAGGTTGTAGCTCACATAGTCAAAGAAACAGTCTTACATGCTTTGAAGAATGAGAAAAGAAAAGGACATCTCAAGATCAAGTTTCAAGAAAGTTGATCTTCCTACTCGAGGATGGCCTCAGCTAGTCCAAAGACAGCTGGATGGCAGTTCTATAAATATGATGAAAGACCTTGGATCTTTTGTAATGAATTTCAACGGTCATCAAGAGTTTGGCACATGAAAGGAACATCATAAGACTTCTATAAAAGGCAGCAAACTCTTCATCATCAAATACACAACACAATTCCATAAAAAATATCAAGGATCTTAAAGCTATCAAGAGCAATATCCATCCTCTCTTCATACCTTCTTTAATCCTACATTAGATCTTTGTAAATCCTTTGAGAATTAATTTTCCACTTCTATCACAGAATTAATTTTGACTTCCTTTCTCTATTTTCGGTATTTATGTCAAGCGAGTAATGATAACAACTATTCGATTTTGTCGGCAAACATCTCTTACTCATGATATGCCAGCTTATCATGACTCGAAAATTTGATCAATTGTGAAAGCTTAAGTCAAATTTAGATATAATGGTATTTTTTCATTTCTATTTCAAAAAAAAAAAAAAATTAGGTAGAAAAAATTTACATAGTGTTAATTACTAATATACTGTGTTATTTGTTTTGACACATCTATTTAACCGTATTTTTTCTTCAATTTAATGTATTTTATTTGATTTTATTGATAGTATTTTATTTCTTTAAAATATTTTTATTATTATTTTTAATTTATTAAATTAACAATTAAAATGTAAAAAAAATTGAAAACCATGTACATGCATCCTCGAGATGCTGACCTCCTACTGATTCATTTTTTTCTTCTTTCTAATCGTAGGGTGGAGATGCGACCTTCTCTTAAAGGAAAAAATAATAAAACATTTTGGTATATATTTTTAGGTGTTTTGGTGACTTTAAAATAAAGAAAATATTTAAATAAATTATCCTTAAACACTTGGGTTGTTTTCACTTCAACATGTTTTCACCAAAGAAACATTTTGATGATTCTTGAAGTAAAACTCATTTGAACTTTTTATCAGAAAAAAACAAAATTAAAATAAAATAATAATATTTTAGAAATAATAAAAATAAATGGCTCCTATACTTTCTTGTTCGGACTGTCTTCGTGGTCTGCTCACGAACATTTCAGCCTTATTTCATGATTTGAGAAAGAATTAATGCAAATGATTATGAAACTTGTTATAGTTTTGATCCGTTTAGCTCTGATATCAATTTGCACAAATTGATAAATAAAAATACACAAAGTAGAATAATAAAAGAAAGAACACATAATTATCGAAGTTCAGAGTAATTTCTTATACATCCTCGCTGATGCAGAATTATTATTCAACGATCAAAGAATTTCCAAATTACAAGAATTTGCAGTTGAACTGTGATATCCCTCACTCAAAGTCACTTGTTTTTCTCTCCTTAGATCAATGAAACACTTATTTATTTTCTCATACTTTTTATCATTCACAAAGTTAGTTATTAACGAAGTAACGAATTCCTAACTGCCTACAACAGTTTATAACATAATGGATATTTACAAGCTTATCACACATAGTCTTATTAGCTTATCTAACAAGTGATGATGTTGCAATTATCCCACAAAACTAATTTTGTGTTTGGAACTGCAATACTCTTTGAGATAAGAAAAATATCTCAAATATTTTAATGATGGACATGCTGTACATAATAAAAGTGTTCAAAAATACTAAAAATTGAATTAAACTGTAGAATTAAATCGAATTATTTTTGAACTGAACAGATTTATAAAAATTGAAAATTAATTTTTTTTTAATTATTAATCGAATTGATTTTTAAAAATTAATTCAAAAAAATTGAATCAAACCGATTTTTAGTTCAAAAAATTAGAATTAAACCTGTGTTTTTTAAAGTAATTAGGATAATTATGTAAAATTTTGTCTACAAAAACAAAAAAAAAGACTATATAAATAAAAAGAATTGATTCAATTTGATATAAAAACAATTCAGTATAATCCATATTATAACAATTCAGTTCAATTTGAACAAATAAGTTAAAATCAATTTAGTTTGATTTAGAATAATAAATCGATTCACTGATTTATAAAATCAATTCGATTCAATTTTTAAAATTAAAAATCAATTCAATTCAATCTTTTCAAACTAAAAACGAATTCAAACAATTTTAATTTAGAAGTGAATTTTTTTCACCATTAATAACATAACATTAGAATTACGTGTTTTGAAACATTTTTCCAGCGGCTTTTAGCCTTAAAAAAGCAGAAGAATAAAGAGTTAGAGTAAACTAAAAGTGCTTTTAGCCTTTGAGTAACGAGAAATCATAAAGTCATTATTACTTTTATTATTAAAGCCTTTCAAAGTAGTGGACATGCAGATTTGCACAAATTATTTTACAAGTGTTCCCCCAACTTACGACTCTAATCCACTCGTTAGTGCCAAAATAATGGTTATGAATAGCTCATTTATTAAGGGTCGAATATGAGAGTAAAACACAATTACAGTAAGGCTTTGCACGTGCACAAGTGTGTGTGAGAAGTCAAAATCTGTTAGGCTATTAGGGACTCCACCTAGTCCCAATCCATACCATACCTCAACAATTTTTGTAAATTCTAATTTTGCCCCTACATGTTTTTTTTTTTTGGCATTTCTTGCTACTGTTGTAAATTTTCTAGAATATAAACTGGGTATTAAAAATATCCGAAAAAGAACATATTCCAAAAATTTGAAAATTTAAATAAAAAAAATTTGAAAAAAAATATAAATTGAAGGATTTTAACAGTAATCCTTATACATAAAAATTATAATAAATTATTTATAATATTTTATTTATGATATAAATTAAAGAATTGTGTAATTTTATGTTTTTTTTTAAATTGTGTACCGTTAAGATTCAAGATGTCTTCATTGAAAGAATAAAAATGAAATAGTCTATTTATAAACAAAATTCAACATATATTTATCAATTAATTAATTAATACTTAATAACAATATACTACAATATATACTAATAATAATTCTCAATAATTGATTATATATTGTCGATTTATAATTAATTAAATAATTCCTCTAACATACTAAACAAAAATTTAAAAATCTCAATATGTGCTATAAATTTATAATTGTCAATTTCACAACCCACTAATTATTGGTCTTATCACATATGTTAAAGGAGTAAAAAAATTTAGTTATTAAAGTACAAAAAAGGAAACCTCTATAGTTAAAAAGTCTCTAAAATTTTGTGGGCAAAGTGGAGTCGATGCATTTAGTTTTCAAATTTATCTTTCGACTTTTAAAAAAAAATTATATCTAACAAAAAAAATTGATTCTTTTTTGAAAAATAATTTTGTTTCCTTAAAATTATTTGATAGAAAAGTTTCGACTTTTTTTTCTGATAAAATAAGATTTACAAAATATTTTTGGGAAAAAATGATTTTAAAACTTTTTTTCACAAAAAAAAAATTAATTTTTTCGATATCTTTACAAAAAAAATAAATTTTAAAATCTTTCAAAAGAAATTCTAGATTTACAAAACATTAAGTCCATGAATTCCTCGTTTAGGCCTATAAAAAATAGGCTAAATACCACCCGTGGTCCCTTAATTTAATTTCAGGTAACGTTTTAGTTCTTTATTTTTTTTTCTGAGTTGGTCCTTTATTTTAATTTTAAGTGACAATTTGATATTTTATGTTTTAAAATTTCAACAATGTTATCCTTTTTTATACAAAAATTCAAAAAAATTATCAAAATTTTCAACCAAAACCCATAAAATTAATAATCATCTTCAATATAAGACAAATTTTATCAAATCCATAACTCAAATATTCAAATACGCTCATATTTTCATCTCCAACAACATTAAATAAAGAATAAAAATATGACTTTATTTCAATATTTAAGATATGAATTTGATTAAATTTGTATTTTATTGAAGATGATAATGAATTTTATGGGTTTTGTTTGAAAATTTTGATGATTGTTTTGAATTTTTGTAAAAAAAAGGACAACATTGTTGAAATTTTAAAACTTAAAATATCAAATTGTCACTTAAAATTAAAATAAAGGACCAACTTGGGAAGAAAAAAAAGATAAAGGACTAAAACGTTACCTGAAATTAAGTTAAGGGACCACGGGTGGTATTTAGCCTAAAAAATAATAAAATAATAAATTAGAACTTTTTAAAAAAATTCAATAGAAGATTTATCATAAAAACTTAATAGGTGACGGCTCAAACTATAACTCACGAAATTTCTATTAAATTGGTGAATTGGTTGATCTACAATTTATGAATATCAATAAATCATTAAAGACTTTATAGGAAACTCAAGGTTTAACTATGTATATTCCGAGGAACTTATACATTAAATATTCATTTCATTAGCAATTATTTTAGCACTAGAAATATCATTAGCAATTATTTAGTTTTCTAAATAAGTAATCAAACCTCTTACTAATTTTATAGCAACATCAATGCATTGCATAACTTTTTTTTATTTCTGTATTAGCAGGTGACAACTCAAATCATAACTAGTAAAAATTCAAAGCTTTCAATTCCAAAATTTGCTAAAGATTCAGCTCCATTCTTGATCTTTGGATCGATCATTATTTTGTTCAGCTAATTGAAGTGGATCGATTATTATTTTGTTCAGTTAATTGAAGTAAAGATTTTCTTATATCTAAAGTTTTTTTTAAACAAAAAATTCTATTTTTAAAGGGATTAGAATTTAAATTGAAACTTTTTAATAGATAAAAATGATTAATAGTTAAATTGGTGCTTCATAAAAAAAATTAGACATGTGCGACTCTATCTCTTGTATAGGGATGATAATAAGTCTATTTAATTAAAAAGAGCAAGCTACAGACTATATAATAAGTCTTTTAGACTTATTAGGTCAACATATTTAAATAATTATAAATTATATTTTTTTATTATATTAATTATTATATTAAATTTTGATTTTTTGTTATATATTTAATTTTTGGTAATTTATGCATATTAACTTCATTTAGTTTTTGACATATTTAAATGTATTATTATAAAATATAATATAAGTATTGTGTATATAAAATCACATTCTTCAAAATGTGATGTTAAATATCAAAATAAAACTCAATTTCATTGACATATTAACTTGTTAATCTATTTAAAGATATATGTTTGATTACTTATTTAAAAGTGTTAAAATGAAATAGATTTTTAAGTAGGTTAACAAACAATATTAAATTTCTATCGAGATCAGACTCAGACATAAAAAGTAAGTTTATGACAAGTCAGATTAATACCTTAAATTTTTTGACAAATCAGACTTAAGTCTAGCAAAGTCTAACTTGGCTGAGTCTATTATCAATGTTACTCTTGTATACTCTTAAGATGAACCTTTATAGAAATATAGATACTAGTTGAGATTTTTTTAGTAGAATAATAAAAAATAAAATATTAAAATAACATTGACTATGTTCTCTAATTTTAAATATATATATATATATATAAAATTAAAGAAAATTAATATATTAAATCTAAAATTTCTTTAAATTTATTTTTATTTAAAATTAGAGAAAATACGGTAATATTTAACCTCAATCAAACAAAACACATAATTTTTATGAATTCGAAGGTGCATCTCTGATCCAGAAATCGCAATTTGAAATTTGAAACACCATGATTGCACCTTTTTCCTTCTACTTTTGGGGTTCAATTACCAATGAAGCAGCTAATCATCTTCCTTTTGGAGTATATAATACATTTTTTTATTGACTAGGAGTAATGTGCATACTTGTATTGTAGGATATGAAATAATTCAATTGTAAAAAAATAAAATAAAAGGAAATAATGCAATTACCTAACAAAAGCATTGCCCTCCCTTTTTCCACGGCATAATTTGAATTATGTGACCCCATTCGAGACGTAAAGGGACCAGATTATTGAGGTTCATGAAACAAAATAGTTGCTATAAGCTTTTCTAAAAAGCTAGTACTAGTAACTTTTTATGGGAACAATTTTCTTTTGGTTGACGCTTGTGTTTGTCCTTTAAACTAATAGTGCCCCTATCTCTCTCCCTCTTGTTCTCACTGTACACTGCTTCGTGCTGCTTTTTTTGTCTTCTAGTGTAAATGGAATATGCATAGAAGAAAAGATAATAAACTATTAGTGTTGAAAGTAATTAATAAAAGGTTTAAATACATAATTCATCTATGTAATTATACGTTTTTTTAACTTTTATAAATATTATTTTTTAATTTTAATCTTTGTAAATATTTTTTATTTTTTATTTTTATGCTTTTATTTTAACTTTATAAAAAGAAAAGCGTCTATTTACATGATCCCACATATATTTTTAAGCTTTGATAAACAAAAAAGCGGCTATTTACATGACCCCACGTATATTTTAAAGCTTTAATAAAATTTGTTTGTAATGGTAAAAATGGTTATAAAACATGGTTGTATAATAGTAACGTTAAAAAAAAAATAAACAAACGAAGTAATGGGGCTGGGCAATCCCATGTGAATGGAAGATTTATGTTTGTCGTTATTAGCTCTCCACAATTGTGTATATTAAAAATGTTATCTTTGGGAAAGCAATACATACACAATGAAAATGGCGTTAGTTGGCTGTCACGCAGGACTCCACAACAAGAAAAAAGGTAAAGCAAAAAAATAAAAAATAAAAACAGAAGATTACGGGATGAGGAAGTCTTGCATGACCACAACTATTTAGATAATTTTTAGGTGCATACACATTTTTAGAAAAAGATAAAAAGAAAATAAATTAAATAATGTGTATTTTAAAATAATTAAGTAATATATATTTTTTATATGTGTCAAAATGATTTGTCCAAATAATTTTGACCAATCAATTATTTTTCTACATTCGTACACACTATTTGATCTTGAGCTTACTAACCCTTGTGAAATATAAAAAGAAAAAATTTTGAAATTTTTAAAAATAGGGAAAAATTGGTTAAGGGTTATGATTGAACTCTTGGAGAGTCCGAGGGAGCGCGACATGTGAAATGGGTTAAACATTAAGAATTAATAAGTGACTTAAACACCACATCTCGACAAAAAAATCTTATGATATTAAGTTTATGAGTCATTCTCATTGTATATCCAATATAACATTTATTCCTAGTCAATCTGAGATTAACACTCATAATTGAATTCCAACACAAACAACGTAAAACATCCAAATAAATACTTATTGTGGGGTATATATTCACAAGATAAAAAGTAAATTTCACTACACATGCGTGAAATTCAAAGGATAGAGTCATTCATTTATCAAAATTTATGAAAAGTTGCCAAATGGAAGACAATTATTAGGATTTTACAAAAAAAAAAATTATGGACAGTTATGAAAATGAGTGTGGATGAATACATGAAAGTTTTATATTTGTTCTTGTTAAGGTTTTATATTTTCTTTTTTGTTTCATTTTTGTTGTGGTCTCATGTAAATATTATCATAATCTTCTTGTTTTGTGAATGAAGGATTTTTGAGTTGGTTTTATGAAGGAAGATGATAACCAGCAGAACCAAAACGTGTAGTGTAGCACATAAAGAGCTTAAGAGAGTTGAGACAAAAATAATCAATTTCAAGTTTTTTAGAGAAGTAATTGCATCTTTGTGTTATTAGTTAAGAAGATAAGTGTACAATATAATTGATTATTGTGTATGTAATGGTTTGGTTGGTTTGTAACTGATTAATTAAGGTAATTATATAGTGATTATTGTGTATAGAGTTAGGAATATTTATTAATAAATGTGGTACTATATAAATGTGCAAGTCTTTCGAATTATTATTATTTATTTGATTTAATCAATAACAACGTACGGTTTCAAAGGGTTTTGTATGATATATTTTTTAATATAGCAAAAAAACTGTTTTTTAAGATAGCAAAATTTTTTTACAATAAACAACGGTTTTTTGACATTGTAATACACAAAAAATGTTGTAATGTGCAATAAATTGATTTTAAAAAAAATAAAAAAAAATCAA